>VXAU01005787.1:62581-147016 GCA_013399695.1 Formicarius rufipectus | reverse complement strand
CATACAGAATATGCAACATGCTTGTATGTATGTTTAAGTAAACCCTGAAGGATACTATTCTGCAATTTTTATATTATAAATTTCATATGATATATAGCTAATTTTTTTTCATCTTCTGTGTGATTTCATCTAACTTCCCTTGTGCATCAAATCTTACTATTAGGAAAAAACCCATCAATCAAAACTAAATTTAATTTGCGTTTTTCTTCCCAAAATTTCCTGAATTCGATACAATTTGAGATGTGGAAAAGCTCAGCAAATGCTATTGTAATAGGGATTCTTTTTGTGCTCACAGAACACCTTCACTGACTTCACTGTCATATGCCCATTACTTAAGTGTAAAGCTTGACTGAATTCTTAAACCTCCTCTACTACATAAATTACTGTGGATAATATGTGGTTTTGTCAGAGAATGTTTATTCACAATCAAATCTCATGCAAAAAAAGTTCATTGATTTGGGAATAATTATTATTTTGTTGCCAAGAGATTACATTTAATGTCTGCCAGTCCGGTTTCTAATAGATCATCACATAAACCAGTTTGATTTGCAACTGGACCAGTACTCTTAGGCTTGTTCACTAGAGTGGTCCATGAGTTATTCATTATAGTAACTATCACTATTAACTATGAAAGTGATTTACTAATCACTTTATGCATCTGCATAAAACTAAGTTTTATTTGCTTTATTCTTGCATATTGTTCACTCCATAGTGAGATTCCTTTGTTCTTTGAACTTTCAGGGAAGGAATAACAATAGAAAAGGTAACTGCAACTTGATTTTTAATAATCTATGACTTAGCATTGTGATAGACTGTGTAATAATGTGCAAGAAATAGCTGCCTTGGGTTTCCATCAGCCATATATCCTACTCTGAAAGTTTGAATTCTTTCCTTTGCCTTCATTATGGATTTTTTACCTCTCTTTTCTCTCTTTCCCAGCCTAGATAAATGTTTTCCTGATCATGTTCTTATGAAAAATTTTCAAAGCTCACAGGAAATTGGGGCGGTAATTTTGTATTCCTTCATATTGTGAACATTAGGTGAACATTGTTTCTTCTGCACTCTCCCTTTTACCATATTTATCTTTACTTTGGTACAGAGCATAAGATTGGTGGAAGTGAATACTCAGTATTAATAGCAAAGTAGATGCATGTACTAGAAGCATTGGTAAAAGATAGTTCGTTATTTGAGGAGTTATATTTTTCTAAGAAGTTGGATGAGCAGGGTCATTTGCAGGGTCAATTGCAAAAATGGCTCTTTGACTTCTGAAAGTGTCAGAAGTTCTAGAAGCTCATACGTATATATTTGTTGTGGGCCCTTCTGCAATGGTCATTGCTTATTGAAATGTATATAGGGAATAAAATTCCAAAGATTATCTTCTTCACGTTTGATATTAGTTATTATTTGGATTGGAGCTAATCACTGCTATATGGAACACAGTGTAGGCTCAATGTCTCAATTTATGCCTTAAGGTTAAAATGGTACATATAAGTACCACTTAATCATTTTCAGTAGCTCAAAGTCTCACATACCATGAAATTAATTTTTCAGTTGATCCCTCAAATGAATGATGACATTATTTTTTTCCCCAAGATAATGCTTTATACCTTACAAATATATTCTGTCTGGATATACTATGAAATAAATGACAGTCTTTTTGTAGTTTGTTTTAGAGGTAAAATCTTTCAATCATTTTTTTTAAATTAGTGGCAATGTAAAAAATCCAAGCCAGGGCAAGAGGATATCTTCAGTCATTCACAACTAGTCTAAGCTTTCAATCATCTACCAGAGCCTGATTGAAAAGTATAGATCATTGTGACCTCACAGTGTTTTTAATGAGGAAATCATTACATCATAATGAAAGCCAATACGTTGCTCAAGTTCATGTTGAGTGAGGCTGAATGGCTGTCTTCTGGGAACTAAGAACTCTAAAGAAAAATGAGAGTCCTAGTAGGTAATGACTTGACTATGAACTCCCAATGCCATTGTGAAAAACACTGCTGCAGTCCTTGAATATATAAACTGGAGTCTCTACAATAGGAGCAGAGAGAATATGTTTTCTTTCACTTAGCATAATTTGACTGCTCCTACAATACTCTGTGTGGTTCTAATATGCAGAATCAAGGAATAAATTAAAGGAAGTAAAGAACATTTCAAGACCTATGAGAAGGATTTGAAAATATATAATTCAAAAGAACATTGTGAGATTTTCAGAGAGGAGATTAACAGGTAACTCAAGTTTAAAAAAAGAAATCTTGCAGAGTCTGCAGTCTGTCAAAGAAAGATTGAAAAATTATCTAAGGACTCAAATAAGATAGAATCATACCAGATATATCTGTAATCTTTATGTGACTGTAATTTGCGTTTGCAAGTTAGAGTCAGAGAACTGCAGTGAAATTGGACAATTAAACTAAAAGAGAAGAATTAGAGAAATCAGCTGTTTGTTGTTAGCAATGGGCAGTCTTTCTTAAGGGAATAAAAAAAGGTATAAAAAGGAATAAGAAATTAGGAAGCATAAAAATAAGACAAGAAGAGAGAAGATGTGTTTAATGGCATGATGTGGATTGATGAGAAGTATAACAAGGAAGGTATGTTCTCAACTTTGGTGACTCCATTTATTTGAAGAACTGATGGAAGAAATGCATGTACATCATAGAGCACAACTGGGCAACAGTATTTTTGTAATTAATGCCAAAATGAGTTTAGTAGTGCTGTGGAAAAGAGATGTAAAAATGGATGATAAATTTAGATACGTCAAACACTGTTTTATAAGGAGTGTTATAATGACATTCAAACATTTAACATTGCTGATTACAGAGCTGAGAGAAGACTAAAGCTCTATAGTTTATATAATATATAACTTGCCAGTGAAAATTCAGAAAAGAAAAAGATAAATTATGAAGTTTTTAATTTTTTTTTACAATTTCTGTCATCTTCTACCTGTAGGTTTGAGCATAAAGAAAACAGTTTTTTTCAGTGAGGTAGTAATTATATTTTTAAAGGAAAAAGCTTCTCATTATAATTTAGGCATAGATTATTTTTTTTTCAGGCAAAACCTTGATAAAGGAGTAAAGCTGAGATATTTTGTCAAAAGCTTGGCTTCAAAACAATAAAAACACTTATTTTTGAAAGTATAGTTTACAACATGAACTTTGGCAGAAAAAAAGAAAACTAAATTTCCTAAAAGAAAAAGGAGGGAAAGTCGTTATGGTAGAAAGTAATTTCAATTCTACAGGTGCTGCACTCTACTTAAAGGTTCAAATTTTACAAATTCTATTGCCAAAGTCAGATAATGACAAGGCAAACCATGCAGTGAGGGGACATAAATTTCAGTTGTTTCTTTAGCAAATTCAGTATTGAGACTGAAACTATAGGTAGAATATGATGATTTACAGTCTCAAAACTTCTACTTTGAATAGTAACTCTGAAGAAGATAAAAGCATTTTTTTCAATGAACATAATTTTAACAAAAGGCATTATGTATAGCTTAGACTGTATTTTATTGGAGTCTACTATCACAGGTACTGTTCTGCACAGTTCAAAACATACATGTGTTTTCTTTTCAATTCCTCCGAAGATTATGACTGTTGCTCTGTCCTGTGTTTTTATTTCTCTTTCAGGAATCATAAAATTTTAATCTCATTTCTACTATTCAGCTACTGGTTTGTGATATTTGTGAGACTCCACATAAACAGGAGTTAAAAACTTCCTTATATATACACAAATAAATATTTTCCTATTTACATATACTCAACTGTATATCTCTTGACTTGTCTTTACACTAGCAGTTTTTGTAGTAGACATCCTGTGTACAGTATTCATTTTATATATGTCAGATCCTCAAGGGCCATGGCTTTTGCCAAATGAAGCACTTTTGATTTTGAGTCTGATGAAATACAGTGCTGTTATTGATCTGTGGATGACACAGGCAGTCTCTCTGCTGGTAGAGTGTAGCAACATTTATCCAGGAATTTGTGAAATGTCACTCAGATCGTGTTCATAAGGTAAACTGTGCAAAAACCAGGATCCAAGGTGAGAGTCCATGAGGAATTGGACGTGACTCTCTTATTTCTTCGTCTTATCTTCTAGGTGAGACAAGTAGTATTTGTTAAAACAATTGCCTATATTTTGTGTTAGGTGTTGAAGAAAGTATGATTATCATTGGAAACACCCTGTATGGTCTAGTCATACAGACGTTTTTGTCAGGTTTTAAAATCACTTGGGAGAACAAGATTTTAAGTCAGTGAAAGTGATCTAAGCATTGCAAGTCTATAATTTTTGTTTTGTTTATAGCAAAAATGATGATTCCTGTACAGTTTCAAGCAGGAAACTCTGCTTAGATTTTTTCAAGAATTTTAACTTTTCTTGCTTCCTTTTGCACGCAGAGATGTGTGGCAATTCCTGTTTGTCATTAAGATCTCATTAAGCAATAGTGATCAGAAAGGGTTGTGTGACTGTTTCTACAGATAAAACTGTCAAAATACTGATAATTACATGTTTTCTTTCTTTAGGGTTGAAAAAAAGCTGCACATTTTTGCTAGGATCAAAAATGTGTCATGTAAAAAATACTGAAAACTAAGGTATATAGTAGAAAAAGCAAACTTCCATATACTATTTATGTATTTGTAAAGGGTCAAATGTCACTTCCCAGCCATTTTTTATGGGTAGTATTTCAGCAATGGACTTGTTACTGACAAGTGGATTTAGCACCTTCTCATTAAAAAAAATTGGTTTGAAGTATAAGATACAAAATGCTGCACTTCTTAAGTTTTATGTTCTCTTTCTAAAGCAATTATAACATTAACCACTTTAAAGTTAGTCATGAAGGAAAAAGAAAGTATTTTTGTATTTGTGAACATTTTTCAATTTGAAACACTAAAATAGTTATTTAAGTATCTACATATTTGATTTAAAAGTCCGTTATTAATTAAGAAGAAACAGGTTTTATTGAAGTGAAAGTTTTGAGTTCGGCTATCTTGGGATTTTTTTCCAAATATAGTAAGTGGGGGTTTTTTTAATTTATCTAAGATAATTTCTGTTGTTTGAATACCATAAGACAAAATCAAGATTTAATTGAAATACCACTTTTGAATGACCAGTGAAATGTTCTTGCTCTCTACTTTTTCCAATGTTTGTGCATAAAAATACAGTAAACCTAGGTGGAAAAACTTGTTGGTCATGAAAAACTATTTGCATCTATGATGCATTTATTTTTAAATGTTATTCCTCATTTTAAAAGGCTAAGTCATGTGAGATGCAAACTCAATAAGGTGTAAAAAATGTAAAAATTTTAGTTCACGGGATTTTGGTTCGAGTTATGACTTTTTGTTTGTTTGAGTTTTGTTTTTGTTTTGAGGGTTTTTTAATGGGGTTTTTGTCTTGTGGATATGTGTGTATAATTTGCAAAGATCCACAGGCTGAACAAACACCAGTGTCTGTTTCTTAGAAACATGAAGGCCACCACCTTGTCAAACTACTGTTCTTCATAGCAGAACGATTGCCAACTAGTCACGTATTATTTATTAACAAGGATATTTATTGTGCTACTTAGCAATGTCAAGGAACTCTGTGCAATACTGTCTCTTGGTTTGGGCACCACACAAAATAAATACATTGGAAGAAAGGAACAAGAATTTTAGTAAGTTTTGAATATACAAACTGTGAGAAAAGATTGAATGTGTATAGTTAATAAAATCTACAAAATAGCAGATTAATGGTAAAGACTGAAGGAGTGTAATGCCCACTTTCCCATCATAAAAAATTATTTTAAACAGCTAGTGGTCAGTATGAGCTTAAGGGGAATTTTCCGAGAAAGGCTAAAAATATAAATAAATATATATATATATATATGGAAAATTTTGAGCACACCAGAGAACTGCAGAAGGTTGCCAGGAGAATCTTTTCAGCAATTAAACCAAAATTTTCTGTAATAATCTACTTATAGTGTTTTGCTCATGTGCTGCATTGACTTTTTCTTGACATCATTGCCTTTCTCTTTTAGCAATTAGGTTTTTTTGCCCTCATTCTCAAATGGAAAGCCTATTTTAAAAACAACTAGTACAGGAAAGATGCCTTAATACTGAAGAGTTTGAACCACGGAGCTAGCTAGCAGCTAATCCTTGGAAACTTTACTCCTTGGACAAGAAATTCACTTTTTCCTTCACGCAGCTTATTACTCTGTGGTTTCTAGTAAGGTTTATCAGTGTTCTAAAACCGGACCATAGCTATAGCTTCCACACCTTGTCCTTCAGGGAAAAATGTCAGAAAGGAACGTATGCAAGGGTTCTTCTGAACTGCTCTGGACGTCAGGAGAGGAATCTTCAGCTTCACCAGTTCAGCACTGTTAGGTCCTCCGCAAAGCACCAGTTTCCTGTTTGTCCCTACTTTCTTACCTGTCCCAACACCAAGATGCCCTTGTAGCTGCCTTTTTTGACAAGTAAGACTACTTCTGAGACAGGGAACAACACCCCACATTCCTTTTTTAAAGTATTTGTCTACAGCATTGCCTACTTGGGATTGTCCTAATTTTTCTCTGCCTTAGACTCCCCATTGTTGCAGACAATGAGTGCTGGTTCACAGGATTCTATGGCCATCACTACCAATGTACTGTCCTTGTGACCTAAGGGATGAGTTTTTTGAATTTGACACCGTGTTCATTTGCTTGAAGTGCCTGAACCTCATGGAATCTGTTGCTACAAAAGGAATTAGAAGAATATGTTTTCTTGCTATTGCTTTGCATAGTCTGATTTGCTCTCCTAAAGTGTACTTGGGGATTAATAAGGTGATTAAGGATTGTTGCTATAGCTTGTGTCATGTTCAGGTTTATTTTGCATCACTCCATGACAATTTTGATGCATAATATGCCAAGAGCTTCAGTTTCTTTCTTAGCAGGTGAGCCTGTATGACTAGCCATAACATCTCACAAGATTCATAGGCACTGGAAAAGGATTTACTCTTTGGTGGCTGAACTGTCTGCAGTTTTGGGTTCATTCTAGATTCATATGTGGTCCTATGGTATTTAGGGTATTGTGCATACCAAAGAGAAATGTGGGATTTTGTCTATACTCATATCCTGGTGAGGCAAGGAGAAGAGAATGAGGGACCAAGGGACAGCAGCTATAAGTCTAGTTCAAACTGGGATGTAGAATTGCAGGGATTAGGACAACACAAATATAGTGTTGTCCTCAAACTGTTCATGTATGTGAAAATAACTAATTGCCCAAGTAAGTTCTAATATTGATGATAATAATGATAAAGGGAAAGTATATTTCTCTTTATACATTAGACTGAAAACATGGATTTTTCTTGTGATGTCTCTTCAGGTATTTCATAAGTAATGTAAGGAGTATTTTATCCTAAACTGTTCATTTATGCCTGTAATTTTAGCAAGGGTTCAAATGATAACATAAATTACAAATTAAAGATAAGACTATGGGGGTTTATTTACAAGAATCCAGGGATGAATTACCACCTTAATTTATATGCAGTACATTGCAGTGGTAATTTTTAAATGTAGTTCATTATTTTGAAAAATATTCCTGTCTTTGCATTCTCCCCACAATGTTTGTCATCAGTTTTGTCATACCTCTCAGAAATAGCTAACAATATGTTTTTATTTTCTTATATAGAAATGCAAAAAATAAATAAATATTTGTACAATATCACCTTTATGTAACTAGGATAATTACAGGTGCTTGACATTTTTTTCCCAACTCTTTGTTATTTATAACAATGTGTTTCCTGCTCTATGAGAACATTGAACTTTTCTATTACCTAAGTTTGTCAATACAGTTCATATTTAAAGTGTTTTGCTTCTAGACAGCTGTCTACATTAAAAAAAAAAAAAAAAAACAAAAACCAAAACCTTCTGAGGACATTTTTTCAGCTTCTGTTGATATCTGAAGCACTTACAAATGAGATTCTTAAATAATTGTATAAAATTAAGTGTAGAACTATCCTTATAAATTTTGTTCCTTGAATATTGCAAACAACTTCTGAGAATACCTCTAACCTACATTTTAGTAACTGATATCTTAAAACATTTATATTGCTTCCTCAAATTAAGTTGAAACAGAATGGTCTTTAACGGTTGAAAATCTGAGATTTAAGCAAAGAAAAACAATATATAAAGAGGAGTTTCAAGAATGGAACAGCTTTCCCTATAAGCACAGATTTCCTGCCCACTTATATTTGAGATGCAGAAATATTTCAATTGAAAATAGTTCACCCTCTAAAACAGATGGAAATGAGGAGAGGTTAAATTAATATTTCACCATTTTTTCAGCTGTTTTGTTTCTTTTTTGTTTATATATTTTCTTAAAAGTTAGTTTAATTTTTAAAGATCTGAATCTGTATGCTCTGGAACTAAGTGGGTAAATCAAAAGAAAGTTTAAAAACAGTCTTTAAAATAGCATTTTCATTTTGGTTTCTCTCTATTTTATATGAGTTATACAGAAAACAGATGGAAGCATTATTAATTTTTTCCCCCAATGAGTTTTAGTGCTGCATATTTGTATGTGTTATCTGAAACATATGAATACTTAGTATTGCTGCTGTTAAATTCGTAATGAGTTGTAGGGATTGTGAAATTCCCTGACTGGCTCTCATGCAAGTAATTCATTTGCAGTGCTTAGATGTGTTAAGATTAAGCAGGGGGAATATGGCAAGCACTATCCCTGACCCTAGATGAAAAATTCAAATTTCTGGCTTTATGACTGCCCCACTCTTGTGTTTGGTGTAAATCAGATAAATACTGTGTAGTCCTGAAAAAGGTTGCAGTAAAACCTGATCCTAAGTGCAAAAGATTGCATGGATTCCATGTCTCATGTTGAAAATTCCCTAGTAAGTACAAAGTCATGGAAATCTTGGGGCAAGTTTTATGCATCAGTTAGAAGTCTTTGCTTGAATATAGCAATAGTTAACGTGCCCAGGCATGTTAGGTGTTGGAATACCCAAGCTAAGTAGTATTTATTTAAATAGCAATGGTGGGTACATGAAAACACTGGATTTGGACTTCAGCCACATCTTCTCAACTGGCTTTCTACAAAGTTGAGATGTTTTTGAATGGGATGAAGTGTGAAATTTCTTTGGTTATGTTGTCATTTTTAATTTATTTGTAGTAAAACAAATGTGCTGTGTTGGGCCTGGTAGATATAAATACATCAAATAAGTTAAACTGTATATATAAGATATAGAGTAAGACTGAATATTTTTATTTCTATGAAATATTACTTTTTTAAGTTCAGTTATTTTTATCTGGAAATGTTAAGGCCTTGTGGGCAATGTTCTGCACATCTGTGTATTCTGGCAGTTTGCATCTTTGTATTGGAAACTCAATCACTGCAAAAATTAAATCACATAGTAGCGATCATGTAATGAAACTACTTATATAAGTAACATTAAATAAATAGTTAATAGTCCTTATAGTCCCTTGAAATTTGCAAGGACAGATGGAATGCTGCATTTCTTTAATATGAAAGCAAGATTGTGTTCTTAATAAGTACAGAAATTAGGCATGGAATACAGCAGTGTTTACTTGTACAGAGACATGCAAGTGACAGAAAATGAAGGCTGAAATTATAGAGATTACATATTTCAGAAACATTTTCATAATCTTAAAAACTGTTATTTATATTACTACTAAGTTTTTTTCTTATTTTCTATAATTTATTTGAAAAATCATTGGTTGCACAATGCACAGTTCTATACTAAGACTTGTATATTGTTTAGAGGAGAAGGGGATTTCTTGGTGAATTGGGCCCAGAATATATTACTTCAATGCATTTATACATGAGTTTTTTGACTTTCTCTAGGATAGATTTATGTATTCTGGTCTTGGTCTATATGATATTTCTATTATATACAAAAAGAGAAAGTCCCCCAAAATTTCAAAAGGATCTATCTGGACTGATTTTATTGATTTTCTTCTTTTTATTATTTCATAAGTTGCTGTAGCCAGATGTTGCAATGCTAGGCTTTTATACATTGTAGAATAAATTTAGCTGTAAAGTAACTATGAAATAACTGAATTAACTGAATTAGAATTAAAGTAAAACCTCTGTTTATGAACTTCTATACAGTAAATGGCCCTTTGTAAATGATGATTGATCAGTACTAGTACATGGTTAACAAGACACTCAGAGCCTTTGAGAGGAGTCGTTGTCAGTACTTACAACTGTTTTCTCAATAATAGCTGATTTTATAATTTCTATATATGAAAAAGTCATTCTGTAGATACCAGCAATGTAAACATTGCTTTTATAAAAAGGGTGAACTGCAATTCTGTTACCATTATCAATAGAACAAATGTTTTTCTTTTGCAAAATATTTGAGATGAGAAATATACCTCTTATCTGCAGGCTGATGTCTGTATTTCTCTTCTGGGTACTAATTTAAACACTTCATGAGAGACTGACATTTTCAGTGCCTTAAACATCCTTAAAAACTGCTTTGTTCCTTGCAAACCATATTTAGTATGGCCTCATACTAATGTAGTACACCTCAAGTATCATGCCTGTCTGTACTATGCACTTTGGAGCTGTGTTCATCTGTACCAGACAACTGCACTTCAAGGAAAGTTTTTTTTTAATAAGCTATTAGCAGTAATTAGGAAGATTCACTTCAGAAAGATGTCAACATGAGATTGTTTTAAAAAGTTGAATGTCAGTGGCTTTAAAAGAGGGTTCTTTTCCCTGACACATAGGTATGGCATGTAAAACATGAAATGTTAATTTAACTTTCCTGCTTATTATTCATGCACAATATTATTTTGTCATTCAGATAGTACACTGACAGAGTGCAAAGGGTGTTAAAGTAGTGCTGCTAGAAAAAAAGAGGATTAATCTACCATTGGCCAATTAGCCAAAGGGTACTTAATGGTCTCTAAAGGCTACTGAAGTCTAACAACTAGCAAAAGCACTGGCAAAAAGTCCTCTATATTACCTTCATTTATTTGACATTTTCTGAATTACTCAGCTGCTGATAACTGCATTTGGCTGAAAAAAAATTGCAACCAAGTGATGCTGTAGATTTTGTCAAAGTTTCAGGAGAGAAAATGACAAATAAGTTCTACATTTTAGAAGTTTGTCTTGCTTTGGTGGGGTGGTCTTTATTTCATCTTAGAGATAGGACGTTATATCACCAAACACTTCCCTTTGATGTTTTGTCTTCATGTCTGGAATACTAAGTAATAGACTGCTTACAGCACTTGCGTGAGAAGAACTTTGAGGATTTGGAGTTATTTGCCTTTTCTCTATATAATCACATTAAGCATGCAGCAGGATTGACTTTTTAGTCTGGTATATATATTTGAATATTTTCAGATTGCTACATACCATCTTTATTAATTGTAAGGTTGTTTTTTTTTATTTTCTGTGACCCATTAGGCAAAAGAGGGTTTTGAGTCAAGAGAACAATGAAGTCCAAGTTTAGTGGGGTTGACACAGTAAATTTTTGTTGGATATTGTAATTGTGTTTATCATTATGTTATAATAAAATGTGATAGAGATGGTAAAATCACAAATACTGAACTCCGTGCCTGCAACATAAATGCAAGTATATTTGAAAAGTTCTTTGTAACAAGTACTGCTTATGTTGATGCTTTTCATGATCAAGCTAAAACTGTAAATAAACAGTGTTCTCTTTGAAACACTCATAGAAGCTGAGTTAATTTTTAAAACAGAAGCTATTATTGGATCAATGCATATAGCAAATGTATTCTATTACCTACTGTAGCAAGGTTTCTCAGAGAAGAGGAAAACACGTGTGTTGACTTTCCGATTTTATAGTTTTGCGTAGAAATATTTTCTATATAATGCATTTTGCAAAGATAAGTGTTTGGGATCATCTTACAAAAGTGGCAGTGCGGTATCAGCCACTGCCAACAGAAATGTCATTTTCATACACACCAGTTTCAGTAGGACAGTGACTGCTGTAAACTGAGC
The DNA here is from genome assembly GCA_013399695.1 of Formicarius rufipectus. Lineage (NCBI taxonomy): Eukaryota > Metazoa > Chordata > Aves > Passeriformes > Formicariidae > Formicarius > Formicarius rufipectus. The sequence continues at coordinate 135,074 of VXAU01005787.1, read as the reverse complement.
TCAAAGGCCCTCACAGGGTAGTTGTTGTGTCAAGAAGAATAAGCACTCCAGGAACTTCCTGTGTTAATCCATTGGGCCTTCCACATAGCTGTCTTTCTGAGCAAAGGGTATATGGTTCAAAGTCTTGCTGAGTCACTGGAAGTTTTACAGTGAGTATAGAGCAACTGAGATTTCATCACTTACTCCTTTGTGAACAGTAGTTCAGAGTGTCATGGGTATACCAGGAGCAAGGAGATTAAGATAGATGAATGTTAAAATATTGAACCCATAAGCATCTGTTAAGCCAAAACACTCTGGAGGAGGTGTGGGAGGCAAAGGCTGCTACATTGTAGAGGAACAGCAGTATCCTGCCTTTATCAACCTCTGGTCTAGCTGGTGTTTAAGATTCTACCTTTTATCCTCATGACCTCTTCCCCTAGAGTAAATTCTTTGTCACTCAGGATTTGTGTGCATGGTAGCACACACACAAAACTTGCACTGTGTCTAAAAGAAAAAAAAAATAACAAAAGAACTTGACCTAAAACATAGCAAGTGGTGAGGAACAGCAGGGTAATGAACTTGCTTCTTAAGTAAGTAAATGCAAGGACTATCTTTTAGACATTAATATCTTGCTAGAGCAGATGGGCTCTTTTTCACATCCCACATAGATGTATATAGGGTTTTCACGTAGCAATTCAATATATTGCAAATAGAAGAGAAATGTAATAAAATTATCAGTGCTGTAGCACATTTACATTCTCTACAGAAGTATTAAGAAACAATCTTCTGATATGTCTGGTTGCAAATGCATGTCTGTCTGCTTTTGCAAGTTGGGGGTATTTGCCTTGTACATAAGTTACTTCCTCTTCACCCCTGTAGTTCTGATGCTGTTTCTGAATTTATGCAGATTCTTACTTTAAATTCTTCTTTTCTGCCTCCTTAAGTAAATTCTACAACTGGCTGTTCTCTTTAGCACCTGTCTCATGAAGGCTTTTTCTTTTTTAGCATATTTGCTATAATTTTTGAGGATGTGGCCAGTGCAATCATGAGATTTTAGAACAGATGCATATTGGCATCAGCAGTAGCCTAAAAACTTAAGAGAGTCACACACTATCTTGGGCAGATATGGGGACATTTCTAGTTTTAAACAGAGATATTGATCTAGCTATGTCTTGCTTTTCTTTTTATGAATAATTTATTATGGAGACACTGAATCATGAAGTCCTGCATGTAGAAATATTGGTTATACTTGACAAATTAACAGAATCTTATATTTTTCTATATTATGTCCTTCTATATACTACTGGTTTTGCCTATTGAAGTAATCTTCATTTTGTCTTTTACTCTTGAGAATGTATTTATTATGGGAATATAATATCAGATTAAGGAATAGTCAGTCAGAAAATATATTAACACTGTTTATTTCTTGTTCAATAATGACAGCAGACACAGAAGAGAATGGCAAGATTAACCCCTTTACTAAGAACAATACTTATCTCATATATTTAAAATGCCCATTGACTTTAATAAGTGCACTTAATGAATGTGAATAAATATAATTAGAGTTTTAACTTTAAATACAGGATGCTATTTCTCACTCACATGATATTTTTTTAAGTGAATGCAAAATCTACAAGGATTTTCTTGTCATTTTCAATAGGAATAAATATGGTTCTAAGTAGTTTTTCCTTTATTTGGATATATATCATCTTCAGTTATCAGCATGGGAGTACATACATACCTATATGGGGCCAGTTCCACGCACACTGTGCCTCACCTAAAAAATCCATTGTGCAGGCCTATCCCAAAATCTTTGTTCGCGAAGTCTAGTCACAACATACCTATATAAACACATAACATGAAAAGTTTTTTCTAATGCCATCAAGCAGTAGAAACTCTATTTTTTTTAGTTAAATAATAAACTGGTTTGAAATAGAATAGTGTTTAACTTTCTTTTTTTTTCCTACCAACATGTAGTCAGGCACACATGTAGTCATTTCGAGCTGTCATATCTTCTCTGATTTCTTATCAGAATTCTTCACAAAGGAAGCTGTGTTGTTTTTTTTTCACTTGGAGATACTTCAATACCATTTTGTACAATTGTTCCATATGTTAAACTATAGCAATACAGTCTTACATGGAATAATAAGAAATACTGTAGTTGCCCTTTTAAGGAGCAGAGAGTTATTAGGCCATTTTCAGCTTCCAGCTGACTACAGTTTTGTGAAAGTTAACCACTAGCATGGATATTATTTTAGTTCCCTTTTTTGTGGAACAACATTCAGTATTATTTAAATTAAAACAATTATTTAAAACATTAGCTTTATAAGGAGTTGCATGAAATATATTGGTACAAAGATTGAATAAGTCTTGTTGATTGTCAGTCAAGTGCAACAAGACTGAGATTTTGTTTTCATGATATTTATTTGAACTAAATCCCTAACAAGCCTTGTCTGCTAATTGGACTTAGCATTTATGTTGCTAAATGAGAAGCATTTTGGCTGCCGTATAGGGTGGTAAGACCTACCCAGTGGAATAAACAACTAACATCTGTTATCCTGTCCTGCTCCAGCTTGTCTTTTACCACTTAAGTACTTCAGCCCTAGAGTCAAGGTTATGGAATATGTGGTTCTCTGGCTGTGGTGCATATATGTGAAAGGATGAAATAACACATGAGTAAAGACTAGCCAACCAGAAGATCTTTAGTACAGCTGGTCCACTTTGCTTTAACCTCTACAAGCCCTACAAATATCAAAATAAAAGCCAAGACAAAGGTGTGCATTTTATAGCATTTCTTAACACAGAAACTCAAGTGAGCTTACAGTGGTCACCAATAAAACAAATTTGACATGTCACCACTTTTAATACACACTGGTGTCTGAGACACCTTGGTATTTCTTCATGTTCTGTATAGAAATAATTGCTGAATCCCAGAGAGGCTCTAGGTAAACAGGCTTCAACAGTAACTACTGTTACAGTCTTGTATGATGATCCTTGTTTGTCATGGTAAGAACAGCAAAGTGTTGAGTCAAAATTGAATTATTTTGCCTTTAAAAAAAATTCTTTGCTATAATGTTAGTTGACTTCTTTTTCCTGCTGGGTTTAATCTTTGCCTGTACTAGAGAATTCAACCTACAGCTATGCAATATAATTACAGATAATATATATTGTTTCATTCCTCTTGATTTCTGACCCACAGAAACATCTCATATGATCAAGTAGAAATATTTTTAGGATGAAACTGTGATTGTTTTTTCTCTTTGTAAAGCAGGTGTTGACCTCCAACCTGGCCAAGTGGCAACAAGAGAAGGAACGTTTACAAAAAAAATTAAAGTTGAGAGAACATCTGTCTCAAACTGCTGGCAAGAGTGAAGCCACACCAGTTCCTTCAAAGAACATAGATTTAGAGGTGAAACAGCTGCAGTGCAGACTGAAGGTGACAGAACAGATTATCTAGTGCTGAGGATAATTTGTATGAACAATAGTTCATAACTGGGTCAAGCAGACATACATATACTCACATGAACCTATAATTTATATATCTTATCCAATGATTAGCAAGTTAGATTGCCTTTGCTGGTAAGCAGAAATGTACTCATAAGCAGGAAAACTAGAAGTTACAATTAAAACAATCTTTGCAGATCGAATAGGGCAGATGTCTTGCTGGGTTTTGACACGATGATCTTTTTGTAAGGTGATGTGGAATTCTTTTAATTCTTCTTTCTCTTCCTTTAAGAAAGAGAAAACCAATAGCTATCTGTAAAAGGGGAGCAAGAATTTGAGCTAATGGGGCAGCTTCTGTTACAGTGTTATGCTATCTATATGTCACTGTTGATTTTGTCTTCAAATAAACATTTATTGTTTAAAATTTATATTTTTGTATATTTGCTGATAGAAAAACACCAATTTTTTCAATTACATAATTTTTCAGTCTTCAGTGATTCTGTTACATGTGAATGGTATTGATACTGGACTGTGGTGGTCTGAAAGCATTCTCAGCAGGTGGCTTGACTCAAACATAGTAACCTCTCCTCTCCTCTCCCTCTCCTCTCCTCTTCTTTCTAGTGGAAATAAGCATACAACAGAATGTCCAAAATTGTTTTTCTCAATTGTTTTCTGTTAAATGGTAGAGGAAGGAGAAAAGGTCAAAATGGTACAGCTTCTTGCTGCTAGAAGAAACAGCACAGTAGCAAGTTGTTTGCCAAGGGATGAGCCAGAAGAAAAGGTGATGTTACATGGGTAATGGTGCTGGCCCTAAATACTGTATTAGCTGTGCTAGTGCACCAGATGCAGGTAATGCTCAGACTTCTTAGCTGTTGATGGTAGTTATGGTATTACTTGGCTATAGCACACTGGATGCATAGCATCTAAATTCAGGGATTAGTGAAGGTAAGTCGCATTGATAAAGAATTGAGGCCAGTAGGGAGTACCCATGAAAAGGCACATAAAATGACCTATTGTAACTATGAGAAAGTGACCTTGAAACAGTACACACTGACTTCTTGAGTTGTTTTTAGATTTAGGATTGACTAACCTGTTTCTCTTGCTGGTGAGTGGTTGTTGGCTGGACTTCGTGAACGAAGATCTTGGGATAAGCCTGCGCAATGGATTTTTTAAATGAGGCACAGGGTGAGCAGAACTGGCCCCACTCCCTTTACTCCTGAGGTTCATCTTGCCACGGCCGAGCACGCTCGGACAGTGACAGCGAGTTCCTCCAGGATTCGAACCGGCGTCCTCAGAGGAGGAGCCGGCTCCACAGGCGGGGCCCTACGCCCCTCGCCCAACGCCCGCCGCCTCTCAAGTGTAACATACAAACAGAAAAGCAATAATGTCAGGCTGTTGAGAAATCCTGGGAGCCCATGTGAGTCAGAGCACCAGGGGAAGACCTCGCCTTGTCCTCTCTGCCACCGAATGACACAAACGTGGCACTGCAGCCACGCTTGTAACACGAGCTGGGGCAAGCCCCAAAAGGTGGCATGGTGAGTGGTAATTTCAGTTAATTAGGGTTGTACATGTTTTAGATGAATATCTTCATTATCCAGAAACCCAATGGTCAATTGCTCTAGTAAGAAAAGTTTTTTTAAATGGGCATTTATTTTTTAATCTGTCTGAAAGTAACACCCATGCTAGAAGTTTACTTTGTCTGCTACATGTGAACAGCAAAATAGATTGCTGAAAAATATTTTTTTTTGTTTGTTTCTGTAGCAAAGGAAACATTTAGCAAGCACAGATAAATCTGATGTCAAAAATGCTAGCATGACTTTTAAATCCTTCTTCAAGCTATATTACACCCATATAGACTATTAACTTAAGAGTTGGACTGAATGATCCCTGTGGGTCCCTTCCAACTTCGACCATTCTGTGATTCCATGATTTTTAATGAAAAAATAAAGCATGTATGCAAAACTGTGTTTAGGATGAAGATAGTTTGTGACCCCAAATGCTGAGTAATAGAGTAAATTTAGTGGTTTCTGAGTTGGGGGAGCGTTTTTACTGCAAGGGCCTCAAAAGCTACTTAAATCAAGCTTCTAAAATTCTACTTTATTTAAGGCTAATTTAAGTTCTACAAGTCATTTTTTAGCAGAATGATTTGGCAAAAGTTGTCAACTACAGGTCGAGATTACCGGTCTTAGTTAAAAAGGAGATACAAAGTTATTCTGCTCAAATATCCGAATGTGTAAACAGCTAAAGCTTTCCTTATAGCTCAAAATCTCAAAGTACCTGGTTTTATTATTTAATTTTTTTCTTCGGCTCTGTCTGCAGTATTTGTTTATGTTTTACGTAATGACTCCCGGTATTTTTGCCAACAGAAAGAAATGTCCTTAGTGTGGGTGGTGAGCTTGGAAGCAAAACACGGCATGCATATGCCTTTGCCTTTTGAGCATGTGCAGAGGCCCACCTAAGTATTCAAGTTCATGTCTGGTGCATAAACTGTGTAACAGCATGCTGGTCTTTACATTAGTGAAGCTCAACCTCCACAAACAGGTCTCAGGAAATGCAGGAATATTCTGCTAGCATACATAATTTTAACAATTTTCTGGTTATACTTCACATTATTATAATACTAAATAGATTAGACAAGTTTTTAAGAACAATATTTTACATCTAACAATGCACACAAGAATATATACTCCCCTTGAGGTGCACAGAGTTATGTACAATATTCCCATAAATGTTAATAGGTGTTGCAAGTCTGCACCGAGCAGAGAAATTCTCCTGAAGTATCTTTGTTTACAGCATGTCTGATCTGTTTGCTTATTGTTTAGACATAGTGAATAAAAAGCTGTAGTACTGTGTCTGAACCTGTATGCACATATGCACACATAAATGTTGTGCATATGTTTAACACGTATGTATCTTTTGGCAGTATCATATATATTGTTTTCAGTTCTAAAATCTCTCTCTGATGTGTTTGATCTGCCATTTTCAGCAACAGCATTCAATCCCAATGCTCAGATTGCTAAAATGGCTCCTTAGTTAAATTTCATATTTTTATTTCTCTAGACTGATTCAGTAGCTCTGAATTTAAATCTTGCGTTGATTATATGTATCTTTACATGGAGGAATTGAGGCACTATTTTCTAATTATTGTATACAATGAGGAATGGCCAACAACTAACTCTCCTTCACTGGAATTACATCTCCCTGAAGATTAGGATCATACCTGCTTGTTACTGAAATGTGGAATTTGTCTCAGTACAGACAAATGGAAATGACTTTGTTGTGTGCTTTGAATTTCAAGATACCTAAAAACAACCACTTTTACAGGTTGTCTTTTATTTCTAAATGCACAAGATGAAAGGAGTTATTGTACATTCTTGCAATATAGATGTAGACTCCTTGTGCTGTCGAACTATACAATTCAAAGATGTAGTTCAAATAAAGGTCCGGGTTTACTTTTTTGTTACCTTTTCACCTGACCGTGTCACGCAAGAATAAAACACGGTCCTGATAGGTGCACTGGGCTTGCAGGTGCCTGGGGAACATCTGTTAATCACACATTTTTAGAGCAATGGAAAACTACTGATTTTTATCCTATTTTCCAAGGAATGTACTTCTGCTTAAGTGTTTCTAGAAAGTAAGAATGCTCCTTTAGCACCTCTTAATTTCTAAAGAACATTGATAAAATATGTGGAAGTTTACACAGCTCATTATTTAAAAATTTACCGTTGGCTGTGATCATATTCAGTCGGCTTAATTTATATTTTAATGCTTTTCGATATAGAGTTCGAATAATGAAATCACTAAGCAATCGAGCATCATCAAGTCACTAAAGAACGAAGTCGAGGAGAAAGATGAGTGGATTCGGGAACGACAAGCGAAGTACGGTCACTCTTCTCACCGTTGTGTTTGGTGCCACCCAGTGGCAGCTCTTGAACTGCTGCAACGTTAACCACTATATTTTTAAGAGAATGTTCTATTCTATTTATCGCCGTCTTGCAGACTGTTTCAGAGGCGTTTTTGAAACTGGTGCAGTACATGCTGAAGTTGTAGGGTTTTTTGTTAAAACTGACTAACTATAGTAACTGTATTGCAATAAGAATACCTTAAATCAAAACTTGGACTCTAGAGTAGACTTTTTATCCTTGGTGTAAGTCGAAATGAATTCCTCAGCACTATTAAACACAGTCTTTTAAATTCAGTAATTCTTTGCCTAGGGGCTAAGAGACATGTCAAGGTTCAGATGCTTAAACAAGATTAAATAGCTACTCTTATATTCATAAAAAAGTTTTTTAAAAAGCAGTTGTATTTGTTTCTATTTGAATTGAGTAAGGTTTACTGGTCATTTTAAAATTCACAAATTGTCAAAGATGCAACTGAGATTTTTTTTCTACCTATTTTAACTGATATAATACTGTTCTTCAATTATATTACTATAAAACGTGTAGAAATGCTATTTGTATATCTGTGAATTTCTTTCTGTCCCAGAATTTAGCTCCTAAAAATTCTAATTTTTTTAATTATAGAAAGAATGCAGTTTACTTATCTGGAATTAGTTAATTTTAAAAATAGTGCTTAAAAATTGTTAAATTGTGTGCATTCTTTATTTTCTGTTTCAAAGTGAAAATTAGTTTTTCCACCAAAAGATTTTAAATTTAAAATACTTCTTGGATATCATAGTTTCTTTAAAAAATAGATTCTGCTTTTTCATAAGGTATAATATATAATCACCAAAATAATATTATTGGTAGTAAGGTGAAATAGATAGAGGAACATTTTAGATGCACTGTTTTCCTGTTGGGTTTTTGTTTGTTTTCAATATGGTATTAGCATTATAATAACTGTGTTGTATTCCTGGACATATTACCATCATTCATTTTGCTTTCATTAGAAAAAAAAAAATCCAAATGTTTGAATATATTCAGGTATTGCTTATATTTATATGTTAAATATTAATTTATATTGTAATAGTGGAAACACTGTAAAAGGCATAATTTGCTCATTAAACATACTACTTTGTAGTATATGAGAATTAATTTTTTGTTTATTTGAGAAGTTTCTAACAAATGCTGATGTTATTTCTAGGTTTTGCAGTTTGTATCATCTGACATAAAGAGATAAGAGATTTTTCATCTATTCCTGTGTATTTCTCAGTTGGATGAAAGGAGAGTTCCTCATTTCACTTCCTTTTGAAAAACATTTTATACAAAACAGAGTTTGAATGATTGCTTGAGACATCAAAGGCATTTAATTAGTTAAATTTTGCATGCTCAGCAGGTTTCTTTTGCCTTTTTTGATAATAGTTTAAGAATTACTGTGATTTAAGTTCAGCAAGCGAAAAGCAAATCACAAATATATTGCATATTTAGAAATAGGTCTGTTTAATAAGAGTCTGAAACTGGGTTTTGTAGTTGTAAGAATTACATCAGCTGTTGTTTGAAAACGTATTCTAAAGCTGCAGGAATAGTAGTTTGTCTACTGCATTTATGCTTTTTAGTTGCATATTGACAAAATTTTCTAAGTGTCATGCAGTCTGACTTCCCTTGTAGAATTTATCAGTTGGAGAGGGATCTGAATATGAAAAGACGTTTGATAGAAGACTTAAAGTCTCATCTAAAAGCAAATCAAGAAAATGAGAAAATATCAATTGAAACATTGGAAAGTCTTCAGAGAAAGGCACTTCTTTCTTGCTATGCCTAAATTTAGGAAAAAGAGAAGCTGGTAGATTTACAGAAGTTATTTCAACACACTATACATATTAAATCAATATATTGCTTTAAACAAACAGTATAGAGTTAATTTAAGAGTGTAATTCCCTCCATTATAATTTGTATGAAATCAGTATATGGTGATAGCTTGAATGGATTCAGCATAATTTAATGTATCTTCATTAGCGGTATAATTAAATATTAAAGTATTCAGAACACACAGTTGCAAGGATATGCTGTAAGTAATGGGATTTAGTATTATGCACTGTAAGTTCATAAAATATAGTAGACCTGAAAGAAGGGCAATTTTACATGACATATGCTAATGAAGTCCATGCATCTCTCTTGGCTATAGCAGTTAAATGCTTTAATATGTTAATCTGTTTTCTACTGCAGTGTTATGAATGATTCTTAGCTTAATGTAATTGTATCTGTGTAGGTAATGCTTGACTTCTATAGCAAATTATTTTCTGCAAAATTTTAGGACAATTTTGCTGAAGGTAGGAGAACTTGTATATGGTTTGGTATATTTCTATGTTATCTAGGCAATGTATTGCATTTTGGTCTTTAATGCCAGAAAAAGATTATGATGTTTGTTTGTCTGTGAGGTTATGCAGCTTATGACCTCAAAACAGAAATAAACAATTTACCAATTTGCTTTTGTTTGCCTAGAATGCAAGTTCTTGTTGAATATCACAGGCACCATCTCTGCTTGCAGTCCTATAGCAGTTTCTGCTCTAAAGAGAGCTACTGTCTTACTCTACATGCCAAAGATAAAGTGTTATTAAGAATTCCACAGACAAAAAGTGAGCATAAGTAAGCAGTGGAGCTAAAGTATGACATGAGAGAAATACCTGGTTTTGGGTTTAGATAAAAGATTTCCAATGGAATTATATGCTCTAATGCTCTTCTTTGAGTATTTTAAGCACTGCATTTTCAGAGAGTCAAATCCCATACATTATTTTGATTATTCCATGTGGAAAATGAGCTTGATAAATTTTACATTATCTTCAGCAAAAGATCAAAGAAATTCCCTGTTACTTGATATTGTCAGGAAAACTTTGTGATTAATACTATCAGGAGAGCTGAATGATTTTTAGGAGCATTAGTCTTCTTCATTTTAACCCAAATCAGGGTTTGCATTAGATAATAATTATCTAGGAAGCTTTATAGACTACTGACATGTAGACAGTTGTTTTCTTGGCTGAGTTTGAATTTATGTTTTTACCTCTGACAGAAGAAAGGAGTGGCAGTTGTGGATGGCTTGCAAGTACCTTAACTCTAGAATACATATAAATTACATATAAATGTATGTAAGCAAACAGCTCTGCAGAGGAAGAGTAACAAAATTGTGTGGAAACTGATCTCTACTAGATCAGCAGTAGAGATTTGTTGGACTGTGATTTCAGAAAAAGGTACTTAAATAAAATTATTCATATAGTAAAGTTAGGTTAATGCAACATAGGCAGGCTTAGTTATGATTTGATTTCAATTTTGGAGTTTTGTATCTTGATAGTCAGTGCTCTTGACCTTTCATTATTTCAGGTAAAGGCACTGACTGAAGACTGTTCAAGCAAAAACACTTCCATTGGCTCACTGAAACAAAGACATAATGCAGCTATGAAAGAGAAGTCTCAGTATGAACAGATGTATCAAAGGGCTAAAGATGATTTGGAGAAAAAGGTATAGAGTTGTGATGGCTGCACTGTGGAATTTTTCATACCTTACTTTCAAATGAAAAGGTGCAAGGTCATCAGGTTAGACTTTTTAAATACAGAAAGGGAGAAAAGAGCAGAGTAATAGTAATCTTTTTCTCTCATTTAAATAATTAACTTCTCTGAAATTTAGATACTGAAATATGGGCATAATGACTGAAAGCGAACTTACTTTCTGCCATGAAATTGCATTTTATGTATTGCAAGTGGAGTATTCTGTGATGTCAATCATGGTGTGGGAGTTTGGTTTGTTCATTCATTTGTGATCTACCGTACCTCCTTATGAGCTTTTATAGCACTTCTTTGTCTCTGTGGATGTATTTCAGGATCTCAAGCTTACCAAACTAGAGAGCAAAACGATTGAGACTGAATGTGCTATGATTGAACTTGAAACTGCTGCATCTGAACAGCTACATAGCATGGCTAAAGAGAGTGCACAGACTTTGGAAACAATACAGAAGAAGCTGCTGCTCACCACTGACAAAGTAGAAGAGTTCAAGACATTTGTGAACGTTTCACTTTTAATTTTCTTTGAGTGTTCAGAGGTATTCTTTTTGAAAGCAAAATGTAAAACATTAAGTAAGGCTAATCTTTGGTGCATTCCCTGTTCTGCAACAGTCTTTGTAGGTCCTGCCGTTGTCTTATATCAGGTCCGAACTGGTCTGAGTAAGGAGAAAGAATCAGGGTCACTCTCCCAGACTTCCAAAGACTTCAGTAATTTGTACCTTTCATTTTTCTATATTTGGCTGGTATATGCTTGTTCCTATGAAAAAGTGCTTAGTTTTATATCAGATTACTTTGCAATAAAAATATTCCCAGCACGTTTTATATAATAATTCGTATCTGTTGATTGATGTGAATTACCTCCATATGCATATGCTTCGTGTTTTAGAAACATCGAATAAAGAATCCTCTATATTGCAAAACTGAAAGTAGTTTTAGGAGCAGTCTATAGTGTATTATTTCCTTATTTTGGCTAAATACTTGACAAACTGCTACAGTGCATCATGCAACACTACTGTCTCTGCAGTCTTACACCAATCACTTTGTCATACTTTACCAGTGCAAAGTTTTACTGAGCAGACTAATCTGTGTTTTATAATTTAATATTTGAAATAGAAATAATAGTTATTTTTCTGAAATATTCCCCACATAATTAAGAATATAATGCCTATTCAGTATATATTTATCTTGAATATTCGAGTATTGAATAAAAAGGCATTTGAGGGAATGGCCTGTTGTTGTGTCAGAGGAGATTTAGTTTTGGGTATTAGGAAAAAGTTTGTCACACAGAGGTTCAGTGAACACTGGAAAAGGCTCCCTAGGGAGATGGTCAAACTCCCAATCTGACAGAGTTCCAGGAGTGTTTGGACAATCCCCTCAGGCACATGGCCTGACTCTTGTGGTTATCCTGTGCAGGGCCAGGAGTTGGACTCAATCATTGTGAATCTCTTCCAACTCAGAATATTCTATGATTCTCTGATTTTAATTAATTTAGCTATATAGATATAGGTATTAATTTATACTATATACCTACTTTGAAATAAGGCCATAGCTTATTAACCCATTAAACACATCCACTTCTCTACTGCTCTTGGAATTCTGTAGAGGTGAGCTGCTTTCAAATATATTTGTACTAGTTTGATAGTATCCAAAGTAAAAAGCAATGGTATTTCATTGCACTGCATATAAGAAGAAGGCATATATAGTTATGTCTTCAAGAATAACTTTCAAATTTGGATTGAAATCTAGTAACTTAAGTACTTGTGCATTATATTTTCTTTCTGTCATTGTAAGATAACCAAAGTCACTCTACATGGCAGTTTTCAGACCTTTAACATTTGCCTGTTTTCTCAAGTTTGTCAAGAATTAGAAAATGAGAAAGTAAAAGATACTCTGTTCTTAAAAGTAACTGTAATGAGCAAAATCACCCATTAGCAACTATTATGATAACTTTATTCATTGTTGAATAAGATGATAGCTTCCATGTTAGTTGCCATGAATTTTCATTAGCATTTACAGGGTCGTACTGTATGTGAAAAGAATGTCAATATGTAATTTCTCTTATAGCAGTAATATATTATAAATTATAATAATTAATAAGAAATTTAACCAATAAAGCTGAATACCTATTTTCTTACTTAGTTAAAAAGAATATGCATGCGTATTTCAAGTAACATTTTTGCTGACTACTGTTCCTCTGCAGAAAGATTTTTTGAAAATGAAGATGCTGTTAATAAGTAAAATACTGATGAATAGGGAGTTCCTAAGTAGACTAATTTGTTTAGTTAGGTGCTAAAATCAGATTTTATTCATGGTATAACACTGTAAAAAAAACATTGAAAATTTTTCGTGCTTCAGTGGAATTGTGCAGTATACCAAGTAAATCCTGTTAAAATACCTCTTGTGTGTCTCATGTTATAACCTGCACAGGAAGATCAAGGTACTGTGATAATACTTACTGTGATAAGTAGCAGTAGTCCTTCCTGCATCAGCTCTTCCATTAAAATCTGATCTTTCTCATTTCAACTCTCTTCCTCCAGGTAGCTGTCTGTTTTCCCTGATCTTGATTCTTACTCTGGTTTCAGTAACTCAATTTTTTCTGTATAGAGATCAGGCTTAACCTGTATCTTGCTTAAACTGGTTTAACGTATTTGTATGACCCTCTTATCTTTGTCTGCTATTCTGATTGCTTCATAAGCTTTACTTGTTTTTCAGAGTGCAATTGTAGTATTTTCATTCATAAATTGAATGCAGTTGCTTTTTCTACCCATTCCATGTCTGTTGGGACATTATATAGTTCTTTTTTAACATACAACAGTGAAATTATTTCAGTTGATAATTAATAATTGGAGCAATTAATAAGACAACAGAGAAACTTCAGAGACGAGAGTGTGACTCTTTCTGTTTATAGCACGTAGTGTTACTTGCTTTTAGAGTTAGTGATAACACAGAACCACAGGATCTTGAATCCATTTGCGTCAAGGTACAAAGTTACAAAACCTGGAGGAGTGGTTTCTGGTAGAAGTCCAATATACATCACTGAATCATATTAGAGAATATGATGAGTTACCAGTTAAGCCCAAATTTGTAATATATAGTAAAATGTTCCTTTGCATGCACCCCAATTTGGGACACTTACCCAATGAAATAAAATAGCTAGACTGTAGCACCTAGTAATAGTTTCTAAAAATGCTGGAAGAAATAATTGCAGACAAAAGTTGCTGTATTCAATATGTTGTAAATAATTATTGGACATATTTTTGTGGGAACATGGTATAGTGATCGGGTGTTATGTCCTGAATAACTTTCAGTGGGAATCAACAGTGCACCTAAAATAGGATGTTTCAGAGCAGTTCATTTCCTCCAAGCTATTATAGGGAAGATATAGGCTAGTAAGAAATATGAATAGAAATTGTGGACTCTAACAGTTTATTAAGTAACAGAAACCCTCCACAGTTCCATAATTAGAGACTAACTCCTTATAAATATCTGTTTCAGTTTGATAGGAAAGGCAAGAATATTTAAAAATAAAAAGGCAAATAAAGGAATTGGAAAATGAATTATAGATAATAACCTGAAAAACATGAGCAACAATAGACTATAAAGTATGGAGAAGAGACTAAAGAAATCAAGGGAAATCTTTGGGTAGCAAGGCCAAAAACAGTAGTAAACAGCCAGTATACAAAATTTTCTACTAATAAAGTAACTATTACAGAGTGGATACAATCTATTATTAGATAAAACAATTCTATAACTGTGTAAAGATAGATGTCTTGCATGAATATTTCTTTTTTGTGTCTGGAATGAAGTAGGCTGATGTTTTATGAAAACATTGCAACATTCTCCATCTATTAGTAACCAAGAGAAAATTTAAAATAGTTTCTAGAAAGAAGCAGTGTTTTTAAATTGAGAATTTTTGTAGCTAACAACTTTATAGTGCTGGTTAAGACATTTTTTTCTTGCTGATCCGCATTTGTTGTTGTTGTTGGCTGGACTTCGTGAACGAAGATCTTGGGATAAGCCTGCGCAATGGATTTTTTAAATGAGGCACAGGGTGCGCAGAACTGGCCCCACTCCCTTTACTCTTGAGGCTCATCTTGCCACGGCCGAGCACTCTCGGACGGTGACAGCGAGTTCCTCCAGGATTCGAACCAACATCCTCAGAGGAGGAGCCGGCTCCACAGGCGGGGACCTACGCCACTCGGCCAACGCCCGCCGCCTCTCAAGAACAGAAAAGCAATAATGTCAGGCTGTTGAGAAATCCTGGGAGCCCACATGGGTCAGAGCACCAGGGGAAGACCTCGCCTTGTCCTCTCTGCCACCGAATGACCCTCATTTAGAAAAGTATTCAAAGTTAGTGAATATATATTGCAACACTGCCTAGAGAAAAAGAATTATAATATTGAGTCAATATTCAGAAAAGGCAGTATTTTAGGATCATTAGTCTGTCCTCACTTCTGGGTAAAATACTGAAAATCTGATAGGAAATTCAATTATTAAAATATTAAAGCATAGGAGTATAGTTATACTTCTTAGAATGTCTTTGTGGAAAATAAGTTTCATTGAATAAACCTTTTTTTTTTTTTCTCAAAGACAGTACAAGTCAGTTGATAAAGGTTACTATTCATTTTAATACACTGTTTTTTAAGATGTCTGTCTGACCTACTATTGAGATGTTCAGATAAAAAATGCAGGTTATGCAATATCAATAATATGTTAAATGGTTTAAAAATAGCACACGCAGTTGACCTGAAAAGTAAATCTTAAGATATAGGTGTTTTTAGGGTTCTATAAAGATCAGAGCCAATCTTGATTAATAAGTATTTTCACAAAATTCAAATTCTAATAAAATTTGTCCATGACATTTGTGAAGACTGAGAAAAAATAATGAAAGTAAGGCTGTAAGTATAATGTCAACTAGGTCCAATAAAACATTTTTATTACAGAAGAATGCAAACTACCTGTAAGAGGGACCAGGTCATTCTAACAGTACTTCAGATGCCTTTTCTAAAGCTACATGTTTTAATCCCATCCAGCTTCCATCAGCACCTTAAATTCTCTTTTAATCATGCACTCAATTTTTATGGTGTATCATTGTTCAGGGTTTTCTATATCATGTGTTGCACTATCAGATCATCAAGTGGATCTTGCCAGTTATGTGCAGCACAGCAACTGGAGCAAAATGTCGTTTCTTGGTTTTGTAGTAATTCTGAGAATTTATGCAGAAAAGAGCTATTGAATAAAGTTTTAAAGCCGCTATTAGACTGCTTGATTGGATATCTTAAAAATATGGTATGGCATGTTAGTTTGCAATGAAACTGTTCAAAATCCTGCATTAATATAGTTTGGGGTTTTTTGATCAGCTGGACTTTGACCATATGTTGCTCTTAGAGACCCTTCTAAGCTCAAGACTTGGTAGTGTTATCTGTCCACTCAACTTGTACATTAACAAAACTTGTTTTTAGAAGTTAATCTGCAGTGATGACACCTGCTCGAGTATGAGAATATCAGAGCTTTTCTGACCTTGAGGAAGATGTTTTGATGAGGTATCTATATACATCTGTGGATGTGATAAATAGGTGATGGCAGCTGAATGCTTCAAAATCAGCTAAGTGCATTTCTCACTTCCATAATTCCTCTGTCATTTGGGACTTGTGTGCCTTCTGCAGAGGATACTCACTGCAGCACAGTGCACATCTGGTATATTCTGGCATTGTTCTTGATAGGTCTCTAGTACAACCATCTGATAGAATTGACTGCCAAAATCAAGACCCATGGCAGTTTACTTGGCAAGCTTAATGGATCTTCGTGGGGATCTATCCCTCACCCTCTTAAGACATCTGCCCTCATTTTGACGACTCAGAGCAGGGTTTAAGCTAGGTGCCTTTCTGCCTTGCTCTGCTGTTTGACGTACAGCTGTGTGCAGCCACGTGTGTGAGAGGACTTATTTTACCTCTGCTTGGCCAAGTGATGTTCTGTAAATTATTTGCCATTCAGTCACTTTTTGTCATATCCCAATATATGTCAGTCTCTCTTACCTTTCTGCAATTTATCTTGAATACTGGCTTATGTTTTGCCATGGCATATTTTCTCACTCTGTCTTGGGCTGTAGTTCAAAATGTGGATAAGGTAAGTAAAATAGGTAAGTTAACACTTCTCTTAAAAAGTTCCACCCCTGAGTGATCCTCACTGCTTATTACTGCCTTTAAGAAGCTTCCTCCCTACCCCATTAGGCACATGTCATAATAGACATGGGTCAGTTGTGAGCAAGTTCCTGAAAATTCAGCTAACCTTTTAAAAACCCAGAACACTGACTTTTGTGTACCACAGAGAATCAGAGCAGGGACAGACTACAGGGTTGCAGTCTAGAGATGCTGGGACTGCCCGTAAGTGGCCGTGCTAATAGAAAATATTACATGAAACTTCTTTGTGTTTCAAAGAATAAGTAATTAATGACTATTCACTTTCACTTCAAAAATTCCCTTTCTTTGGCAGATTTCTGTTATTTACCATCGTCTTTTTATTTTTTTTGGCTGTTCTGTGTGGGTGAAGATAGAGCATTGCTAGGAAACATGTTCTCATTATGGCCATATGCAGAAGATGCTCTTTATCTTAAAAAATGGGCAATAAATATTCTGTTGGTTTTTGTCATCTCCTTTACAACATGAAAGCAACACAGGTACACTGTTACCACCTTTATCTCCAGCCACAAGGTCAATTTTTTGCATAAAAGGAGATCCTTGCAGGGGACTCTCCAAATTCTCCAGTTATGTTGAGGCAGTAAGAAATGTTCTTCATAAAGCATTTCTGTTGCTGAATGTATTCTCAAATTTTGTGGATTTGGTTTTTTTGGCAGTACTACTTCTCCCATTCCTTCCAGGCCCAGGATATGCAGAATGGATTTTTTCACATGGCTACCCAGATCAGGCATGGAATGACCACTTGTTTCTTTATCTGAAAAAAAAAAAAATCCTGCATAATGGATAATTGTAAAATTTAGTAACTGGCAGCATTGTTTGACCAAACAAAGGTTTCTTCAGTGAGTCACAGGGATGTTTTGCAAACAACAGCAGATAGTATCACATAAATCAGCACTGTCAGTTTTGATTTGGAAGTGGACACCTTTAATATGACTTCAAGTTGCTAGAAAATTTTCCCAACTGGGAACACTTGAAAGCCAAAAGATAAGTATGTTTCATTTATTACACTCCAAACTGTCAACACTTTACCTAGAAAAGTATACCCAGAGTGATTATTTTGTATTGTGTGGAGTAGATGATGAATCTGCCAATCTGTGTTCAGTCAGAATCAGCATAATATTTGGTTTCAGGAATGTGTTCCAGGATGATGAGAATCAGTAGTCTTACTTGCAGAATACACACCTTTAAAGGTGATGTCCTAAAAGTAAAGCAAAATTTGTAACTGAGAAAATCTCACCATTAGAAATAATCAGGCATTTACTACTTCTTTTTCAGTATGTGTTCTACTTTGGGAAAAAGGGAGAAACGCAGCTTTTATTATGAAATACCAACCATTCTTGGTTCTGAGAAGAAATTGGTGATAAATTAAGCTAATCTCCATTAGGATTACTCTGCATCTGGGATTTAGGCAAATTGAATCAGAGGCCTGAATAGTGACAGTGAATATCTATTAGACTGTAAACAGAATAATAGGCCTTGTGAATTTTAATGAATGAGGTGAATGAATGAATTCTTATAGTTTACAGAAGGCATATGGTTAGTGATGCATGCAGTGTGTCAGGAACAGAATACAATGTATATATCTTAACCGATAAAATATTGATAAAAAGGAAGAATTTTTGTACTCTATTTTTATTTTGCTTTTTAGGATAGCACTTCACTTTGTTTCCTGACTATGATAGGTAAAGATCATAACAGTCTGAAATATATTAAATGTTTCTATATCCTACTTTTTATATAACTGTATTAAGGATTTAGTGATGTTGATTTAAATTATTCAATCTATATAACCAAATTTTAAGATATGTCAGGTTTTTGTAGCTGTGTATGTATGTCTCATGGAAAGTTTAGATGCCTGTCTGACTTACACAGGTCATTTTGTTGATATTAGTGCTATTTTCATTTTTCTTACAGTGCATGAGAACCATTCTCACAGACCATGACTCTGTAATGGTAGACAGTGTGTGAACAGATCAAACAAACTTGAGCTGAACAGGAAACTGTTTTCAACAACTTGCAAAAAATTCCTTTTCAGCCTCAGGAAAAACAAAACACCTAAGTTTAACAGAGAATGAGACAAACAGGGTCAGCTGGAGGCTATCTGGAGACCATGCAATGCACTTTCTGAAAGGGTCTAGATCCACATGGGATTCCTTTAAACAGATTAGAGAGACTTCTCTTTAAACCTCTGAATCAGCTCTCTGTTGGGCATAGAAAGATGCCTGGTTTAAAGATAGTAGCCAGTCTGGTGTCTAATAGACAAACCATGTTGACTGGAAAAAGGGGTAACTGGAAGACTTCAGGAATGGACATATGAGTACATGCTAAAGGCTCTGGGCTTGAAGTGATTAGAAAGCCTTTTGACAAAATAACAGGAAAAGCAGCAAAACTTGGAAGGGAGAAGAAAGGTCTCCAGTAATGACTTAAGTGTTCCTGTCGACATAATTGTTTAATGTATGTCTATCATGTTGCTGAGAAAGTGAGCTGAAGCTGAGTGAACAGAAAGTACTCTTACACAAAGTCTTGTGAAGTCTCCACAATAATTCAGAAAGTTAGGAGTTCGGGAGATTCCCTGAGGTAAATGCCAGGAGAGCTACAGAGAGGTAGGAAGGGCTCTAGGAGGACGGAATTCTTAAAAATCCTAATAAATTACAATATTTTAGGAGAACACAGTTGGTAAGTTTTATTTTTTAATAAATTTTTTAAGAGTTTAAGTAATGGTAGAGCTGAGCTCTTAAATTAGGTTTCAGACACATTTGGTCTTACACAGAGCATCTAATTTATAGTTCTTATGCTTTTTGTGTGTTCCTGCAGAATGACAGCATAAGCTTAGACAGTGAACTGAGTGTCAAGAAATCGCAGTGCTCTTCACATCTTCATCGCTGACCTGCTATGTGACCTTTGGCATGTTGTTTCACCTCAGTATTTCTTGGGCTGCCCTAAATACCTTTTTTTTGCTACATCCATAACAACTGTGCTGACTTTGTTTGCCCTAACTGTTCAAGATAATAAACACTCTGAGATCCCAGGTATCTCTTGCTACACATGTGTGAAGCTCTAATCTTTGTCAGTGCCTTTTTATTTCCCTGTGTAAATAATTGTAATATATGATGTTTTAAAGGAATGATGGCAGGTTTGCTAGCACCTTTGTAAATCAGAGGCAATTCTTTTGAAACCAAAGAATTTACAGCAGGCAAAAAATTAATGTAAATGAGATAGAATTTAAATGCTGAAGTAAATAGGACTTTAAATTATTATTATTGCCCATTTCACATAAATAGAATTTCAGAAACCAATATATTTTGACAGAAATATTCTGCCTGTCATCCCATGCTGATTATACATATTGCAACTCATTCTCTGTTATAAGGAAAACTATTATTTTTTCCCTGCTATAGGTCACAAAATCGTAATTGTACTGAAAATCTAGCAACAGTAGAATGAAAACTAAGGATACTTAAAACCCAGCTTAACCCAGATACTTAAAAATCAGTCTGAAAACATTAGGGTCTACAATTCACATTTTTGACAGTCCTAAAGCTTAGTGTACAGGAGAGATTAGATAACTGTAAAGCTGTAAAATTAAAAATGACCATATGTCCCTCATATCAGTAAGTACCTGCTGTATGTTCTATAAATGAGGTGTCCAGCAATAAGATGGACATTGTTCTACCTAAAGATATTAAAAGAATGTTATGAAAAGAAACAGATTTTTAAGACAAGTTTTCAGACATAAACAGTTACCAAGAGAGGATTAGGGGGAAAAAAAAAAAAAAAACCCAAAAAAAAAAAAGAGAGAGAAAGCTGACCACAAATAAAAAACCTTTAATTTTTATTCACAAAGGGAATTTTAAAACATGTATGTATACTTTAAAATATATATTCTATACTTTTCTACTGAAATATAATTATATTTTTAATTGGCCAGATTAAGTGCATTGCTGTATCTTTGTTTAACTATGGTTTGTTTTGAAGACAACCTAAAATTAGAAACTCTTCATGACTCTTCTATGTTCATGACTTGTCTGTATATTTGTAAATAAAAAAAACTATTTTTTAGAACATAGCACAACATATTCAATTTCCTTTTCGTACAAATGTAAAATGTAGGTTGAAATATTTTCAATATTCTTTCCTGTGGTTTACTGCAGATGGTTACCTGGAGATGATTAAGAAAATGCAATCAAAAGAACATTCTCAATTTTGTACTCAGAAATAGATAGTTATAAGGAAATAATTTTGTTTTCAATAGTTTTGAATCCAGAAGGAATGGTATTTTGGTAGACTGTGTAGGATCAGATTGGTAACAAAGGTATTTTTGAGAAATAGGTAGCCTGACAAGGGAGACTTTCATCCCTCTGTTTTAATAACGGCAAGCAGGAAAACAGAACTTAAGCCAGCATAGTTATACAAATTCAAATCTTGCCTGTGAAAGGCATCAGATTATCAAATTTTATGCAACACAGCTGCTAAATTCTGTCATTCTACCTTATTATTTTTTACATTTTAACTGGGTTTGAGGGGTAGAGTCTGTGGTTCTAAGTGTTGGGAAGCCACGTGTTATGTGCAAATACTGAAATCGTCAGGCCCCTTTTATACTATTATGACTCAAGGGTTTTACCAGAAAAGCCAGGATGGATTTAGCTTTAGTACTTGAAAAACAATAGTGTGCAAATCTACACTTTTGCAGATGTTCTTGCAATACTTTGGTTTGGAATGTTACTGAATTTGCCTTTTCTAGTTTGCATGGTCATTCATGGCTCAGAGGCATTGAGAGGGCAGGGTTGGGCTAAGATGTTGGACTGCAAACTGGAAATAGCTTTTGCCACTAGTGGAGAAAAGGGTGATAATATTTTAAATTACTTCAATTAATTTTTCAGATCTTGTCTGTTAGGTCCTTAGTTATGCTTATGTGTGTTCAGGTTTGCCAGTATTAAGTGATATGAAAAATCAGGTTGTAGATGCAACTGCAGGATCACATTATTTTTCACATACATTCATTCATACATACATGCATATGTATATTCATTCATATATGCATTCTTAATTTTTATGTATAATGAAATTCTTGTGTGTCATCTGGTGAGGCATTTCTTCCAGGAAATGCATACTTCCATCTTCCACTTATTTCTGTGAACTTCTGAGCATTAGTCTCAGTGCCAAGCAACATAAGACTGTTTATTTTAAAATATATACTTCAATATGATATCTAGCTTTACAGGATGTATTTCTCACTTTTAGCTATTTATTGAATTAGCCTTTGAAACTTAGCATCTCTGCTAGCTTTTAAGTGTCATTCTGATCCTCTCTTGAATGGATTTTGGGGCAGTTTAACACATTCAACAGATTGTTTACTTCTTAGTGAAAAAGATAATAATATCCTATCTTATTTCCTCCAAATACGCACAAATAAAGAGCTGAGACAGTTTGAACATATGTGTTTATAAATTTTAGAACTACAGCAGAAACCATGACTGTAGACAGGTAAATAAAACCAATTCACCACATCATAAATGTGACCTCTGTGTCATTGGTAAAATAATGTTCTTGCCATTTTAGTATTTGGCAATGAAAGCCTCAGTCATTACTGAATACTGAACTTCGAGGGGGAAGGTAAGACTGGTCTGTATGTCCTCTACACCTTTACACTCTTACAGGGCATCTGCTGGAGTCTGTAAAATCACATATGACCTCTGAGGATCATAAGAATTAAGTCAGTCTCCTGAGGCTAACTCATTCCCATGGGTCAGAATGCTACATGTTGTAGCTCGTAGCCAGACAAGTCCATCGCAGTGGTCTGTCTTTATTCCTTGTCTGCACTCTTGTCCTTTTTCTGTTAAAAAAAGGTTATGCCTAGAAGGTGTGTTTCGTCAAGTGACGGAGCCAGCTGAGTTAACTTAAATAATGTATATAAATATGTATTAAATCACATATATATATATAAAATGAAACTGCTATAGAAGAGTTTTGAATCATGCTGTACATCAGTTTAAACATTATTACTGATAGTATTTTAAAAGTCATTTTTAGAGAGACAATAAGGAACAAATAACTATACTTGCATTGAATGCTTATTTCTGCTGCTGAAATGGTGCATGGCATCATCTCTTTGTGTCACTTTCTCCATTTATTTTATTTTGTCTTGATTATGAGGCATGTGGGGTGGTAATGCTTAGCCTTTTGCACCACTAGGATCTGCCCTAACTTTAGACCAGCAATAACTCTTCTACCACAAAAGTAGAGCTTTTAAATCTCAGTGTTCAGTTCTGTGAAATTCAGACCTTTTTCACTGACAGCTACAACATCTTCATAATGCTTTTGTTTCTTTAGGAAACTAAGGTTGTTTCAGAGAAGATTTTTGGTTTAATGCTCTGGGCCATGTCCCTATATTGTTCTAATTTACAAATCAGGTGAGTTACCAAGAACTTATTACTTGTATCTAAAGACACTTTCCTATTGAACTGTACAAAAAGTACTAGGTATAGAATTGTTCTTTACATTATATGCTTCTATATGCTTGTGGTTGGTTGACCCTGGCCAGCAGTTAAACATCTCATGGTTGTTCACTCCCTGTTTTCTCCCTTTGCTCAATGAGACTGGGAAGAGAACTAGGAAGAGCAGAAGTGAGAAAACTTTTGTGTTGATAAGGACGGTTTAATGAGGGATGGAATGGGGAATAAAACCCCCAGGGATGTAAGTCAGTGCCCAGCCAGTCTCTGAGCAGTGGCCACCTGACAGACAAATCACCATTTCTCTCAGGTGTTATCCTTGAGCAAAATGCTGTGTAGTACAAAATGTTGCTTTGGTCATGTGGGGTCAGCTGTCCCTATGTTTTGTGCACACCCAACCCACATGCTGAGGTGACAGTGTAGGAAACAGAGGCTCTGATGCTGCTCAGCAATGACTAGTCTGTTATCAACACTGGTCTAGTTACAAATCCCAAACGCTGCACCACAGAAACTGTAACAGTATTATTAACTCCATCTCCATTTGCTGTAAGACAAGCTAGCAGGGATAAAGACTGGCCTGGTTAAACAGAGAATTTAGCCTCGAACTTTGGGATTAAAAGGGGGAATGTATTACGTCTGGAAAGACAGGCACATAACCTGGGAGACTACAAAGATGTTGTGAGTGTCCTGGTTTTAGTATCCAGGGTCAGTTTGTCACTGTGTGGGTGTGTATTCTAAAGCCTCTATGCCATTTTTTCCCATGAACTGCTCACAATGGCACATCAGCAGCTATTGTCTAAGGGACAGCACACCCCTCAGGCTGCAGGCTGGGTGTTTTGGAACTGGTGTGAGATAAGGAAATTCTTCTGCCTCCACACCCACCTGAGGGGTCATGTCTGCTAATGGCCCATCAGGGGTATCAAAAATAGGTCATTGTTTATCTCACAGAGTAAATCACCCATTGTTTAAGTCTCCGCCCTGGGGGAGGGACTGAGCGGAGCCTAAGTGGATATAAGCAGAGGATTTTTGGGCCTAGGGGCTCTCTTCAGATCCAGAAGAGGACCAGCGGACTGCGACTACCACCAGANCATATATCTATATATCTATATATATATCTATATATATATATATATATATATTATAGCTAGGAACTGTTATCCTTCAATTTATCATATTTTAATTAAAATTTATTTTGAAATTAAAGGAGATTTGTCTTTCTCTGTTTTAGTTATAATGTTTTTTTTTCTAAGTTCTCTAAACTTAGACAGTGAGGTATGTAGTGAGAAAATTAAAAGGGTCAAAGCCAAACTGAAACTTAATTTGACCACTGCGGTTAAAAACAACCAAAAACGTTTCTATAAGTACATGGACAGCAAAAGGAGGACTAAGGAAAATCTCCATCCTCTGCTGGATACAGCAGGTAGCATAGTGTTATGGAATGAGGAAAAACTGGTGTATTTAATGCCTTCTTTGCCTCAGTCTTCAGTACCAAAACCAGTTGTCCTTAGACTACCCAGCTCCCAGAGCTGGAAGTTAGTTCTGGGGAGCTGAGTGAAGCCCCCATAATCCCAGAGAAAATGGTGACCTGTTATGCCACTTAGACACCCACAAGTCTATGGGCCCACACCCAAGAGTAATGAGGAATTTGGCAAAAGAGTTTGCCAGGTCACTTCCAATCATTTGGCACCAGTCCTGGGTAACCAGAGAAATCCCAGTGGACTGGAAATTAGCAAGTTTAATGCCCATCCACAAGAAGGGTAGGAAGGAGGATCCAGGGAACCACAGACCTATCAGGCTGACCCGGTGCCAGGGAATGTCATGGAACACATCAGCCTGAGTGCAGTCACAAAGCACGTGCTGGACAACCTGGGGATCAGGCGCAGCCAACAGGGGTTTAGGAAAGGTAGACCCTGTTTGACCAACCTGATCTTCTATGGCCAAGTGACCTGCTTAGTTGATGGGGTAAAGGCTGTGGATGTTGTCTCTCTAGACCTCAGTAAAATGCTTCACACCACCTCCTGCAGCGTTCTCCTGGAGAAACTGGCAGCTCATGGTTTGGACAGGTGCCCTCTTCACTCGGTGGATGAAACTGGCTGGATGGCTGGACTGGTGAATGGAGTTACATCCAGCTGGTGGCTGGTTCCACAGGGCTCAGTATTGGGGCCAGTCCTCTTTAATATGTTAATTGATGATCTGGACTTAGGGGATTGAGGACACCCTCAGTCAGTCTGCAGATGATGCAAAGTTGGGTGGGAGTGTTGATCTTCTGGAGAGCAGGTAGATGTGGACAGCAGGGATTCAATATGAGGTTCAGTACAGTGAATGGCTGGGTCCTCCCCTTAAGTGACAGCAACCCCATGTAATAATGCTATAGGGTGGGTGCAGAGTCGCTTGAGATCTGCTCAGCAGAAAGGGACTTAAGGGTGCTGGTCGACAGCGGCTGAACATGAGCCAGCAGTGCTCAGATGGCCAAGAAAGACCAATGGCATCTCTGCCTGTACGAAGTATAGCGAGCCCAGTAGAACTAGGGAAGTGATTGTGCTGCTGTAGGGAAAAGATTGTGCTGTTGATTTGGCAATGGTGTGGCTGCACCTGAAGAGCTGTGTACAGTTTTGGGGTCCCTCACTTTGAAAAGGACATTAAGGTGGGTGTTGGAGCACATCCAGAGAAAACAGAGCTGGCGATGGGTCTGGAGCACAAGTCTGATAAGGAGAGGATTGGGTAGTTTTAGTCTGGAGAAAAGAAGTCTCAGGGGTGACCTCATTGAGCTCTACAGCTACCTGAAAGGAGGTTGTAATGAGATAGGGCTTGGTCTCTTCTGCCATGTCTCAAGTGAAAGGCCCAGAGGAAATGGCCTTAATTTGCACCAGGTAGGGTTCAGATTAGACATTAGAAAAAAGAAATCACTGAAAGAGTGATTAGGCATTGTATTAAACTGCCCAGGAAGGTGGTAGAGTCACCATCTCTGGAGGTGTTCCATAGGCATCTAGATGTGGCACCTGGACATACAGTTTAGGGGTGATTATAGAGGTGCTGGGTTGTCAGGATCAATTCACAATATATAGCATGGAAGGAGTCCTGCCAGAAATGGGCTGGTGAAGAGAATCAACCAGCCACTGAGAAGGCTTTAAAAACTGATGTTTTTAAAGTTGGTTGAAGTGTCTTTTTTGCTAAGTCACTGTTTGTTCTTCCCAAAATACCCCTGTAAGCTCAGGCGGCTGGAGGAAGATTGTGACATCATGCTACCTGAAACCCTCTCCTACTGAATGTAAATCCCCTTACTCCTATTGGCCCAGAACTAGACCACTCTCTTGTCTCTTATTGGTGGGTTTGAATCCCTCCAGAGTCCATATAAACCCTTGACCACAAATAAACGCTCTCTTTTGTTCCTCTCCCTCTCTGGTAGTCTGCGTGTCCTTTCTCTGGGGCTCTCAGGGACCACGTGGCAGGGGAAGGCAGGGAGGACACTTTCTCCGAGGTTATGGACTAAAACTCCAGGACCAGGAGAATCATCCATACTGTTGCTGACTGCATCCCTACAACACACAGCACTAACGAGGCATAAAGAATTCCCCAAAGGAACACTGGGTTGATAGTTGGACCAGGTGATCCTGAAGGTCTCTTCCAACCTTGATGATCCTGTGATTCTGAGATCTCAGCCAGACCCAGGACACTGTTACTACTGTCGTACAAAATGCAGTAAAGTTTAAAATTATCCTTAACTCATATGAGCCACAGTCTCTGCCATGAGATCTGCACCAGTGCAAGACTGAAATTGGGTTTTACATAGCTACAGTGCTAGCTAGCATCAGACTTTGGTTTATCTTGTGGCCATAAAGTTTTATTATGCTGCAAACAACAACAATAGAGTGTGTAAATTAACACGGTAATTACAGAAAAAAATTTTAGGCATTGACTCAGTCATATGACATTCCTTGGGGCCATTGATCAAATTGTGTCAGTTCCAGGATCAATGAGTGTCAGTGTTTTGGGATGTAAAGACCTTATTAATAGTATGCTGTCACAGTGTTTGTATCACCATGGTTTCTTTGAGTGTTTAATTAAATATGACCTTTTAATTGAAAAAAGATCTTTGTCCTTATACATCTCAAAACTGGCAAAAAATACAGTGCTAAGAAGCGATTACATGCTGAGACCAGAATCAAAAACAATATATTATCTTAAGAATGTGTATTTTGGGTTGTGAAAATCAAGTAAAAAGCCTTATAGGAGAGATATTTCAGAAATCTATGCAACCCAGTATATGTAAGATATACTGTATAACCATATGGAGTTGTTAGCTAATTCAACAATTGGTACTGATTAAAAAGGGCTGGGAACTTTAAGGTCATGCTGTTAGAATTTCAAGGGGTGTTTTTGTTTTGTTTTGTTTTGTTTTTTGGCAGATCAGTAGTAATTGCACTGATCTGACAAGATGCATTGTAGATTTGTTTCAGGAATTAATCAAGAATTCCTATTCTAGTTGGCTGGTGGAAGCTAAGTGTGTCCCAAAGGAGTAATTCTGATGGTAACATCTAAGTTAGGAAAATGGCTTTACTAATGAAATATCATCTAGATTTGACACCAAAGAAAAACAAAGAGAAAATATCAAATTCTAGTAATACTAGTATTAATAAAGGCATTGTTATTTGTCAATATAGTAACAGAGTCATATACTGCATTGATTTCATTGCAGGTAGTTTGTATCACCTATGTATGGTTATGGGTTTAAAAATAAACAATTTTTAAATGCACAGGGGGGGTGTGTTCAAAGTCCTACACCTGGCACCAGAATGTGTTGGATCAATTTTGTAATCAAAGAATGATGTTATACTGGCTTCAGTACACTCACCAGCAAAAAATATGTTGCTTAAGTCTTAAGCTTTTGTAATTTTCAGTATGGAAATGGGTCTTCCTAACTCATTTTCTAAGGCCATTGTGGCTTCACACTGAACATTTCTGTACTGGACTATGAACTGACATATATATCAAATCACTGGGAAGTAAACAATTTGGTGCATAAATACATTAGTATATGACAGATGAGGGAATATACCATCTGAACCAAAATTTCAGGTTTTGAATAAAGAGGTATACTGCTTGCAGTGAGGTATCAGTGAGCTTGAAAACAGAAAAAAACAACTTAAAATCATAGGGAGGCTATAAATTTTTAAGGCACGCAGTGAAGAAATGTATATCAAAACATTACTACAACTTAATAACATGAAGAAAGGAGGTTCAAAAATAGCTAGTCTGTCACAGTCCAGTTTGAAAGTACATATAGTAGCCTTATTTTTCACATATGGTTTGTGTTTCACATATGTTTTAGTGTATTAGAACTGCTTGAGGGAAAAAGGAATTGAAGTGCAAGTCTTCCATATGTATAATGTACATATGTATGATCTACTAATTATATATAAAGATGATGCTTATATACCAAAATCTATTAGTCGTGATTTTCTCTGAATTTTGTTTAAAGTCGCTTTTTCTTCTTTTTGGTTTGGTTTGGTTTGTTGGGGTTTTTTTTGGGTTTGGGTTTGGGTTTTGGTGGGGTTTTTTGTTTGGTGGGGGGGTTTTTGTTTTGTTTTGGTTTTGTTTTTGTTTTTTCTGTTGTTGGGGGGTTTTGGTTTCCTTTTGGTTTGCGTTTTTTTTTTCTTCTAAATTGCTGCTATAAATTGTTCAGTGTCCTTCTGGTATCTTCTTTTCTGGAACTGCGGAGTAAAAGGCAATCACAGTGGAGTTGCAGTTTCTGGATTCCACTCCTGCTATCAGTTTGTTCATTTATCATGAACCTCCTTTGGAGTTTGGATACATCAATAACATCATCTAATACTATCAAATTACTATTGCCTGGCAATGTTTGTATGTTGTCTAAGGCATTCACGTGAATGTTTAAATTTGTCTATTATGCTTTTTTTGTTTGTCTGTGCTCAGGTATTTATCATTACATGTAGTCTTTCCACATGGCTTTGCGGTTAATTTCCTTTATATTTTACTCCTTTAATTTACCTCCTTTCACCAGGATACAAATGTACAGCTTCTAGATATCGCTAAAATCTGAGATCTTTTAAAATTTGAGCAGCTGATTCAATTTGATTGAAAAAGTAGAGTTGAGCTTATTTTTCCCTTGTCAAATACATCTTGTATGTGTTGCAGGAGCCACTTCACTGCTGAACTATTTCAAATATTACAAAAACGTGATTTAACTGTATTTTTTTATCATGGTGTGTGCTTTTCTATTTGGGGCTCTCTCTTCTCTCGGTCTGTTTCCTTCTATGAGCTTGATCCAAGTTGCCTAGCTGCTTGCCTGTAACATTTCAATTTTTTCATTCCACTCAGCTCTGCACTTGCAGACAGGTCTATGTACAAAACAAGTTGTTGGAAATAATGCAGATGGAGGGATCCACACTTCAATCAGAAAACTGGACAAATTTCATTGTACCTTTTCTCCCCAAGTTTGTGGTCTGGTATTTTTATTAATTACATTTTACTAAATACAGAAAAATGTGAAGTTGGGAAGTAGTAAAAAAAAATGAACAAATCTTGAAATCAGATGAGTCTCTTGTGCTTTCTTTGAAATATATCAGCAAATGCTCTCTAATGGCTATGTTTTGAATACACTAGAGGCTGTAGAGTACTTTACCCAAAACGCCAATAAACAGGCTTCATAGTTCTGCACTCAGTTTCTGTGAGATGAAGGCATTCTGCAGAAAAAGAGTTTTCAGGAGTTAATCAGCTACTGGTGAGATATAGCTTAATAAGATGAGCCCCACATAGGATGATCAAAAGAAAACCTTATTCTCTCATTTTAAACTCAAGATGAGGTGACTGTGTTGGCAATCACAGTTTTCCTCGAGTCATGGAAGTTGAATATGCTAGAACGATCTTCTGACAATGAGTAACTGCTCTTATTTCTCAGTCATCAAATTTTGAATAAAATTGTCTTCCCCAGCTTTTGACAAAATGCTTTTGTTTTGTTGCATAAGTATTAAACCAAAACAACTTCAGTTATATAATTGATGATTTATACTAATGTTTAGTGTTATTTCACTGAACAAGAGAACTTAATGAACAGAAGAGGTAGGAACTTGAAGCATCAATTCTTTCTTGTGCAGCTTGACTCATATTCAGCTGCACCCCTCCTGCAGACCTTGTCAAAGCCAGGGGTAAAGAGCAATTGCTGTGTTTGTGGTCTGGCACCTTAGGTGGTATCTCTGTAAAACAGCTACCATCTGCAAAGACCACTCTTGCAAAGAGACTGCCTGGTGTGGCCAATGGTAGGGCCAGCTGCATAGAGAATGCAACATTACCTGTCCAAGCCCTGAATACAGTGGGCTTGTGTGCTCCAAGGTAATGCTGCTTATCAACAACAGATTACAACACCTGTGATAATTTAAGTTGTAGAAATTGTATAGGGAAATATTGTTGGCCAGGATAGTTTTGAATTACTGTCTTGGTGGGAACCAAAATTTCAGGTTTTGAATAAAGAGGTACACTGTATGCCGTGAGATATCACTGAGCTTGGAAAAGAAATTGTCTATTTGACCACAGTAAAGCCTGATGTTTCTGTTTTTATTTCACATACATTTCTGGTAGACTAGGTCAGGAAAATATGGATTCTATGGAATCTGCTTTTTCTTACTACAGATAGCATTATGAGTACAATTATTTTGCTAAAGACATATAAAAATTACATTTAAGAATTTTTTTTTGTTTATTGTCTTAATTCATATTTTGCGTTCTAAATAGAATGTTAGTTAATATTCCAGCACATACCCTGAGGAAGAAATAACACAAGATGAAGATAATTGCCATCTAAATAAACTTAGTCTAAATGGTAGTTTTTTCCATATGATCTGCACTATGAGAAAAATCACAGTGGAGTATTTTCTGCTTCTGTCTTCTAGACTCTAACCAGAGAGTTACAGCACAGCACACAAGAGCTGAGAACAACAATCAAACATGCAAAAAAAAAATGAGTGAAAGTATGAGAAAAGAGCCTTTCCCAAGAGTCTATTCAGTTGACAGCATCTATCCTTAAAGTTTCAACTACTGATCTTGAGGAGATACTAGATGTAGAAGATGATGAGGTAAGTTATTTTAAGGACTTCAGTAAAAAGGGGCTAGATGAGAAGATACTGTATATTGCCATTCTTGAGAATAAGGATTTCCAGGTAAAGACTGAAATTTCATTGTACAGCATCCAGCACATAAACTACAGAACTATTTAATTTAAATAGAAAGGTCAGGTGAGAGACTCATAAGGTGACAAGACTTATGCATAAATAAAAGCATGTATTTTTTATCCTGTATTGAGCATGTGGATGTAGAGACAGTATTTTCCTTTTTCATGAGACTATGTGGCAGGGTTGTACATTTTAAATAGACTTCCACATTAATGAAAACAAAATTAGAATGTGTCTTGCTGTGCCAGATTGATTTCATTGATGCTTCTTTTCTTGAATTGTGATACCTATTAAAGGTATTTCTTGTAGACAGATGGTTTCTGGGGGAATCCATTGCCTTTTTTTGTTGATTCTGTATTACATTTTACTATGAAATATTTGATACTATTTCATCAAATCAGCCTCTATTAAATAGATACAGTAATAGGATTTCTTATCCAGATTTATTTAGGCCTGATCAAATAATACAAGAAAAAGCCTGTACAGTTACTTTAGTAAGTGTACAGGAGTTGATCATTGTTGGCCTGTAACAGTACTGTGTGGTGGTGACTTAGATTTAATCTTATTGGAGCTTTTTATTAAAGAAGTCACAAAAGAGAGTTTTCATATTGGTTAACCAACAGTGCATGGCATACATATGCACTAATATATATTACATTCATGAATAGAAATAAAATGGACTTAGCCCTGTCCTGTTTACTAAGATTGTACAACCCTGTAAAGTGTTTAGATGGAATTGTTCCATGCTTACCTCATTGTCAGAGTAATTTCTACATACTATATCTTTTGTTATAGTCACCACATGTGTCAAACACATAAACATACTTAACTATAAATAGAAAACAAATTTAAAGCACAGGTGATGAATTTACACTACACATGCACTACATATTCCATTTATCAATGCATATACTCAGGCACCTTTATGTTGAACTCATAAAACTTAGACACAGATCACAAATACACCTGTATATTCATATGAATAGAACATGTCATGTATGTTTCTAGGGACGTGCACAGAAAAGGATAGGTTTATAAATTTAACAGAGCATTGATACTTGCTGGATACATTTCAGATAACTTTGCAAGCATAGCTCTCATTTCCACATGCTTTTTATTTAATGTATACAAAATTACACATTTCCTTTATTGTTCATTATGCTTTTCTATTTCTAGGAAACAACAAAGACAAAAATGGAATTTGAAAAAGATAAGGAATGGCTACAGCATATACAGAAGCTTCTTGAAGCACAGGTGCTCAATTTTTATCTTTCCATAATGAATTATAACTTTGTACTCTGATTAGCTAAGTGATTTGAGGTTGTAATTAATACATTGCGTTTTTTATTATGCTGTCATTGATGGTCTCAAATTATACTGTGATAAGGTAATGTGAAATCCTTGTTTTGCAGCATTTCCTTTTTATTTCTCTTAAAGACTCACTGCATAAAACTGAAGAGATGTTAATCAAGGATTTGTGATAGCTACTGAACAGCTGAAACCAGTGAAACAATGCTGGGGAAAACCAGCACAGATCTTGGCAAATGTGTTAATTGAATTATTAAAACAGTGTGTAAAGCTTGCTAGAGTGAAAATGATCTATTCTCTCATACCTCTTAGGAAAAAGAGACTTTTTTTATGTGCCTTTAAAGTTACTAGTTGTTATGGACACCTGAGGAGTTCATGGGTTTTGGTGACCTTTTACTGCGGACCTGTTTCCAGTCAATTCATGTTTTCCTCATAGCCAGACAGCTGTTTATTATCGTGTCTTCTCGCATTCTCTACAATATTTTCTACTGAGACCTCGAGCAGCTTGTTAGTGGGAAGTAAATATTGATTTGGCATCCTGTCAATGCAGAAAGAATGAAAAAATTTCCACCAGAGGCCCCTCAAACATTTTCCTATCGACATTTTCTGGGCAGAGAGGAAAGCTGCATAGAGGATGACAAGTCTGAGACTAGCAGAAGTCCCTGAGGGGTCCATTGAGACTGCCGCTGTGACCTGTGTGATACTTTTTCTTCTCTTTCAAGTCTTTTTTTTTAATACACACAGAGTCTGCTGGGATGCTCCCCTCTTGTAAGTGATCAAGGGCAGTTTATTGGCAGGTGAGAGCCCAGCTTTACTAGCCATAGTCAGCTTTTGTTTGGACAACACTGACAACATACACTGAGTCTCAAAACTTTTCCATTTTATTTTTAGTTGTCTCCTTTATTTAGATGATGGGTAGCTGATGTCTGGAAGGAAATAAAATCTGATTTATAAATACAGTGTCTTAATGCATATTCACTAGCATGGGTCCATTAGTGATGTAGTTAATATCAGTTAAAAATGTGTATGATTGAAAATATTTTGAAAGCCACTTCAAGGAAAAATATCAGATTTTTATATCATTAACAGCTTTTGTGTCTAGATTGTATCTTGTGACCAGATTTGTAAGAAATGAGATTTTTCCTCTTTCATTATCATAACTTAGTACCATTAAGACAGCGTAATTGCTGCAGTGGAGGAAATGGAAATATCAGTGTGCTTTTACTGGCTTTGTCAGAAATACGGGCATTTTAATTAAACCTAATGAAACTTAGCAGTAAAAGCACAATTATTTATACTCATTTAATTGCTTTAATTTTAAGAATTTTTAAAAATCGATACATTACAAGATTCCATACATATTATGAGTTCAAAAGCAGGAATCAGACTCATGCAATACAATTAAGAGTTCTTGTTCCATTTTTTGTTATCATTCCTCAGTATATCACTAAAAAATTCTAAGCAGAGTTTTATCACTTCTATTTTTCTTCTGTAGACAGACAGCAAAAACCAGGGCACAGAGAGGGAAGGAATTGTTGACTCTAAAACCAGTTATATCAGGATTGCAAATGTTAGCTAGAGGTAGAAGAGTTCATTGCTTGTAGCTGTGTAAGTTTGTGTACAAGTTAATAGTGATTTTCAGTGATTTTTGCTCCATCTTGTGGGGTTCCTCAGAAGGAACACTGAGGGTAAAAGTAATTTTTGGCAAGCAGACCATTTTTAGAACTGTGAGAGGGTTATAGTGCTTTTTGGGAGCAGCCAGGTCTGCTTCTCACTTCTGTACATGCTAACGCACATAGACAGAAATTGTTAAGATTTATTTATCTGTGCTTGGGAGGAGCTCATGCAAGACCTCTGTGTCATTTAAAATGCTTAACTTATATCTTGTACAGTTAGGTTGTGGTTTCTTTTTATAGGCTTTGATAATACTTCTGATCAGAAAAGCTCATGGTGAAATGTAAGATTTCTGTCAGGAGTTTGCTCACAGCAGACTGCCTACTTAGTGTTACATGTTGAAAAACTGTGTACCCATTTGCAGTCTTGAAAAGATGCAGGATTCCTCTTTTCTGTTATTCTGAGTAAACGTTTGGTTGAAAATTGCATCAGACCACTTAATATTGCAGTTTGATATAGTGTCTATTTGTGCCATTGAGCCAGGACTTTGGAACATAATTGCCCAACAGTATTGATTTAATTGCCTAGGTTTATTTGTGGACTCCTAATTATTGACTGGAGGTAAATTTAATGGAGAAACCTTTATGAACACTGGGAAACTGCTGCTGTTGCTGTTATACATAATGAACTGCATCATATCCCTTTAGATCATTCTTCAAGCTAATTTTATTCCACTGTGACAGTACGATAACATTTAAAATGTCATAGACATGTTATTTTTATTACTGACATACGCCATTTTACTGCTGAATTAAAATTTTGGGGGGGACTGAGGGAAGCACTAGTTGCTTTTTACTGTCATTTTATAGATTCCCCTAAAGTGTAATGATAAAGGATAGCACACCTCTGTTTTCACTTCATCTGTACCTTTATTTCCCATATTCTTATGACTTGAATAAGTCTCGATATCTGTCAGCTTTATAAGAATATTAATATTTTGGTGAAAATATGTTTCATTCCTGAAATCCACAGACAATAGTCAGAGGTTCTGTCTTTATTTTATCAACTACTATAGAAACACATGTCAAGAAATTACATCAAAGAAGCTTATGATTTAAAGAGACATCTCTGTATTAGGATGTTATTGTGTAAATAAAAATCACATCATATGAAAGTACAGTCATCTTATAAATTCAGCAGAGCTGATAAAAATCACTTATTCTCTAAATTTGCATCTTTATTGGCTAACAAGTGTTTTTTTCTGTTGTTTTTCTGTATTTGTACAGTAATACCCTAGAGTGTTTTCACTAAAGAATAATAATAAATTACCTCCATAACTGAGACTAGGGTAAAAATAAAAATTCTGTTGCCTATGAAGAACTTCTGTATGTGGATAGACTTCACATGAGTGCACATGGATGCCCACAGTCTGCACCTGGATGGAGGCATCAGACTAGTTATGCATTACTTTGGGCCCAGGAGAAAGAAGCTGGGGGAAGTATCACATTATAGACTTTTGAGCTTTTAGAGGTTTATGGTATCTGGAAGGGAACAAATATGGTTATCTGAATATGTTTCCATGTTTGCTGCTGGCAAGGCAAGTGATAAGACTTTTACCCACTTTATCTGTTACATCTGGATGTGTATGTGTATGTTAATTGAACCTGGCTGTGTCTTTTTATAGCCATACACATACACCCAAAAAACCTCAAACAAAACATCAATCTTCTCTAGCTTTTTGTCATAGGAAACTTACATAGTTAAAGCAAGAGGATGACTTTTTTCATGTAACTTTAACATGGTTTCTTATACCACCCTTGGCTTTCATTCATTATGACTGATTGTAAGGAACACCATCTCAGAACAGTCCATTAATAATTTTGTATGAGTACAGCATGTTAGCCCAATCCAGATGACTGCCTGAAGTCTCTAAGAACTATTTTTTAATAAAATGCACATTATCTGCCTAACTTTTCCAAGCAGTGAAGCAAATGACAGCATTGATTTAGCATGTCCCTATGAGATCTACAGCAACACTTGTTTTCCCTTCCTCCTCATGTACTCCTTGGGATATCACATGTCACATAAACAAAGCTGTCTAATAAAATCCTTCCTCTTATGACTTCATAATGAATCTAAAAATCATATTCCAATACTGAACACTTCCAGAACCACTCCCTTCCCTCTGTTGTGTGAGCACTCTGTCAGTAGGTGTGAAACCTATATCTAGAAAATGATTTGGAACAGTATATTCACTAATCATCAGTAGATCTAGAAAGATGAATAAATAAATAAAATTCTTTAAATCGAAATGTAGATTTTGCTTTCAAATGTTGTGAATTTATAGAAATCAATTAAGTACTACTTCTGTTAAAGAAGTAATTTAAATTCGTGAAGAATTTAAATTAGAAAAGAAGTGATTTAGGATCATTGCCATTTACGTTTAGTGTCCAGTTATATGGATTGTGGGAGAGATAACCGTAAAGCATTTGAAGGAAGTACAATTCCATAGTAAAATACCTAATTATCAGTGGTAAAAATAACTCTTCACTCCTTAGAGGTGTGCACTTAGCACTCAATAACCTTCTGAGGCCTTCCCCAAGCATTTGGAAGGTTTAGAAGCTGGAAAAAATACTTTAGAGATATCTTCACTGGTTGTCAAGTTCTGGGGGAGACTATAAAGGAAAGCATTGCAGGGTAGTTACAGAGACATCATTAAAAGTAGATCTGACAGGTTTGTATTTAAGATGAAGACTGTAGAGATCATCCAGTTCTGGTTGTCTGTATGGAAAGAAAACCAGATAGAAACATACAGCACTTTCTCTGAAAACAGCAAATGTTGAAAGAATGACATAATGTTCAACTTTCAAATGCTCTTGATTTAAATGAATCATTTAAATGGAAAGAGTTCTTGAAAGATCACTTTGCTATGACATGGAAGCCACAGAGAGTAGTGCGCAGCAAGTAAAATGTAACTAGACTGATATGAGCCAGAGACATCAATAAGAAACCATTCATCTCAGGCACAACATTAAGGAGGTGAAATCTATCAGAAATGAATGTAACTCAAGCTAGGCAAGAAGAATTAGAGACCTCGAGGTAATGACACAGTGTTCTTGTAAAAAACATGTTCAGACAAAGAGGGAGAGCAGTAAGAGTGAACGGGATGCTGGAGTCTGTGTTTTTAAAGCATAGTAGCAAGTAAGTGTCACAGAATGTCAGGTAAGATTATGTCTTATATTACACTGAATAGATTTGTGCTCAGTGGATTCGATCCCTCTATTCCCCAAAAAGTCATCACAATAGCACACAGGAGAAAGTTGACAGGTGTAGATGACTACTAGAAAATTCTTACCATAGGCATAACTTATTTATGACAGATGGAGACATGTCTGGCCAGCAAGTACCAGTGCTTCAAAACTCCCTTTCCCACACAAAAGGGAAATAATGTGTATTATTGTCCTTTTTTTGTAACTACAAAGTGACTATTCAGCAACATGGAGGACTGCCATTATAGTCCCACCACAACAGATACTTACTATTAACAAGATCTTCCTTGCTACTATTTTAGACTTTTTTCTTCTGACTAGTTAGTAGTTATAAATATCAGTATATAGATTTATATCTGTTTATCAGTTTAGACATGACATCAGCATTTGTATTTTATGTGCTTTTATGTCTGGGGTTTTTATTTCTTTATTTTTTTTGTTTCATATATCTAGGAAACAGGCAGTATGCTCAGGTAATTTCTGTACAATATTCTCTTTAAAATGGAATAGAGAAGTGAAAAAATTAAATCAGAGCAGCAATACTGAAGCATGGAACTCGACAGGAGTTACAGATGAAGAAGTGTTGCATTCAACTGCAGTTGTGAAAAGCAGAGGCTGGTGATTGGCTTGTTTCATCAAATGCTATTTTTTACCCAATTTATTTCTGGTGGCCTTATTAAGGTAAAATTATCTCTCCTGATACGAAGAAGAGCTGTTACTCTGCTGTGGGACTGACTCCTCAGTCACCACTGGTCTCACCATGAGTTCAGGAAGGCTGACAGAGCTCTGTGAAGCTGGTATAGCCTTTTCAACAGTGAACAAAAACTACCCTGCTCAACTCTGGCACAACACAGGCTGCTCTGAGTGGAGCTGCCATGGCCAATGTTCTGCACCACCTGTAAGAGTACTTCTTAGTAAAGAGGGCACTGAGGCACAAAGACTGTGAAAGAAAACCTCTAAGCATTAAAATAGCACTGAAAAATATACCAAATATCTGTATTTGAAGACATCGGTTTTGCAAATATACCTTTTATACAGAGATGTTAGAAGAGGGATTTTCATTTTTCTCTGTAGATATCACAGAATCACAGAATATGCTGAGTTGGAATGATCCCACAAGGATCACTGAGTCCAACTCCTGGCCCTGCACGGGACCATCCCCAGGAGTCACACCCTGTGCCCGAGAGTATCATCCAAACATTTCTTGAACTCTGTCGGGTTTGGTGCTGTGGCCACTTCCCTGAGGAGCCTGAGCCAGTGCCCAACCACCCTCTGGGTAAAGAACCTTTTTCTAATACCCAACCTAAACCTCTCCTGACACAACTTCAGGCCATTCCTTCAGGTCCTGTCACTCGTCACCACAGAGAAGAGATCAGTGCCTGCCCCTCCTCTTCCCGCCATGAGTAAACTGTAGACTGCAATGAGGTCTCCTCTCAGTCTCATCTTCTCCAGGTTACAATTTTTTGGTATCATGCTTTAGAGAGGCAGACATTTATGGCATATTCCAATTAATGCAGTGGGAGGTTTGAGGTTTTATTTTGCTTCAAGTGGTTTTTTTGTGGGTTTGTTTGGTTTATTATTTACAAGTTTTCATGTGTAAGTCTAAGGCAATTGCCACAGCACTGAGAATTTTACAGATAACTTTGTCTCATCCTCCTGAGAGCATTGAACATACACTCATATACTACCATTTCTGCATGCCCCAGAGGTGACTGTAACCTTTTATTGATCAGCTGATTGAAGATAAATGACAGAGATGCTGGTACTTCAGTTTACATCATTAACATGGTCAGTAAAGCATGAATTGTTCAATAAGAACTTTATCTTTTTTCATTTTACTCTGCTTTTATATCATTTTTATGATAGAGAGCAAATTTTCAGACACTAATCAGGCCGAAGAACTTTAAAGATCACATATTTGTGTGTGCGGTAGTTGTCAGAACTAAGTGAAATCTGACAGTTTAAAGATATTTAATAAATGTCTTCAAAATGAAGAAAATAAAGTGTTATGATAATTTTTCCTACTCTGTTTCTTTTTCAGTTTCCTTTTGCCTCCTACTTAATGGATGCTGTACTGGAAAAATTAAATGAGAAGAAACTGGTAGAAGAGTGCAGTTCTCTCATGAAGCACACTGTATGATACTGCTAAGACCTATCTTCGCAAAATGTGTCTTTTCACATAAAGAACTGTCAATATGCATGTTCAATAGATACATAGAAACCATGAACTAATTAATTGCTTAACTAGAGGATTTAATTAAATTCCTATTAGAAAGCAGTGTGGTATTTGATTTCTGAAGACAAAAATTGGTGCAAATCAATGCAAAGTTCAAAATTATTTCCCTTTAAATGCATTTGCAGTGAACACCAGTGCAGGCTTTGTAGAGAGATGTCTAATACACATCTGCATAATTCTGAAAGCACAAAAAGCAGCTAAGTAACACTTGATTGTACTAATCAGAACAGTAGAAGCAGGATTTACAGAGGAACTGGGAATATCACTGGGATTTTGATTACCAAATGTCTTTTAGCATTTTTGTAAAGCCTGATCTTATGATATGTTCTATATAAAAAAAAAAAAATGAAAAAAATGTTGCAAAAATTTAATGATTATAGGATAAACGTATTCTGTGTGGAGTAATACTCATGGGAAAGGCTGTATTTTCTCCTGAGTATATTGGAGTATAATGTGTGCACTGTAATAAAAAAAAAATTCAATACAATAAAGTTTTCTCTGTTGTGGAGGGTTTTTTTCACTTGTAGACCCAGTTCTTTTTGAGCTAACACCGAGCTGCAAGCTCTCACTTTCCTTGGGAAACTGGTACAGAGTTTTAGTCAAAATTTAGTAAAAATTCAGTCAATTTTTAGTAAAAAAAAAAAATTGTCATCATGATTTCTCTGGCAGTACTAGCAAATAATTGCTACTTCTTCACATCTTTGATCTTAGAGTTTGTATTCCTCTGGACCAACTCATCTGAAAAAGAAACAAGACAGGTTTCTGAATTCATGTGGTAATAGCATTTAACTTTTATATACGGCACTTAACCTATGGATATCAAGTTGTTTTGCAAAAGATATCATTATTCATATTGGGTGAGCAATCAGAAGCAAGATTTATTTGCCCTAAGATCACTCAACTAAAGCACGAAACATGAAGCATAAAAGCTTTCTGTGCATCAGTCCAGTGTTTTTCCTAGGATGTCATCATGTATTTTCTAATTTATAGAGATCCCTCTTTCTCCAAGAAGGCAAAATATCAGTAACTTCTGCTCAGTTGCATCGGGTGACAACAGGGGCTTGTGAGGATTTTTACTGGAATTAGAGAAAATCATGCAAACATATCCCACCTGTGCATGTAAATAAAGACTGGGAACTAGCCCTGATTAAAAAAAGAAGCACATCTTTAAGAATGGTTGACCACCACCTTTTTCAAGAAGTAAGGGACATCATATGAAACTAAGAGGTGATTTATTCAAAGCAAGCTAAAGGAAGCTGCTCCCATACAAATGAAATTGAGCTGTGAAACTATTTGACTCTGGCCTGTAGTGAAGCTAAAAATTTGCATGAGCTCCAATGTCATTAAAATAATGCCAACTAATGGAAGATAAATCCACCAAAATATACAGCAACCATGTTTATATGACTTTCAGCAACTCAATGTGTTTGAAAATAATTTCAACATGTATTGCAGCACGGTGAAAAGAACTTCATGAGGCCAAAGCTCTGTGAAAATTATCCCCATTGTCTTCATTTCCACATTCCCAAAGACCTGCTAGTGCAAGTCTGATCTTGGTGCTGATCTTATCACTTTGATGACCTTTTGCCTTAATGAAATAAAGAGAATATCAGCTAATGCTTGCAGAAAACACATCTCAAAAAGAATTTCCCAGACTACTACTTTTTTCTTCAAATTTAAACATCTTGCTTTACTGACCCTGCAAATTTCTTTATCTCCTGGGCAACTGGGTATGGAGAGACCTCTTTTCTTGGCCCAAGAGTAAACAAGAGCAGTGAATGGTACAGAACCAAATTATCTACTTCATCTGAAGAGAGAGAGAGAGGGATAGCAAAAGAAAATCCTTAAACCCAGCTGGAGCCATATTTATTCACAAGTGTTCCTGAAATTCTAACACTGCTAGGCTTTTTGCAAACTTTGTTGGAAAGGTTGTCAAATATCTTTGAAGATCTTTCTTAACCTTTTAAAGGTATTTTAATGGTATTTTCATTCAACTTCTCTAATTTGATATAAACAAATGAAAATTAAAAAATGAGCATTTTTTTCAGTGAAAAAAAGAAATAATGTAGTTTGAGATATTTTTGTAAGAATAAAAAAGGAGTCACTCCAAAGAAAACAAATTTTTGCCTTTCACAGTGTTGAATTCTGTCTGCAATGAACTACTTGTTTTTGCTGCTTATTTGATCTTAACTAGCAGAAAAAATAGTCTTGAAGAAAATCTTTGTTATTGTAAAAGGATTCAAATAATTATTTTGATTGTATTTTATCAATATTTTAGAAATCCCCTTACACTACAACCAGGCTCATCCATGCACGTTACAAATCTAGTGAAGAACAGATTCTGGTTGGGGGAGAAGCATTAGCTCAAGGCTTTCAAGACGGTATTGCCAAGAACGGTAAGCATGAAATACATTAAAGGCCGCGCTGTTTTGAACTAAGTGCACCTACGAACCAC
The DNA here is from genome assembly GCA_013399695.1 of Formicarius rufipectus. Taxonomy (NCBI): domain Eukaryota; kingdom Metazoa; phylum Chordata; class Aves; order Passeriformes; family Formicariidae; genus Formicarius; species Formicarius rufipectus. The sequence goes on along the minus strand of VXAU01005787.1, from coordinate 92,511 downwards.
CCAGAAAACCCGCAACGTGTTTTATTCTCGTTTCCTACCCTGGTGCTTCCTGACGTCGTCTCTAGATGGCAGGCTTTCACCAAAAATGGGCTCGGCGCTGGCTGCGCAGCGCGGCCCGCGCGGAGCCGCGCACGCACCTGGCCCTGGGACACGCAGCGCAGTGATAGAACCGGGAGGCACTGTTAGTATTAACACCTTTTATATATATTTGTGTGTATATATATATATATATAAAACACCTGAGATGTATATATTTGTGTATATATCTATATCTATATCTAGACACACAGAGCAGAGGTGCAGCCTGCCTGGGAAACCCATAGGTTATTTACAACCGGTGTGGTACAGAACAGTGACAGAAGGGTAAGGCACTAGATTATAACACCTTTTATATCTCTATATATTATATATAGGTACACACACACACACACGTACATACACAAATAAATGCATAAATAGGGCATGCAGGGTTGTGCGGAGCATCAAAGTTGTGTAAATGTTCCAGCCCTGTCAGGGGGGTCACCGAGGCTCAAGCTGCCGTGAGCAAAGGGAAGTCCAGGGAGCGAGAGCCGCCCGTGCAGAGGCATTCTCTGGTCCAGGGGCACCCGAGCAGCCACACACACGGCCGGGCGGACACGGCAGCCCACGAGGAGTGCGGGGGGAAGGTGCCGGGAGCGACCATGGGGAACTTAAATGGATACAGGGAGCGCGAGTGACCCGGAGCGGGCAAACAGGGGCAGCCAGGAGGGCCAAATTTGTCCTGCGGGGCATCAGGCAAAGCATCGCCAGCCGGGTGAGGGAGGGGATTGTCTCTGCCTCACCTGGAATATTATGAATATTGGTCACTGCAGTATAAGAAAGTTATTAAGTTCTTAGTGTCCAAAGGAGGGCAACAAAATTGGGGAAGGGCCTTGAGGGGAAGCCATGTGAGGAGCAGCTGACAGCACTTGGTGTGTTCAGGCTGGAGAAGAGGAGACTGAGGGAAGACCTCATTGCAGTTACAACTTCCTTGCCAGGGGAACAGGAGGGGCAGGCACTGATCTCTTCTCTGTGGTGACCGGTGACAGGACCCGAGGGAATGGCCTGAAGTTGTGTCAGGAGAGGTTTAGGTTGGATATTAGAGAAAGGTTCTTCACCCAGAGGATGGTTGGGCACCGGCACAGGTTCCCCAGGGAAGTGGTCACAGCACCAAACCTGACAGAGTTCAAGAAGCGTTTGGATAATACTCTCAGGCATATGGTGTGACTCTTGGGAATGATTCTGTGCAGGACCAGAAATTTGACTCAGTGATCTTTGTGGGTCCCTTCCAATTCAGCATATTCTCTTATTCTGTGAAAAACTTTTACTATGCTCTAGTGAGTCCAGAGGAAGGCCAGAAAGATAATCTGAGGGTTGGCGCACCACTCTGATGAAGAAAGGCTAATAGAGTTGGGGCTGTTCAGCCTGAAGAAGAGCAGGATCTTAGAGCAGCCTTCCAGTACCTATGGGGGCTACAAGAAAGCTGAAGAAAAAGGGTATGTAATGATAGGACAAGGGGCAATGCCTTTAAGCTGAAGGAGAATATGTGTGAGGTAGTGTTTAAGAGGTTCTTTACTGCAAGCATGTTGAGACACTGGAAAAGATTGACTGTAGAAGTAGTGGCAGCCCCTTCCCTGGAAGTGCTCAAGGCCAGGCTGGATGGAGCTTTGAGCAACCTGGACTAGTGGGAAGCGTTCCTGCTCATTGAAGGGTGTTGGAAAGAGATGATACTTAAGGTCCCTTCCAACTCTAACCATACTATGATTCAGTACTGTAAGGTGGTGGCTCAGGTTAACAAAAGGACAACAAAAATCCTGATGGGTTCCTGAACAAGCCCAGCACCTGGGGGAGGCAGTTCCCAGAAACTGATAAAGGGATTAAAATGAAGAAAGACGTGTTAGGGAGTTAGCAAGGCCTTTCTTCACAAATCCTGTCAGAACATGGGAAGACAATCCTTAGGTCTATGTCACTGGCCTGTCACTCCAAAAGAAGTACTTTGTTGACTAGCCACCCAAACTGCATAAGAAAAAAGTATAAAAAGAAACTGTATGTAAGCAAAAAAGGAGAAGTTCCATCAAGATCTGCAGAGGTGGCTGACAGGTTGCCTTTTCTACTTCCACTTGCTTGGGATGCCCTAGGGGTGATAAATTGTCTTTATTGTCATATATAGATATGGATGGGTAGCTAGCTAGCTAGATAGATAGATGGATGTGGGTATTTTAATATATGTACTTAAGTTGTATTGCTGGGTTGTTTTTTTTTTAGTGTGTGTGTGTTGTAGGTATTTTGTTGTGCTTTTTGGAGGTGCACTTGGATTGTTCATTCGAGTGTAAATTAGGCAGTTGGCCACTATTGCTGATGACCTGAACCCTTTTAATTGTCAGAAATGTATATTAATAAATGTGTTTTTATATGCGTTGTTAGATTTAGTCCATCTTTCCAGTGTTGCCAGTCTCGGTCAACAATGTAATAACTCAGAAGAGAAGGCTTGCTGAGGAGTTTTCTCTATCCCTATTAGGTTCAATCTCTATAAAAGATACCGAATGTGTTGTCTTCACAGTGAATCTTGTAAGCAAAGGGTCTCCTAAGAGATGCTAACAGACTGTTTTGGACTTTAATACCTTAGTGGGACTTTAATAGACAAAAATAAATTAATACAGGTTGGACAGAAAATTCTTTTTCTTCCCTTCTTTTCACATGACAAGTACTCTAATATGTAAAAAATAAAGTCAAAGCATTTGGAAATAGTCAATTCTCACACTGTGTTTCTGTAGTGCCCTCTTTTTAACCCACACAAATCCAAATTTAACTTGATAGGAAGCAAAGATATGAGTCTTCCAAAATGTAAATCTCTTATACAAATGAGATCCATTTTCTTCAGTACTGAGAATCCTTTATTAGAGAGGCACTCTGTGTATCTCCCGATGTGCCTCTGCACTTCTGTTTTGTCTGAGTGATCCTAGGGGTTGCAATTTCTGAGACTAGGTATTCTTTGCCGGAATGAGACTGGATTTTAAGTGCAATTAAATGATATGACCTAATGGTCAGAATAAGGAGTAGTTCAGGGAGAGAGTAAAAACTTTCCAAAGTATTCATGTAACCATCATTTAGTATGTTGGGGGGTTTTGCATTCTTAGAAAAGAAGAAACCTGTTTACAGCATTATTTTTAATCTCTCATTCCTTGAAACAAAACACATTAGATTCACTAGAATAAAATATTCTGGGTCTACAAATCCTTGAACCCACTTCATTTATGTCCTTGCTTCACTTTATTTTGGTGTGCATTGTCCTCATACATAGAGTAAGGTTCTGTTTTTGAGGTGTCCTAACTTGAGATTTGAGAATTCCCAGCGTATAATTATTGCAATGTCTCATGGTATAATAAATGATTGAGACAGCTGGGAACACTTCTTGATTTTTGCTATGATCACATATTTAGCAATTAATTAATTTTTGTTTCTAGCTGTTGAGATTTTGTTTTTATCTCTAGGAATGCAGAAAGGCTATGAAGTTAGGAAGGTCTGTATTTTAATTCTGTCTGTCATTCCTTCAGCTAGATTAATCTCTTTTCTGTTTCACCTCTACAATTGAATTAATATTTACCTAAATTACAAGTTAAATATCAGAACACGTGAAAAGGAAACTAATTTCAGTAGTTGCGTGCCATTGTACAAGGTTTGTGCATCATCATTGGAATGTTTCATGTGACTTAGAATGGATACATAAGTAGTATGTGAAAGGAATGTGACTCCCAGCAGGTCCAGAACCAGGTAAGCAAAGGGTCCAGCTTGTTTAGGATATTGATTCAATATCTTGGCATTTTTTTAGGTCAAGATAACAACCTTCCTAAGTGCATTAGTATTCATGTCTTGCTCAGCTATATTTAAGTCCAGTATTCTGTGAGGGCTATTTTACAGCATGTTTAACTGGCTGGGGAAATGTAAGGCTCCCATCTTTGTGAAAGAATAAGCTTATCAGATTAAGAACCTATTCAGCTGCCTCTCTCAGATGCTATAAAGAACAGGTTCAAGTGGCTCTGATCTGTTGAACCTATTGCAGAGCACAGACGTGACATCTTCCTCAAACAGGATAACTCCCTTGGTAAAGAAATCACATTGTATCTGTACCTGTAATTCAACAAATCCTAGATCTCGAATGACAACAGTCAGATTTCCTTTATAATTGTGGAACAAAACAGAACTTGCAACATATAATGTTTCAATTTGTATTTCAAAACATTGTGGAACCTAGTCTGAGAAATTATGTGATGGAGAACCCAGTAGATTAGCCCTATGATCGAAAGTTCTCACAACTCAAGATTTCAAACTGAAATTGTCTAGTCAGTTCAAAGCATGGTACTTATGACTGTCAAAAAAATCCCTCCATGCAGGTAGTCAAGCCTGTGAGCTAGACAGAAGTTAAAATTTTAAGTCATGGTATGCATCTGAGGGCAATGGATATGAGTGGACCATAATCCTTACAATGCATCTTTGCTAGATCTTTGCACATTGATCATTCTGCAAAAAAAACCCACTTTAAAATATGTGCCAAATAATGGCCTCACTACATGATAATTACTGAAAAGGCAGTGTGATTTCCTTATTTTATTTTTTCTTGTACTAGTTTTACATTCAAGGACTACATTTACCCTCTTAGCTACAACTTTCCATTAGGAACTCATGTTGAACTGGTTATTTCAAGGGATTAGCCCTCATTTTTTAAGTATTTTTTTTCTGTTTGTGACCACATCAGAAATAACTGTAGGAGCTCTGCATATAGCTCATCTATGCCAAAACCATGGTTTGAAGGTGTCAATTGAAAATGCAATGATTTTTACTCTAAAAATACTCATTTTTCTCTATGGTCTACCTTTTGCAAATGTAAGAATAATATTGACATTATAGAAAAGCTAGGATTAATGGTTAGTTGAATGCTTATTTATGTAACACACTCTCTCTATTAAATTTAATTTGAAGTATTCATACAGTGAAGTTGCTGGGTCTGAACTTGTTTTTCAAAGCTAGACATTGAAAGTGAAAATTGGTTATACTAGCAGAATATCCTATATATTAGAAATTTACTGATTTGGAAGTACAATGCCATATTGTTGATACTGCCTACCCTTGAGCATCTGGCTCAAGACAGGAATTTCTCTTTTCAATTTCTCCTTTCATGCATGTTTTCACAGGACTGAGAAGCCAGTGAGGCTACAAGATAGCACAGGTGCAACATGATCTTGCCCTGGAGACCTATGATGTTTCAAGCAGAACGTCTCTGACTCAAGATACTGTGAACTAGGGCTCAGCCCATGGACCTCCCTAAGCCCTGGCATGTGCTTTCTCCAGAAGCACAGTCTCCTCCAGCACCTGGATCCAGACAGGGTGAGATGTCCTCCATAACACATCAGGGAGCTTTGAGAACAGGGTGATGGCAGCTACCCATTGAGTGACAGACCTGCGATCATCAGGCAATTGAAATGATGACTTACATGCACTTTCAGGCCAGGAAAGGCAAATAAAAATTCAGCAAGAGACAGGCACTCCAACTCAGCCTAGGACTAGTGCCCCAGCCGAGCCTCAGACAGCCTTCCAAATATAGGAGCAGGGGTTGCCACGTGAAGATTTCTGTAAGAACCTCATGACACTTACAGAACTTTTTCTTGCTTTCCTGCAGAGCAAGATTTCACTTCCCACTTCAGCCCATCAGGCTCCTCTCTTAGATCTGCTTTGATTCCTTGCTCTTTTTTGGCTCCTGTTTTGCTTCGAGTCTGACTTTCCAGGTCTTCACAAGCATAATTACATGGCTTTGAAATCAACAAATGTTGGTATCTCATCGATCTAGTTGTTGCTTTCATATATTATTTTAGAAGTGATGTATATTAAGACAAAAATGTCTGGGAAATGTGAGTCTGAACTTCCATAACTCCTAAAAAAATCAAGTTTATCAGTTCAACACTGAAGATGATAATCTTTAAAGACAGCAAAATGAAATTCCATGGTGTCTTTATCTGTCTATCAGTTCAAATAGAAAAATAAGCAGTGATAATTCTGTCAATAAAATACTCCCCTTCAGAGGCAGTCTTTAGTGGGGTTCCTATGTAAGAAAGTGCCTACAGGTTAAGTTCTCAGTCTTCTAAGATTGAGACAGCCATGTCCTCCAGAAACATAGACTTCTCCTCCAAACAATGAACAAACAGGTTTGCAATTGGTGTGAGCAGCCACTAAAACAAATACGAGTCAAGTTATCTTTTATTTTTTCAGTACACAGAATTTCTCAGACCACTGTAATTCTCCTCCTGTTATGTGTTTAGCATTTTTGGTTCTGTAATTGAATTTAAAATTGAATGTTTCTAAAAGATTTTAAAATAATAAGTGGGTGTGTATTGGACATATGTGCAATAAACTTGGAAAGATAAATTAGGAACTGTAGTATTAAAGTATCAGAAGTAGGAAATTTTTTAGGTAAATGACCTTCTGTCTAACACCGGATGGCACTGAAATACACACTATGAAGCCTAGTAGGGTACAGAAAGTGGCTAAGTTCCATTACGAAGCTTCATTTTGGATGGAACTAACTGGATAAGGGGTTTTTATGGTATTAACCTCTCCCAAAATAGCATCTCTTTAAGATGCTGTGCAAAGAGGATTTATAAGTCATCTGTGAGGTCTGATTCAGAATTAATCCTGGTACTGTGACAGAAACTCAGCAGACACTTGGCATAGTGACAGTAATTTATCTTGAGACTTCAAGGTAGAGTGCAAACTCTATCCTGACACAATGCAGACTAACTTTGTGTCTGGTTCCATGTGAACCTGACTTACCTACCAACTGACAGATGCAGTTTGCTGAGAGTTGAATATGTGCTATTTTTAAGAGGGATATTTCAATGTTCATCAATATGAAGGGTTAGCAGTTGTGCAACGCAGATGTGGAGGGGAGCTGAGCATGTGCTGAATTTTAAGCACACTAGAAGTCCCCTGGGTATTAAATGGCCTCTTGCATCAGTGCTGACCATATCATGAGAAGAATGTAGAACAATGATGCATTGCAAGCATCAAATGAGTGGCAAGGTCTTCCTCTTGCCTTTTCCTATCTGAAGGAAAGTCTCAAAACATTCACTTTTGAAGAAATTGTCTGGCCTAAATTTTAAGCTTTGCTTTTTTTCTCTCAGAATTTCTGTATCTTCACAATTCCATGTTCAGCAGAGCAATGAAAGGGCAGGATTCCTCCTACTTTATACATGTCCAAGACCTTGTCAAATCCCTTGTTGTTTGCTATGAGATATAGGTCATCCATAGAAGTTGGGCTGATTCCTTCATATGACTTCCTGTAAAAAAAATATAAATTGTAATATTTTTGATATTACAGGGAATATAAGTATTTTCCTTGATTCATTGCTCTTTTTGAAACCATAACCATTAATTATGATTAATTTCTCCCCTTGTTCTTGACTACATGCTGTTAATTTTGATCCTTACACTACCTTGGAATATGATACTGTATTTTGTCAGAGATACATAAAGTGTCAAAGTCTGCTCAGTTCATAAAAAAAAATAATTTTCCTCAAACAGTAAACATAGACTAGTAATAATTAAAAAATTAATTTTTTTATAGCAATCACTACCTGAATGAGGTCTCCCAGCTCCCTGTATGTGCAAAGATTATTTTTCAACAGCTTTCCAGTGGCCTCCAAAACACCTTCTTAGTTATGACTTTGAACTGGAGGATGCTCTGTGTTGATGACAAACTAATCAAAGCCTAATTTTGACATCTTTGTCCACAAATTATTGAGATGAGTAAGTTTTTATCTAGAGTTGTATGATGAGCACTGGCACATGGCCATAGCAACTGAAACCAGACTAGCATCAGCACCTGGCCACTAATTAATATTTAAACTCATAAAAGCCAACACAGATATGAAGCAGCAGAAGATCTGATCTGCTGGTATTTATGTCTTACATTCAAGGAACACTACACCCAAGGAACTGAAATCTGAGGGTGCGACTACTGTGTCCTCAAATGAGTCAGTCATAGTACAAGATGGACATAAGAAACAGAACTATGTTTTCCAGTGCTGCACCACACAGATCACAGATCATGATAAGATATGACCGCCTGCGGACTTCATCTTTCCCTTAGCTGAGATGGGCACCCATGCTGCTTTTGCTGTGTTTTAGTTCTCTTATCATGCTGTATTGCTGCATAGTGTCCTGGAAGTCTGTGCAGATACTGTGATAAAGATGGGAAGGCCCTCCAACAGAGAGATAACTTCAGAAGCACTTATTAGTAGTTTATGTCTCTTACAAGCAGTTTCAAGGAAAAAACACACTAATAAAGAATATGTTTTAAAAAAATATTTAAATAATTAATATAGTGATACGCAAATGCATCATTTTCATGCACATATGCAAACATGTAATTCTGACATAATTTTTAGATTATCCAGTAATAAAATCTGACCATAGTGACTTATTCCTTCTCTTCCTAATCCCTAAAAACTTTTAAAAGTATTTTTTGACAGAGACAAATAGTGGCTATTCACTTTTAAGCTGTGTTATTGTGAAACCTGATGACTGAAAAGGCAGTAGTGACTCATTGTTCTTGCATGTGATTCTTTGATGCATAATATTTTTTTTCAATGTGTGAAATGCCACATACATAAACCAAAAAGAACACACCTCTTGTTCTACTCTGTAGTTTGAAGTCATAAATCCTAAAACTGCTAGAAATACTGTGACTTTCCAAAAAGTGAGTGAAAAATATCTCAACTTTTCATCAGCTGCTCATGTCCCTTGGTCTAAAAGGAATTGTAGATCAACAGAAAAACAAACCTCCCTTCTTGTGAAATATCCAGTGGCACTTACTTTACAGGGGTTACACAGAAGTCTATCAAAATAGGGAGAGGAAAAAAATCATTACATGCCTATAGATTTTCCCACAAAATAATACTGATTGATGCTCATGAAATTTTCAGTATAGTTCAACTCTGAGAAGCATTAAACTGCTTCTGACATTGCAGTGGTTTATGTATCATTTTTATTGACTTAATGAAATATATATGTGTACATTCTCCATTGTCTGCCCTTGACTCTTCCTAATGAGCACATCTTTTTGTAGCCTACATTTGCCATAACAACGACTTTAAACCAAAAGGAAAAACATAAATAATTTCCTAACAGCTGAGAGTTAAACTTGATATTAAATGTGTTCTAGCTATTATATATGTTCTAGGCTTCATAGAGTTGCCCATTCAAGCTGTCCATCCAGATGCTGCTTAGGAAAAAAAAATGAGTGTAATTGATTAAAAAAAAATCTCTTAGATAAAATTATTTAATCATAATTATGCTGATTATCTTATTATTTATTACTTACTAATAAAAGTCAAGTCACAGGATAATGATGAGATCTTTGAATTTAGGAAACAGTTTAGGAGCCAAAAACAGTAGTGTAGGATACCTTGCTTGTTGGTCAACCCATGATTGATGTTCATTTAGACCCTGGGTTTGATACTAGTGGTACCAGAAGAGGAAAGTGCACAGAACAGAATGAATTTATTAAATTCTGATGGTATTGCTAAATCAGGATAAACTTATCACTGTATCTTCACCATACTTTCTGTTTTGTTGAGACATTATTTTTGCCTACAGTATCTTTAAGTGTCAGAATTGTCTAGCCTTACTCTATTTCCAGAAGAATAACTCACCTGAGCACATCTTTGTATAGTGAACAGGCTTTGCTGATGTTTGTAAACTTATGAATTTTTTTCTTGGTTGGTTTTCTTGGCTACAGAGAATTGAGAGAAACAAGGAGGAAGGGGAAACATTCCTGCTTATGGGAGTTGTTTTCCCAAGTCACCATTACCCATGAGAGAGCCCTGCTTTCCTGGCAATGGCTGAACACCTGCCTGCCCATGGGAAGTAGTGAATGAATTCTTTATTTGCTTTACTTCTGTGCATAGATTTGCTTTACCTATTAAACTGTCCTTATTTCAACCTATGAGCTTTTTAACTTTTACTCTTCCAGTTCTCTCCCCAATTCCACCAGGGCAGTAGTGAGTGAGCAGCTGTGTGGGATTCAGGTGCCCATTGAGGTTAAACCTAGAGCTGTCTTCCTCAGATATTGGTTGTTGTCATACTGAATGCTCAGTTCCAGTGCTGTGAACTCTTACTTTGCTTCATTTCAGACTCCTATTTCCAATATCTTCATAAATTACTTGGATGCAGGACTGGAGGGATACTAAGCAAGTTTGTAGATGACACATAACTGGGAGGAGCTGTTGAGTCCCTCAAAGGCAAGGAGGCCCTGCAGAAACATCTGAACAAATTAGAGGATTGGGCAAACACCAAGCATAGAAGCTGAACCTGGGACAGTGATGGATTCTGCACCTGGGATGGGGCAACCCTGGATGTTTGTAAAGACTGGGGAATGAGGTGCTGGAAAGCAGTGCCATGGAAAGGGCCCTGGGGATCCTGGTCGATGGCCAGTTGAATCTGAGTCAGCAGTGCCCTGGCAGCCAGAAGGGCCAAATATGTCCTGTGGGCATCAGGCTCAGCATCACCAGCCGGGTGAGGGAGGGGATTGTCCCGCTCTGCTCTGCACTGGGGTGGCCTCACCTGGAATGTTGTGGGCAGGTTGGGGTGCTAAAATATAAAATAGATACTAAGCACCTAGAGAGCATCCAAAGGATGGCAAGGAGGATGGTGAAGGGCCTTGAGGGGAAGCCGCATGAGGAGCAGCTGAACTTGGTGTGTTCATCCTGGAGAAGAGGAGACTGAGGGGAGACCTCATTGCAGTTACAACTTCCTAGTGAGGGGAACAGGAGGGGCAGGCACTGATCTCTTCTCTATGGTGACCAATGACAGGACCCAAAGGAATGCCTGAAGTTGTGTCAGGGGAGGTTTAGGTTGGATATTAGAGAAAGGTTGTTCACCCACCCGTATCACCCCAGAGGGTGGTTGGGTGCTGGCACAGGCTCCCCAGGGAAGTGGTCACAGCACCAAACCTGACAGAGTTCAAGAAGCGTTTGGATAATACTCTCAGGCACATGGTGTGACTTTTGGGAATGGTCCTATGCAGGACCAGAAATTGGACTCAATGATCCTTGTGGGTCCCTTCCAACTCAGCATATTCTCTGATTCTGTGATTCTTGTACCTGACAAGATCTTTTTGTTCTGTCAGAAATTCATTAAGTTCACCCAACCCCACCTGATCCCAGTGACATCTCTGAATTTCTTGTTTCAGAATCTGCTGCTGATCTGGTCTCTCAGTAGGTGTTCAGTCCTTTAAAATCATAAGACTGTGTCTTTTTTAATGAGGTTAGCTACATGCTCTATTTTGCACTTTGCTCAAAATAGAACTATTTTCTTACATTTCACTTTTGTATGGAGTGCTATTCTCCCTGATTTCATAGAATTCAGTTACCATTGCCCAATAACTAAAAAGCATTTAATTTATGGTATGCTTTAAAACCAAGTATTATCCTTTATTCGTCTTGCAAAGCAAACTTTTATTTAAAATTTTTCCAATACCAATGTCTACAGACCCAAAGTATGTACTCATTTGTACAGATTTTAAACTATATTTGGACTTTTAACTGCTCCAACTTTCCTGTTATGGTTTGTTTCCCCTCGAAGTGGTGACTAGGCAGTAAGACTTTACAATCTCCCTAAGTCAGTAGAATAACTGGCTGCCATTAAAAGTCATGATCTCTCCATTAATTCCCTGCTTTGGCTGCATATTTTGCTGCTGTCTGTGGACTGTTGCTAGTGGCTATACAGGTTAATGAAAACTGAACCTTTTATCTCTCCTGACCCAGACTACTGTAGAGATGAAGAAATCCAGCCTGTCACAGCACGGACAACAAGGAAGTGAAGGCAGAAGAAACACAGGCTTGGGAAGGAGGAAGAAGGGGCAGAAAATTTATCCTTATGTGTCGCAGTCCATGGAGGGAAAGAAGGAATGGTCCACACAGCATGGGGTAGGAACAGGTGTGAACACTTTATTAGGGGCGCATGGGACTCTTATAGGGTTTGGTCGGAGGATTCTAGAACTTGGGTGGAGTTAGGGGCGGATCCCGACACAAAAGGAAAAGGGAAGGAGGGTTCATAACTTATAAGGGAAAATTAGGGGTGGCTAGCCTTGTATGGTGGTGCTGCAGTGCACCACTGGCCAGCCTATGGGGTTTTAGGGGTACAAGGACCAATCAGGGGGCTGTAACTGGGGTTCCCAGAACCAACAGGAACAATTGAACAAAGGTAATCGAATAGAAATAATTGTCTATCTAATACATCTTCTATCCTAACTATAGTACTAGAACAGTATAAAAACTTTAAAAAACAGCATCTCTATGGGGATGGGTAGCTGGTGGTTGTGGCAGTCTCTAATTAGCAGCAGATAAATTCATCCACTCATAAAAATCATCTTCTCCCCATGTCCTGGATCGGCAGTCCCTGACAGGTACCCCTTACAGGTGCCTCCCCCCACACTTATGTCTTAATCTTCAAGAGAATTCCTTAGCTTGTGCTCACCTTGTATAATAAGATGCCCCATCCAGACCCAGATGTAATACTGAGCTTCTAAATTCAGGTTCTCCTATGCAGAAAGAATGAGGGGATGGGACAGGTTCTTTTGACATCAGGTGTCAGATCTCCTTTGATTTAAATAGAATAATGATTTCTCTTTGGGAAACACAGAAATTAAAGTAGTCCTTATTGGGTGCCTTGTGCTAAACATCTTTCAATCTGTTTAACCATGCTTGAGACTGCTAAGGCAGAAGAAGAACCCAAAAGCAGAACTGGTGGTGACCTAGTGAAAACGATACAGTTTATATATAATATGGACAAAGTAGAAGAGGCAAACTAGAGAGTCCCACTAGTTAAAATACTGAGCTTTATGAACACACTCCTCAGTTTTACATTTGGGCATATGGATTGTTCCACCTCTGCTTTCAACATCATGGCTGTGTCTACACTGCAGATTTTGTAGGTCACCTCACAGCAGTGTAACAGTGTGGTGGGTTGGCCCTGGCTGAACACTAGGTGCACTCCAAATTGCCCTATCACTACCCCTTCCCAGCTGGACAAGAGAGAGAAAATATAATGGAAGGCTTATGGATTGAGATATGGATGAACACATCAATCACTGATTATTGTCACAGGCAGAACAGACTTAGCTTAAGGAAACTGGCTTAATTTACTGACAATCAAGTCAGAATAGAATAAAGAGGAATTAAAAAAAAATCTTAAAAATACCTTCCCTCACCTGTTCTTTCTTCCCATAATCAACTTCACTCCGGATTTTCTCTACCTCCTCCCTCAAAGCAGCACAGAGGCACTGGGAATGGAAGTTGTGATCAGTTCAACACATATCTCTGCTGCTCCCTTCTCCTCACTCTTTTCCTCTGCTCCATGGTGGGGTCTTTCCATGGGAGATAACTCTCCATGAACTATCTTCAACATGGGCCCTTACCACAGTGTGCAGTTCTTTGCCAGCTACTGCACTGTGGGTCCTTCACAGAGCTGCCATCTTTCAGGAACATGCTGCTCCAGGATGGGGCTCCTGCAGGGTCAACAGTTCTGCCAGCAGACCTGCACTAGTGTGGGCTCCTCTCCACAGGGTCACCACCTCTTTCAGACACCCACCTGCTCTCAAGTTGGGTCCTCCAGAAACTGTAGGTGGATCTCTGCTCCACAATGGGCTGCACCATGGGCTGCAGGGGAATCTCTGCTCTGATCCCAGGATCGCCTTTTCCCCCTCTCTCTGCTGACTTTGATGTGTGCAGGGCTGCTTCTCACACATGTGCTCACCCTACTCTCCACCTGCAGATGCTGTTGCACAATTCCACTCCCCTCCCCACTTTCCCCTCTCCCCACTTCTTGAGCATGTTATCCCAGAGCAGCTGCCACTGTCACCAGTGGACTGGCAATGGTTCTGTCAGACAAGGAGCAGATACCAGCAACTTATCAAAGAAGCCAGCCCTGAGGATCTCCTCACGACCAAAACCTTGCCATGCAAATCAAATATAAATGGAAAAAGTTTAGCAAGAGCATCACAAAACTTTTCATGTGCACCCTGAAAGTTTAGCCTCCCCTAGAAACGCCCTGTGACGTACTACTTCACAATGGGATAAATTAGTCCTGAATTCAATTGAAAAATTTTTGGCTCCAGGAAGTTTTGGCTTAAGCAACATCTAAAGTGCAGTTTCAGTAAGTGTTAATGGCATTGTAGGCATTAAAATAGTGACTGCCTCATCTCATTTAAAAACAAACAAGCAAAGAAACAAACAAGATTGAAACAAACAAAATAAAAAAAAAAGCCACTGCTGTTACAGAAATTTAAAAAGCATTTTGTGACCTTTTACTGTACCATGGTAAGTGAAAATTGTTTGTGTCTGAAAAATTTTTCTTCTTTTCATATTGCTTTTTAAAACATCCAAATAACAGTGCATCAGTTTGGTTTTCTTTTTTCTTGGAGAAAGATGTTAGAGTGCTGGGGTTTCTATGAAGAGTCACAGCCTCTGCTGTAAAGATGATGCCACAAAGAAGGAGAGTGCTTTGAGGTTAGCTAGTGATGTTGAAATTGCTCTTAACTAAGCCAGGCATTTTAATTTTAATTCTGAGCACAGGACATTGATACAGACTTTGGAAAGATAATAGAGTAGAAATGAAGAAAACTGATATTCATATAATTGTTTTAAAGTGCAAATCCAAAGATCTTTTTTGTCTTTCTTTACTTTCAGCTGAAAAGTATGTATCTGATAACTAGATCCAGAATATCCACTGATAATGCATTCAAAGTTGGCAAACTATTCTTCTGTGGTGCTCAGTTTTCTCTCTGGAAACTCCATACAGACTGTGATCACTGCACTCATCAAAGAGAAGACAGCTTTGGAAATCATCCTGTAATTCTTCCTTTCCTTTGAAAATGACTCACTTTTACACAGAAAATCTGGTTTTTCTCGTATTTTAGGAACCACTCTGCAGTAATCAAAATGTCTCATGAATTTTTCTCTTATCTGCTAAGTAAAAAAGAATGTGTAAATTTCTATCTGAAGCCTCTCCATACATTGACTTGTATATTTCAAATTAAAAAATATGTTGGTAACCCTTGTTTGATAGAAGCACATATGTGAAAATCTTATGGGATGAATGAGACCAGACACAACAGTAATCCACTTCTTTAGGATGATAATATGTTTGCTGTCTCTAATCCCACAGCTTTACCTCTGCAGGAACACGTAAATACAGGCCATTATTTTAAAGAAGTTTTTTGAAGATTTGGACATTCATTTTTCTTGTTTCATTTCCAGCTACCATTAGAGAGAATGGTATCATCCCAGATTCAGGAAACTTCCTACTGCATCCTTGTGATTGAAGGGAAAGATGTGGAAAGATTAAATACAGCATACAGATGAAGCAAAATCTAACATGTAAATTGGAGAGCAAAATGGCTGTCAAGAGGAATCAAGACAAAAGTATAACAATGCACCAAAAAGATAAAATATGCAGGGAAAGAATGTTTATAAAAGAACAAAGAGACGGTTAGAAAGTAGTTTGTTTAGTGAATAAAGATCAGGAGGAAATATACAAGGGAAAACAGCTTTTGTGGTTTTGAGCTTGTCAATGACTGCTTTGAAAATTTATGTGAAAGACTGTTCTTTGGTTGATTAATTCAAGTTGGGTACCTTACCTGATTATCCTGCACCTTTTTAGCCTCTTTCTTGCAGTGGCATGACTGGAACTTTCTAAACGTGTAAAAGGAATGTTAATAGTAATGTACTGGAGAAATCACACTGAACAGGAATTGGTAAGATTTGGATTTGGGGCTTTTTGTAAGTATTCCATAGAATAACAATTGTGCTTGGTCTTTTCCCACATGCTATGAATAAATTGAGAAAACATGATGATGTTATTTTGCAAGTTATCCAAAATAAGAACCTGTTAAAAGTCATAAGAACAAAACTGCAAAATTCTAGCCTAATACTCTGAGTAAAGAATAACAATATACAGTGGTAGAATTTAATTTCTCCGTGGCAGTTATTCGGTACTTTTTTGCTTTCTAACAAGGTCCACGAATTGTGGTGATATGAGAGTTTAATGACTAATGATTTTTTACTGTTAATGGTAGTCCACTGACATTAAGCAGTATGAACTGAACATATTTATAATTTGGCACTGTCTGAAGTCTTGGCTGTTGAATGGGAAAACAGAAAGTGCTTCCTTCAGTTGTACCTTTCTGACTCTCAGTTTGAACTCTTGGCAGTCCAACATCTGGGAATAGGTGGCCTATTTTATCTTGTATGCACTAATGTTGATGAAGTATTTAAAATTGCATTAGCAAGAATGGTCTAGTGGCAGCACTGTGCTACATGACCCATGATCCAGGGTCTGTTTCCAATTTTAAAGCAATGCAACACAGGCAGGTACAGAACAATACTAGTTTGAGCAGCTCTGGAGACCTTTAAGGGCTCTGAAAGATCAAACAACAGATGAAAAGAAGTATTTAAAGTAGTTCTGTTCTAAGCAAGCCTAAGGTAAGTAATTGTTTTTCTTCAGAGGAATTTTATTTTATTTTATTTTTTTAATGTTTAACGTCAGGAACCCAAGAAAAAAATCTTGCGAGAAAATACTGATCCTTCACTATTTTCATCTACTTTACAACAGGCTTGACTTTCTCACTAGGCTTAAAATTCAGTTTGCAAATGAAACAGTGCACAAAAATAGGGATTCTTAAAATGGGTCCTCCTTTTAATATGGACATTAAATTTCAGAAGCACAAACTCAATCACTCCTTCATTGCTTCTTTTGTCCCTTGTCTGGCCCATTTGACCCATTCAAAAGTCTCCAAAAAGCTCTTTCTGCAGTAAGATCAAACTCATGCTAATTTTCAAGCTTGTGGAGCCATGTGCTTGTATTAGCATCTTAGCACTATTCCTGCATTAAGGACCACTAGGAATAGGTGGTAACATCTCTGTGCTTTGTTGCTAATATCTGTCAAGGGTGGAATAAAATTCTTCTCAGTACACCAAATAGGTACAGATGAGTTGGCCTCTGTGGACAACAATATGAACAACTGAACACAATATGATTCCAGTGCTGTCTGATTACAGTTATTGGACATTCAATAGCACAGAAGGACCAGCTGGTGTCCAAACCCTCACAGAGATTTGTGGCAAATGAAACACAAATATGTGGGCAAGAAATTGTTGTGACTGACGTTAGGAGCTAACACACTGCTTCAGCTATTGGATCTCTGGACATATTTTCACCAAAATAAGGTCCCTAAAAGAAGAGTACATTGAAGGTTCTACAATTTCATCTGGTGTTTCTGTAATTCCCTTCCAACACATTTCCAACACAACATGCCTGGAATGTTTTATCGTGTATTAACAAACATGTATTTCCACAAAAGGAAAGAAATCTGAGCAGAATCATAGAATCATAAAATGATTTGAGTTAGAAAGGACCTTAAAGATCATCTTCAACCCCCATGCTATGGGCAGGGACACCTTCAGAGTTCCTTCCAGTCTGGCCCTGAACATCTCCAGGGATAGGGTATCCACAACTTCTCTAGGCAACGTGTTCCAGTGCCTCACCACCCACATAGCAAGGAAATTCTTCCTAATATCTAATCTAAATCCACTCTCTTTTAGTTTGAAGCTATTTCTCTGTGTCCTGTCACTACCTGCTCTTGTAAAAAGTCCCTCTCCATCTCTCTTGTAGGTTCTCTTCAGCTATTGGAAGGCCACAATTAGGTCACACCAAAGCCTTCTTTTTCCAGGCTGAACAATACTAGTTCTCTCATTCTTTTGTTGTACAAGAGGTGCTCCATCCCTCTCATCATCTTGGTGGCCTCCTCTGGACTCAGTCCAATAGATGGATTTCCTTCCTGTGCTGAGGACCCCAGAGTTGGATGCAGCACTCCAGTGGAGTCTCACTAGACCAGACCAGAGCAGAGAGGCAGAATCACCTCCCTTGACCTGCTGACCATGCTACTTTTGACAAAGCCCAGGAGACAACTGGCTTTCTGGGCAGGGAGCATATATGGCTGGGTCATGTCCAGCTTCTCATCCAACAGCCCCCTAAAATCCTTCTTGGCAGGGCTGCCCTTGACCTGTATTGATACTGGGGGTTAATCCGACCCAGATGCAGCACCTTGCATTCAGTCTTGTTAAACCTCATGAGATTCCCATAGGCCCACTTCTCAAACTTGTTCAGGTCCCTCTGAATGGAATCCCTTCCTTCAGGTGTTCTATGATGCTTTTTCCTGAAAATCTGGAAAAAATGGCCAGTCACTGATTCTCAGGGTTTACAGTCTCAAGAGCCAGAAACTTCTTTAGAAGGTCTGCATTCATTTTTGCTAGCTGCTTTTGCATCGCAATGAGACAAAGATGATAGGCTAAAAGTTTCTAAAGAGTAAAATACTTAAAAACATCTCTATTGGGACTAAAAATAAAAGCAAATATAAAACACTTAGGTACAACTAGAATTACAACACAGAATTGAAAAACTGAGTACGAATTTTGCAACACGTATGTAACTGTGATGAGTTCTCACTCTGCACAATCTGTATCTGAACATATTGTTATTTATCTATACATAATGAAAGCTGTAATTAACCAACCAGATTAAATATATCACTCTGCCTACCTTAGATTAAGTCTTCCAAAATAAGACTATGCTTCCTGCAGTGCTTTATTTATGACAACCTTGCTGATACGGTACTGTATTACCAACACAGAGATCACAATTAGCACTCTTTAATTTAATGAAGAACTAATATGCTTCCCTTTTCACTGTGCTCTGTTTCCTGGGATTTGGGAATGTGGTCACACTGACATCTGTGCAGTTTAGTAGCTAATCATCTGTTCTAAGGAAGCAAGTGACAGAATACGAGCAATTAAGCTGAACTCTTCTGCTAGGTAAAATTTTTGATTCAAAAATCTCAGCTGCACACTTATGGCATGTTTCTTGTTCTACAGTACACACACAAACACATTCATGTGTGTGTATGCATTTTGTCTGCACAAGAAACAACCTGAAACTGTGCAAAATCCACTTTCAGGACTTCTGGCTTACTAAGACACCTGGGTAGACAATGCAGTAAGTATATATGCACAACAACTGTATAAGGTGTTCCAACATCTTTGAAATCCAGCTAGGTTATTCTGCTATCTGCTTAGCTGCCCTATCTGGAAACTGGTGCTAGATATGTTTGTCAAAGGCTGTATCTTTTCTGCAGGCATTTTTTCTGATATTTCTTAGTTATTATGAAGTGGCTGCTGCTGTAAAACATGGATAAAAACTGCCAGTTAAAAAATTAGGGTGGCTGGAACTTATTGCCTATGTCTTGTGTACATTTGCACCTTCAGAAGCTGATAAGGTATTTCCTAATCAATGAAGGAATTAATATTTTAAGTGATAATACAATAACACATTTTTTGTTTCCTTTATGCCTCACATTTACATGACCAGCTTCACCCTTTGTAAAACTAAGCAGTGGTTTAATGTCCATGAAATTTTTTGGTGCCTGCTGACTTACACTCCTATTCAAACATGTTTGTTAGCTGACCAGAAGTGTAACCCACATTAGATTTCAAAAGAGGGCTCTGGTTTTTAGTTTCTGCCTTGATTTCTGACTCAACTATACAGGTCCTAATCAGTTGTGGATTATTAACTAAACCTTCCATGGTGCCTTGAATTTCTATGTTTTTCTGTCTTATGCAAGAACTGTGAAGATAAGATCAACTAAGTTTTCATGTAAAATCATTGACGCAGCACCATAAGAAACTTTATAAGTATCAAAATTCTTCCCCGGTGAAATTTTGTTTTTCTTTGGTATTACATATTTTGAAAATCTTGTATTCTTAATGCCTACTTTTTGTTTGTTTGCTTGTTTTTAATACATTCACCTTCTAGTTTTCAGTTTGATTTTTTTTTTAACCCAAGTGCTGAACAGAGTGATTTGCTTTCACTGCGCATTCTGTAAGGACCTAGTAGCCATGTCATCTTCTTCTGAAATTAGTTTTCTGTATTCTCTTGATCAAACACTTTTTGCTAATGTTTTTATTGGGGTTTTTTTAGCATTTTATTTTAATGGCAACTTACTGATGGATTTTGTTATGCTTTACATGCCTTTGTGCTGTTGAAATATTAGCTAACTGATTTTTAAGAAAAAAATTATCTGTATCAACTGAAGTACAAATCAAATCCTTGAAGACCTACTGACGAGAATGTTTCCACTTATTTCATAAAATGACTTTCGAAACGAGAATGCGGTTCAAAATTTTCAAAATCAACTGTGTTATGGAAGAACTATAGTGATTAACAATGTAATAATAATAGTGCACAAAAGACAAGGACTAGGACTGCACATACAAAAGTCTTTGTACTTCCTGCCTATGATTATTTCTTGCAGATGCAACAATGGCAACTTTCTTAAGTTATTGTCAGAATTTTATTTTTCCATATGGAATAAAAAGAAATGTTTAGACGTCAGAGGCAGCGAGACGGACATTGCTCCTCAGAAACTGACAGACGAAGAATATAAGATCGGCCAAAGCACTGGAAGCTCTCTGACACCCTGATTCCAATCAGTGGTGTCGGAGGTTTTCAGGTGCCAAAACAAAGTAAGAACCTTATAAAGATAATTGGCCCTGACAGTTTTATTTCAACATGTCATCCATTCATATTACCCATTCCATTTTCCCTGTAGGGGAGAGACATCCTCTCACAGTGGGGCATCACAATGACCAATAATTCAAATTTATAATGAGGGTCACTGGAGAGCAGCTGCTACCCAAAATTAATTGGCTAAATCAAAAACCAATTTGGGTAGACCAGTGGCCTATGAAAAAAGAAAAGCTGCAAATTTTGAACGATTTGGTAAATGAACAGCTTAAACTAAATCACATTGCCCCCAGTGTGAGTCCATGGAACTCCCCTATTTTTGTAATTCAGAAAGCATTGGGGAAATGGCGACTGCTCACAGATCTGCGCTGTGTCAACGACGCCACGGAGGTCATGGGGTCTCTACAGCCAGGAATGTCCTCGTTAACCCAATTACCATCTGGATGGCCCCTGGCTGTGGTAGACCTGCAGGATTGTTTCTTCCAGATCCCACTTCGACCGGAAGACACTCCCAAATTTGCGTTTTCAGTCCCTGCGGTAAATGCCGAAGCCCCAAACCGTGGGTTTGAATGGCTGGTTTTGCCGCAGGGAATGAAAAATTTGCCCACTTTTTGTCAACTTTATGTGTCCAAAATTTTGGACCCTTTCCGGCGACAGCACACGGACATCATTGTCTACCACTACATGGATGACATCCTTTTGTGCGCAGAAAAACAAGAAAAAGTCCATGTAGCCTTGACTAATTTATTAAAATACTTACAGTCATACAACATGCCAGTTGTGGCAGAGAAAATCCAAACCACCGAGGTATGGAAATACCTCAGCTGGAAAATAAGTTCCTCCACCATCTCGCTGCAACAAATCAAGATAAATAAAAACATCAGAACTCTTAATGAGCTGCAGAAGTTGCTAGGTGTAATTAACTGGGTAAGGCCCATATTGGGTATTACCACTGATGACCTACATCCTTTGTTTGATCTCCTAAGGGGAGATCCAGACCTAACCTCATCTCGCATTTTGACAGAAGAAGCCTTACAATCTCTTAAGGTTGTAGAAGATAAGTTAAATTGTTTACCAGCCAACCACAGAATACCCAAGGTTTCTCCCAGACTTGTTATTTTTCTTGGCGAAACACAGCCCTTTGGAGTTCTTTGCCAGTTGTATCAACAGGACAAAGAGGTAAGTCTCTGGGAATGGGTGTTCTTAAGCCACCAATTTTCCAAAACTATTGTTACTTTTGTTGAAATGGTTTCCAAAATTATTTTTAAAGGAAGGACAAGGTGTTGGGAGATTTCAGGAGAAGAACCTGAGGTCATCTATCTTCCCCTGAGCTCCGAGCACCTTGAACAAATGCTGATAACATCACCAGACTTCCAAATTGCAATCTCGGACTTCACAGGAAAATTAAGATATCATCTTCCAAATTCAAACATCTTGCACTCAATTGGCAAACTCCCGATCCAATTGAAATTTATTCTGTCAAATACTCCAATCAGTGGTGCAAAAAATGTCTTTACCGATGGGTCAGGAAGAATGGAAAAAGCGGTTGTCATTTGGCGAGAAGACAACTGCTGGAAGCAGGATGTTCACATAGTGGAGGGTTCTCCACAACTTGTGGAGTTATCGGCAGTTGTTCGTGCCTTCCAACTTTAGCAAGCCCTTTAATTTAATATCTGATTCGGCTTATGTGATTGGAGTTCTAAAAAGAATTGAACATGCGTACATAAAACATATTTCTAATGATTTCTTGTTTCGTTTATTTCAGCAGCTTTTGTTCCTGATTCGGCATAGTACGCATCCGTTCTACGCAACTCATATCAAGGCCCATATGACTCTTCCCGGGCCAGTGGTTGAGGGGAATCGCCTTGCAGACTTGGCTGCAGGGATGGTTACTGTCCCTAATAAATTCCAACAGGCTAAATTATCCCATGACTTCTTTTACCAGAGTGTGAGATCACTGCAACATCAATTCGGCCTTACCCAAAAGCAAGCGCGTGAGGTGATATCTGCCTGCTCAGACTGTCAAATCATTGCCCCAATTCCATCCGAGGGAGTAAACCCTAGGGGATTAAATCCTCTGGAGATCTGGCAGATGGATGTCACCCACATTGCAGAATTCGGCAAATTAAAATACGTCCATGTGTCTATTGACACATGTTCTCAATACATTGTAGTGACCGCTCACTCTGGTGAAAAGAGCCGTGACGTGAGAAAAAATTTTATTTCTGCTTTTGCGCAAATGGGGGTGCCTAAATCCATCAAAACAGACAATGGACCATCATACACCTCCAAAGAAACACAGCAATTTTTTGCTGAATGGGGCATTAATCATTCCACTGGCATTCCTCACAATCCTACTGGCCAGGCAATAGTCGAAAGGGCTCATTTGACCATCCAAAACATGCTAAAAAAACAAAAAAGGGGGAATAACAGGCTCGCCCCCCAGGAAAAACTAAACAAAGCCCTTTATGTTATCAATTTTTTAAATCAATTAGATTCTTTTAATAGACCCCCTTCCCAGAGACACTTCCTCCACTCAGCAACAAATATCGATAGCAAAGCCGAAGTCCTGTATAAGGACTTATAAACTAATCAATGGAGAGGCCCTTTCCCTATTATTACATGGGGAAGGGGCTACGTTTGTATTTTAACAGGTTCAGGAACCATCTGGGTTCCGTCCAAGAGGATCAGATTTTTCCAGGAAGAGAAAGAATCATTGACTCCAGGACAGTGAACATGTTCTCGCTGCTTCTGCTACTGACCCTGACATTCTCCTACTGTTTTGACAAATGAGATATCACCTTGGATAATGGGACACAGTAACAATGTATGGACGGCTCTGGCGAGGGAAACTGCCACGGACACGGTTTGCTTATCAACCTCTAACCCTACTAACCCTTTTCGTACGTGTTTGGTTGGGAACCCTCTAACTCCATCAGAGTGGACAGATTTTAAGATCAAGTATCTCCCCTGGTGTGATGACCGTGACCGTGACCAGAACCCGTTTATCAGTTGTGATCCTAAACCAAAAGATTCCAAATTAGGCAAATTAAACTTTACTTACCAATTGGACAGAACAGAAGAATTGGATATTTTATGTTCTATTATTTCTCCCTTCTGTTTTTCATTTGCAAATAGATATGAGTACCCCATTGACAAAATTAATGTAACCAGGTTTGATAATTACTCTAATTTTGATTTTTGGTGCAAAGAGGAAGATTTAAGCGCTTTCTGTGAAACATCTAATTCAGTTACGCTTCCAAAATGGTTGTTTCTTATTTGTGGCAATCGGGCATGGAAAGCGATCTCCAAATTGGCTACAGGAGGCCCTTGCACCATCGGTAGATTAACCTTTTACAACCCAGCTACTTTTCTAAAAATGCTTCCAGGAAGTCCTCCTAAAATTACTCATAATTTGGACGAAAAAAGTACATCCATCAAGAGCAGATCTAAGAGGTGGTCCCTAGGCTATCAACTCCACAAAACCAGAGATTACAAAGAGAGACCAGAAACACGCAGAACCTATCTTCCTGAAGGTGTGGTTGAGGAGGCAATTCCCAAATCTGAAAAACCTGAGCCCGCAGCTCATCACCCTTTCGAGGACATCCAACACCTTCAGGAATTTACGGAAAGCTGCGATTCTAACATCGTTTTCTGGTCTCGTCCCAAAAATATCCTGGGAAGTGCTCTCATTCCAGCAATTTGCACAATTCATGCCCTGGACATTTTGACCAAAATGGGATGTTGGTTAGCCAAGGAGGCCAATGCAACTAGCTCTGCCCTGGAGGATCTGCTTTTAGACACGCAACAAAACAAAAAGGCCCTTCTTCAAAACCGAGCTGCCATTGACTTTCTCCTTCTGGTCAATGGCTATGGTTGTCAGGAGTTCGAAGGACTTTGTTGTTTTAATTTCTCTGATCATTCGTCTTCTGTTCATAATCAAATTAATAAGATTAAAAATTTGGTTTCTAACTGAAAGGAAGATACCAGTTCTTTTCTTGAAAGTTTATTTGGCTGGATCTCCTTCAAAGGATGGGGAGCCGCAATCTTGAAGTTTCTTTTTATGATTTTGATTACCTTAATTTTAGTTGGCTTAATTTTGTCCTGTGTCTGTGCTGTCGGAAAAAGGTTTTGCCTCCCCAGAGCCCTGCCTGCTGTCGTCCCTAATAACATCCATTTGGATAATTTAAAAAAAACAAAACAGGGGGAGATGTCGGAGGTAGCGAGACGGACATTGCTCCTCAGAAACTGACAGATGAAGAATATAAGCGATGGAGGAGCGCTTATTGTTATGAGGAAGAATATCATCCCTTTACTGTCCCAGAGAAAAGGAATCGGAGTGATTGGTTTTGACCACATGGACTTTTACGGACATTTGCTGTTTATTATGAGTTAATGAGAGTTTTATGTAGTTATACGTTCCTTTTATTGTATGTTCATTATTACGGTTGTATAGTTCTCCATTGGGTTTATGAGGCGCTGTCACGTCCTCAATTTTGACTGGCTGGCATTTGCCGCACTGCTTATTATTCATATTCTTGTTGTTCCACCCAGTTCTCCCAAGTTTGGTATTGTATCCTCCCCCTTATGTCCAAGTTTGTGAATTCCCTCCTACTCCTTCCCTTATTTGTTTGGCCATGCCTCTTTCTCTAGGTCGTTCCACAGCCTCCCTATAAAAGGGAGTGCTGTGGGCTCAATAAAGGCTTACCCTTTTTCACCTTCATAGCCTTTGTGTCTCTTTTTTCACCTTTCCTGATTGCCTTAATTAGAGCTTTATCTTAGAACCCCTCGGCTACCCTTGAGGTAGCTGACCCTCCCCTTAACGGGACTCCGCCATTTATTTTTCACTCTCGTTATTTAGCCTCTTCTTTTTACTCATGTGAGAGAGATCTGGAGTTGAAATATGTATACATGCACATATATGATCTCATAAATACACACAATTATTTTAAAATCAGATGTGATACATTGTAGGCAAACATAATTTTTTATCGCTTGCTACAGTTTATTAAAAGCAGAAGTCATCTCACTGAAGCTAATTTCAAAGCATTATTCATTTAAATTCCTCCAGATGAAGAATTCACAATAAACTAAAGAGTAGGCATTACATTGAGTTCTTTTTGGCTGAAAAGTGACACCATTTAATTTACACGAAGTAGTTTTAAGTCCATAGACACTGACACACTTGAATTGTGCTTTAATAAAAGTAATACTTTCCACTTCTAGGAATATAGATATTCTAGAAGAAAGGGGAAAGAAAAAAAAAAAAGTCTGAGCACATGTGTCAGATTCAGCTGTGACAATACAAATATGCACACACAGTAATATAAAGTGAGCCAGAGTATTCAACTACTATTTGGGCTGCTTTATAGGCAGGCATAGTACTATAATTTCATTCAACAGACGGTGGGAGCTGCTAGGGCATAATATGCTTGAAATGTATCTTCAGTTCATAAGCCAAAAACTGAATTTGGTGGACCATTATAGCCACATTATCTCCTATTAATTTTTTATTTATAGAAATGTTATATATTTAAACATATTTTTTATATATATTTATATAACTGTTCATGTAGTTTTCACATAAAATTTGTAGTGGACAGGAATGCACTCTTTTGAAATAACCAGCAAATGCCTGAAAGGTAACCACTAAATTTCAGTCATTTACTAACATAAAAATATATTCTTACTTGTTGCCGATGACTTTTTTCACAGGCACAGTTATAGTGTCTTAGTAAGAGACTTGTAAGCCTTAGCTGTTAATAAGACAGTCTGACTGCATCAAAGACAAAAATGAGAGTTTATTCCTCTTCGTCTAAAGTTACATTTCTACTCTGGAATGGCAGAAAAGGCTTTTTTCTCCTCTTTCCTTAATGTTTACATTCTTGCATCTTTGTGTTCCACTGCACAAGGATCTCAAAAGTACAAGAAGGAACTATCTTCACACACAATTATGCATATTTCTAAAACTAATACACTACATCAAAACTATCTAACAACACACAGTAATAGCTAAATATCAACTAAGATATATTTTATAAAATTGGTGAATTCACACAGTTTTTATCTATCTTAAGTTTATTAATAAAGCTCTTCACTTGTATCATTCTGCAGAATATTAGCAGGCTTCTTCTCTCAATTCACTGTTAACCAAGATCAGTCTGCAGATTCCACCATTATCTCTGAGGCCTCTGTCTTGGAAACTGCTTCTGACTCATTAGTCTGAAAACCTGCAGCATGCATGTTTCAACACTTACTATTATAAAAACAATTAAAATTATGACATTTATAATTTTTATAGTTTACTTCCTAGCTCTCACTGTATTTCCAGCCTGTTCTGCCCTTTCCCAAGTACAAGATACAGTGGGAGTTTTCTGTTAAGAGCACAATGGCTGGCACAAGAGATTCTCATTCCTTGTCTAGCATCTCTATATGGTCTCATTTTTCATCCTTTAAAACAATAATACTACAGTGGATGCAAGTGTTTCTATATGGACTTGGGACTAGACCAGAAAGCAGTGCCTTCTGGTTATGAGCAGAACAAGGCTGTTATCATCTTCCACTCTCCCATGAGCAGAGGGGTATCTTTGTTCTGCCATTCTTCACACAGAACAACTTTGGTTATGCTTCCAAAAGCAGTGACATGACTTGCATTCAAGATCCTTTCCTTCATTGCAAGTCACTTCCAAGAACTGCACTGTATCAGCAAAATTCAGTGATCTGGAGGCACATACTGCATCTGGATACCCAGACATGTGTCATCATTGCTTTCCCTGTACCTCATAAAGCTGAGATGGCATGTGGGCCCGAAAAGTGGACAAATGCATCTTGGCTAGGTCCAACAATACAGCATGGAGCACCATGGCAAGCCCACAGAGATTTTAGAAACAGCTTTAGGCTGAAAATGAAGTCACTCCATCTAACTAGCTTGAGTGATGATTGTTGTTGTGATGGAATTACAACAACAGCGTAGCATGGCTGCTTTCAAACAGCTGACAAAATCTTTGTGTGACTGTGCATCTCGGTTGTGCTAATTTGCAGCACATGCAGACTGTCCAGCCTGCAGAGAAGGATCATTGAGTTTGGATCACATTGCCCATGTTGTTTAGTCTTTTGCTAGCAGAGCCTAATAATCACTAATTACTGTTCTGCTAGTGTTTATAATAATGAACTGCTAAAGTACGTGACTTTTATCTGGGTTTTAGGCTTTTACCCTCCTGCCAACAGCCACACCAGTAGGCTGGAACAGGCAGGCTTTTGATTTGTTTTTCTATGCATCACTGACATTGTGATGGAAGAAAACAGCACTTGTTGAGGGATCCCAATTAGCTGGGGTTCAACTACCATCTGTGGTTCAATGAGGCACAATGCAGCACAGAGAAGCTGGTGTGGGTAGAAATGTTTCATCAGGTATCTGGACCACGTTGATCACAGAATCATAGAATCAGCCAGGTTGGAAAAGACCTCTGAGATCATTAAGTCCAACCCTTGATCCACTACCACCACAGTTACTAGACCATGGCACTGTCTCATCTTAAAAATCTCCAGGAACAGAGAATTCACAAGTTTTCTGGAGAGTCTGTTCCAATGCCTGATCACCCTCTCTATAAAGAGTTTCTTCCTAATACCTAACCTAAACCTCCCCTGGCAGAGCTTAAGCCCATGACCTCTTGTCTTACTGATAGCTGCCGGGGAGAAGAGACCAACTCCCACCTGGCTATAACTTCCTTTCAGGTAGGTGTCGAGAGTGATGAGGTCTCCCCTGAGCCTCTTCTTCTCCAGGCTAAACAAACCCAGCTCCCTCAGCCCCTCCTCATAGCACTCGTGCTCCAGTCCCTTCACCAGCCTCGTTGCCCTTCTCTGGACATGCTCCAGCACCTCAACATCCTTCCTGAACTGAAGGCTCCAGAGCTGAACACAATACTTGAGATGTGGCCTCACTGGTGGAACAGAAGAATCACTTCCCTGGTCCTGCTGACCACACTGTTCCTGATACAGGCCAGGATGCCATTGGCCTTCTTGGCCATCTGGGTACACAGCTGGCTCATGTTGAGCCTCCTGTCAATCCAAACCCCCAAGTCGCCTTCTGCCTGACTGCTCTCCAGCCACTCTGTCCCCAGCCTGTAGTGTTGCCTGGGGTGTTGTGGCCAAAGTGCAGAACCCAGCACTTGGCCTTGTTGAACCTCATCCCGCTGGAATCAGCCCATCTCTCCAGCCTGTGCAGGTCCCTCTGCAGAGCCCTCCTGCCCTCCAGCAGATGAACACTCTCCCCTACCTTGGTGTCATCTGCAAATTTGCTAATGCTGGACTTGATCCCCTCATCTAGATCATCAATAAAGGTATTAAACATGACTGGGCCCAACACTGGTCCCTGGGGGACATCACTGATAACCAGATGACAACTGATGCAGCACCATTCCCTACCACTCTTTTTGCCCAGCCATCCAGCCAGTTCCTAACCCAGCAGAGAGTGCCCCTGTCAAAGCCATGGCCTGCCAGTTTTTCCAGGAGTATGTTATGGGAGTTGGTGTCAAAGACCCATCCACAGCCTTCCCTGCATCCACCAGGCAGTTTAGCCGATCATAAAAGGAGATCAGGTTGGTCGACAGGACCTGACCCTCCCAAGCCCCTGCTGACTGGGTCTGATCCCTTGTGCATCCTATCCTGTAGGTGTTGTGTGAGGGCACTTAGGATGATCTGCTCCATAATATGTATTATATTCCCTCTGCTGCCGCTTTCCCCTCTTGTCCCCATTGCTGCTCCGCCGATTTCTTCCCTTCGGGTGCCTTTCCGCAGCCGATGTCCCGCGGGAACTGGCGTCCCGCTCCCTGCCGCGGTGGATGCTGAGGTGACGGGAAGACCGAGGAGCATCATGCCCATGACCCAGACGGACGCGGCGGGCCTGGGGTGACCCCCGCGGCGGTGACCGCACTGGACGAGCGCTGCGACCGCCGGCGGCCGAGCGTGTGCGAGCGCTGCCTGCCGAACGAGGGGGTGCTGAGCAGGCTGCCCCGGGACGGCAGGCGGACAGGGGGTGCGCGGGGGGCGGGGGCACCTGCCGGGCAGGGGCGGGCAGAGGGCGGTGCATCCCTCCCCGACGTCACGGCGCTCCCGCACCGCCGTCTGGCAGCCTGGGCCGGGCACTGCTGCGGGCAGGTGGCCAGAGCGCCCCAGCTGCGCGGCAGCGGCACCTCCGCGGCGCCGCTGGCTGGAGACGCGCGGCTCGGCTCGGCTCGGCTCGGTTCCGCCCAGTCCGCTCAGCTCGGTCCGCTCCGCTCGGCTCG
>VXAU01005787.1:33286-62574 GCA_013399695.1 Formicarius rufipectus | reverse complement strand
CTCGGCTCGGCTGCAGCGCGCCGCCCTCGCCATGTCGGTGGCCGGGCTGAAGAAGCAGTTCCACAAAGCCACGCAGGTACCGCGCCCCGCGTGTGCGTGGGCAGGCGCGGGTGCCTGCGGGTGTGTGCGGGGCGCGGGTTGCCTCTCGGGTGCGCGGTGAGTGGGGTTCGTGGATGCTGTGCCCGGTCGTGCGTGATGAGCGAGCGTGCGAGGGGGTGCGAGTGTGTCTGCCCCGGTGTGCGTGCTGCGTGAGCGGGTCACGGCCTCGCAGGAGCGTGACGGGATGTGCGCGGCTGGGCTGCGGGCGCTGCACGGGTGACCGTGCGTGTGCGCCGCACGTCTGCGGGGGCCGCCCTCCCGGCACCGGCCGCGCTGCCGCAGCGGGTAGGCTCCCGGGGGGAGGAGCAGGTCCCGGGGTGTGGATCAGGTCCCGGGATGCGGAGGAGGTCTCGTGATGCCCCGTCCTCCCCACCTGGAGCTCGCGGGGTTGGCTGCTGGAGCAGATTCCCGCCGTGAGCCTCGAACCTTCCCCACAGAGTGCTGTGCTTCTGGTTCCGTAGATATTCCTGACTTTGGGAAAACAGCAGGGAACATCCCCTTTTTGTTTTCTGGATCTACACTACGGCTGAAATTCGAATAATGAGGTCTGATTTTGTTGCGTTAGGCCGAGTATGATCCTGCAGGAAGGTCAGGGTGGATGTTCCACCAGTCTTCCAGTTGTTTCATAATGCAGAATCTGTGTGCTGCTGTGCGCAAGGGTGTAATTTTTGAATCAGGTTCTGACTCAGCGTGCTTAGGACATAAATCTAATATGGACTCATAGAAGTCAGGGGAATTGCTTTGGATTTAAAGATCTGAAACCAAGACCTGTGCAATGTGCTTTTTTATTTATTTATTTTTTTTTTTAGTTTACAAGTAAATACAAAGTCTCTACTTGTTTCCTACTAATTACCATTGCTGGCATTTTCAGGTAGCAGTCTGGGTCGCTGCAAGCAGTCTGTAGGTTCAGGCAAACAAGATACATTCTGCTATTATGCTTTTCAGCACCCATATGTTTATTTCCCTTTCTCATGCATCTTATCTCTTTCCTCTCATCTCTTGTCTATTGTGGGGAGGTGTTCCCTGAAAGAATGATTGTTAGTACCAGTATTTCTCCAAATTCTGATTGTCAATACCTGACAGTTACACTGATATTTGTTATGACTCTGAAGGCAGTGGGTTATATCAAGTTCCAGCATGCGTGCATGCAGGGATTGAATGACATTGTGTCTCACCTTTAATGTCACATTGTGTTGCATCATTGGTGAAATAAGCCTCACAAGAAAACTTCTGTACTCACAACAGATCAGTAAGGAGCAGTTAGAGGTATCTGAGCCCATCCTGCATTGCCCATCTGCTGCTGCTACTTTGCTCTTTCTGCCTCTGCTGCCAACAGTGCTATCAGAAGACCAGGAGTCATCATTACTGCACTGAGTTCTGGTATTGGAAATAAGAATTTCAGTGTCTGTGTCATCCACGTTTAAGAAGCAGGCAAGCTAAAGTTCACTTTTTAATACCAGGAATCTCAGTTTTCCATTATTGTAAGCTAATGAGAATGTGTCTGCAGCAGCAGAGAGAAACATCCTTTTTTGAGAGAGCATGGTGTGAAAGGTCTGTGCATGCTGTTTTGTCCTTCACATGACACTCTTCACAGTGATTGTCAGCAGTATTGTCATTTAGAAGGAGTTTCCAGACAGTTTTAGCTGTCTGGAACCAAAATATTAAGTCTCTGATGCCAGATTTAGCAGTGTGACGTCCAGGGATTTTTTGCCTCAGGCTTGACTCACGGTTTGTTTTCATTTAGGCTGTGAATACACATGCATGTATGATAATGACTCACAAGTATGTTCAAGACAAAACTGTTTATTGACTTGTTTGCAGTATGAGTGAGAAATCCAGTACTTAGCTATGATAAGTAATCCTTTTGACTAGTGATTAAACCCCAGATGAAATACAGATTGACACTGTTGGTGTGAATAAAGCTTCATAGGACCAAACAAATTGAAAGTTTTAAAAATTCTAAATTATTAATTTGGTTCTTACTCATATTTATGTATATGATGTGTTGTAATAGAGTCCTAAGTCCTATGAGAACAATTTAAAGTTATTTCTCAGGTAGTTGTGTCCTTGAACCCGGTTTAGCATTGTAACATCTTAAATTCTCTGGTTCAATTCCTTTCTATCTTTAAAGCTATTATTCTTGTTGTAACAATAGCATTTCATTAACAAATGGAGTTTCTGAATGTACAATATTATTATTACAAATGCTGTTCCGGTGAACAGTTTGTGGTACAGAAAAAGATTTTTTTTTCATTGAGAAGCCTTCTTCCCATAGATCAACATAAAATAGTGTGACTTCTACATTGTTTTATACCATGCAAGCATTCTGTTTTCATTCATAATTCTTTGACTTGCAAAATGTCAAACTTACCTGCATAAGGTACTGCCAGTTCAGAAGCCGTGCTGAAGAACTTAATGCTTGTCAAATTCCACACACCAGCTGCAACTGCAGTGAGTCATTGAAATGCAGGAGGATACTTTGCGTCTTCTAAAATGAGTGATACGTTCACCTTTTTGCTTTTCAGAAAAACTTTTATGGTTCTACCTCTCTGCAGCATCATAAAGTTTAAAAGAAATATTCCTGAGTTTTTAAAAGCATGCTGAGTCTGAAAGTTGTGACATTAATACAGAATTGCAAGATGCTAGGTTGACCAGTATGGAGCAGGTTAAATTGTTCATTTACTTCTATTATCCAGAGAGCACCTAGGGAGGAATAATGCCATTTGAATTGTTAACTGTGCTGCTTCAAATCTACAAGACATCCTGGAGGTAGGAAGATTGCTCTAAAGAGTGTTTTCCCAGAAATGAGCAACAAAGTGCTGTGCCGCCAAATGGTCCCTTTCTCTTTAGACGTGCAAGCTCTTTTTCCATTAGTTCCGTGATGTGTGACTGGGAGAATATTGTTTCTACAAGTTAGTGTACAGTTTTACAACTACCACAGTCACTTTGAGTGATACAGATTATGCAGTCTGGGGCATTTAAACAGTTGTTTTAAAATAGCATGAGATTTGTTTCCACATCACTGAATTCATTGTATAATACGGTTTTTGTAAGGTACAGTCAAAACTAAGCTTTCAGAAAATAATAATTTCCTAGGAAAAGAAATGAACAAAATGGCTACATCTGATGTTCCCCTGGAAACCACTGAATAAATATGACTGACATTTAAATAACAATCCAAATGTGGTAATTTGAACCAGAAGCTTGTAATATTTAAAAGCCTATTTGTTTCCTACCACCGTATTCTGACTTTTTAAATGTAACATGATGTAATTTGTCTCAACATCAAGACAAAATTAACCAGTTTACACAGTTTTATAGAGAAAAAGGTTTGATATTTAAAAAATATCTGAAGAAATTGCTTCTACTCCACTCATCATTTTCAGTGACTTGTTAGATGCCCTGACTTTTACGTGGAGAGTGCCATGCTTCCCTTTTAACAAGGCAACCTGTGAATTTCCCGGTAAGAGAATTACCCTGATGACTAATAAGAAGCAAATGAAACTCCTGCCTTGCTATGCGATTACCTACAAAATTCTGTGGCCTTCATAGGAATTCTGCGTTGATTCAGAGCTGTCTAGCTAGGTTCATTTGCAGAAAAGACAACGTTGGGTTGAGGCAGGGTTGAGGTTGAGTTTGGAAACATGATAATTTGTTTAGAAAGTGTCCTGAAAAAATGTGTGCTTATTAGCATGGATGCAGAAATATTCTGAAGGTGTGCATCACCGTAAACTTGTGAGCGTTTCCATTGAAATCAGTGGGAATGTGAGTATGATGGAAATTAATCTTGTCAAATGATTTTTATATTGTGGTTCATGTGTCTGGTTTTTTTTAATTTCTTGGTCAGAAGTATGTAAAATATTTTTCATTGGAATGAATGAAGGAATCCTTCTTTAAGTACAGTTACTGCTACACTTGCTAAACTCTTGAACTGCAACTAAACAATTGTTACCGCTTTGTGTTGATACCAGTATTTTCCTAAATCCCCAGCAACCCTGTATTCAATATCCATTCCTGACTGTCCCACAGTACTGAGTGGGCTCTGTGTGTGCTTGCAGCCTGGGCTTTTCCAGTCATATGACATCACCTGTCTTTTCCAACTGTTGATCATTGAAGCTGGACTCACACTGGGTCTGCTTATCTCCTTCCGTGTTTCTTCTCAACCTCATCCACCAAATTATGGTCAGTTCCTTTGTCTGTAAAGGTAGGTAGGGGAGATGGTCTGGGAAGCTGGATGATGCTGTACTTCTCCTAGTGCAAACACTGTGCTATATGTTGCTTATGTTGTGCTTAATGAGCTTCCTCCTCATGTGGTGTGAGAACTTGTGAGCAAGCTGAGATAGGAGGAAGGAGAGCCATTTACAGTGTGATGTGTCACTGAGGATAGTGCCCAAACAGGCTGCTAAATACCGTTCTTCAGGAAGCATGCACCAGGGCACTCTGTTGCTTTCTCTCAGTATGTAGTGGCACGTTTTGAGGTCAGGGAAAGGAAGCACATTTTTGATCTGGAAATAAAGACTATATTTGGAAAAAATATTTTCTGAGCTGCAGAGAGGATTATTTCCACAGCAGGTAGGGAAATTCCTTCTGTTTGTGCACTCTAGCTTGATTGCCAGATACATTATTCACATTTGGCATAATTCCCATGTGTCCTTTTATTGATATTACATAATTGAATGGATGAAAAATTTGCTTTAATCTAAATTGCCCTTTAGTTGGATACTGTGTAACCCTTCTGAGTTGATGGCTTAAACAATCTGCTCCAGTTGAAAACCCTGTTTCTAAATCTGATTGAAGGACTCCTGCTTTGTGTGTGAAAAAGAAAANTGAGGATTTCTCAAGCATCTATTACTATAGTATCTTTCCATGTGATATATGCACTTTATGTTTTTTATGTAAGTATGTGTATATAAGAACTGGATCACTGAATAACACACATCTGTAAATTTGCTCCCAGTGATCTCTGGAGGCAAAGAATACCAATGGATGGGTGTGCTCAAAACACATCCTGCATCAGATTTTTGTTTCATATATCTTGACTTCCATCTTTACTGGAAGTATTATGCAGCAAGGAAGAACTGGCTGCCCTTGGTAACTCATGCAAAACAGTTAAGTTTTAAATGTGCCCTCATGGCTAGCAAAGTGCAGAAGCAGCATAACCACGTTTAATTGAAACAGATTTCACAGATGTTATTGCGCAGAAGATTCTATAGTTTTACACAGCTGTCAGTTGCAAATTTAAGGGACATACCAGGTTGATCTTACATATTTCTTATGGAGGATGAAGGGTCAAGGAGCTTGAATACTGACTGTCATGACCTAGTGGTGTGCCAGTGAAGTCTTTGACTTTTAAAAGCTCTACAGGAGGGAAGGAGTTGAAAATCTGCTTTGCAGGTCACAAGACGCTGTTGCCACTCTGAATATATCTGCAGAGAAACTGTACGGACAGCACTTAGTTGGAAATGCCCTCATGAAACAGGCTCATGGCCCTCTCTCAGGGAATGTCTGTGATATGCTCAGACGCAGCCAAAACACTCTCAGCACATTTCTCCTAGATCTAAAAAGTCTCCCTTTTCCTGCTTTCCAAGAAATTTCTGTGTCACTGGTTCTTAATTCCTTCTCACATAGTGGCACTTGACAGGCAATGGTCGTGCTGATCCTGTCTTAGATATATGATGGTATTCAGACATAAAGGAAACTGAGCTTCATCATGGTATTATTGCAATGGTGTTTGCCACAGCAGGATTACCTAGTCCTCAGTTCTTACCTAATCCTGCACTTAACCTTGGAGACGAAATAGTAGGTTTTTTTAATAATCTGGAGTTAACAGCCTATGTCACAGGAATCCATCCAGTCTCTCAAGAAGTGCTGAGTTGGTTTTATTTTTCTCTCAAAGCAGAGAAAAAAGGAGGGAAGTTAGTATTTACTGTGTGAGTGTTTTTCACAAGCTTCCCTTCTTGGAGGCTCTACAGACCTGTGTAGTAGGAAATGAAAAATTAGAGGTGGCTGTTAGAAGTTCAGTGTATTTTCAGTTGGTCTGTGGATGGAAACCACTGTGGTGGACCTGGACAGAATGATTTATGGATATGTAGTTGTACTTGATGTAGTAGTGATGATGCTCTTATGTCCATGTTGGAGGCCATATCCCTATAACTAAAGAGCCTGCAATTTATTTTTTTTTTCTATTTTGTGGGCAGAAATTTTACTGATGGAGATGTTGAAGCATCTCACCAGGGGAGAGCAGTTTGCTCTTAGCTTCTTTGCCCATCATCAAAAAGAAGTGTTACTTGATTCCAGCAAAGGTGCTGCTCAGGCAGTAGCAGCAGGGTTAGCTTGCTAGTGGCAGCCTTTAAAGATGGTTTTGTGTGATGCCAGAGGGCCTCCTGAAAGAATGAGAAATTCAGCCACTGGTTTGACTAACAGGTCTGTTACTGCGGGATGGCTGGTGAATGAATGTACATGTTTCAGAACAGGTAGGTGCCATTAGCTGGGATCCTTGTCAGCACTGATGTGATTTTTTTAGGGTTGTGTTTTGGTCCTATATTCCTTGGGTGTGTTGTTGCTGTAAAGAGGGGATACTGTACTGAATGCCTTTTAAGCAGAAGTTCTAAAATAGAGAAAAATATTGTCTGTGCCCCCACTTTAACCCCTCTATTTTGATGGCAGCAGAACACTTTACGCTGTTAAAATATTTAGAACCCTCTCCACCTTCTTCATATTTTTGTGAATTTACATTTGATTTTTAATAATTGGTGGGTTTATGTATCATTACTCTTTTTTGATGCCTAGTTCCAGTTTCTTGTGGCTGTAAAAGGTCTTCATATGTGAACAGAGTTTATCTAGACATTTTGATGTTGGGCTTGTTTTTCACATTTGTGTGAAGAAGTTTGATAAGTAGTGTGCAGAAACAGTGGGAACACAATTTATTTTCCAGTTTAAAGTGTTCTTAAGCATTTGTCATCATTTTTGTTCTGCCTTTGGGAGGAAGAGTGCAGCCACAATGAAATAGGATGATAGCAGAACATGTTCCAAAAGAGATGAAAGTTGGATTTTTTTCTCCAGAAAGTTTTCCTGAAGATTATTCTTGATTTCATCTTTTATTACTTCCAGGAGACTGAAAAGACTTGCTCTTTTAAGCAGTACTAGCCTGTTAGATAGTTTTGCTGAGTTCTGTTCCAATCTGTACACTTTCCAGCTTCCAGGTATGTGCCAGAAATTCCTTTTCAAACAAATTCAATTTAGATGCAGCAAACCAGTTAATAATTCATAAGGTATAAATGTCAAAAGTAGTGTTTGCCTTTCCAGATGAGTCACTTAGAGCTTGTCTGTTTTGGAAAGTTACGGCATCATAATCTGAGGGCTGAATTGGAAGTGCTGCAGGGTTGCAGTTCTGCAATGAGTAGATTTCTTTCTGCCAGTAGGACAGCATTTCAACTTAATTAATTTTGTTTGGAAAGGGATTTGAGGGCATCACACTTAAGACACATCCTTCCATTGCAAAGAAAGTGCACAGAATTGGATAAGGCATTAGAGATGACCAGTTAGTGCATTTTTCTCAAATAATTCACCAGCTGAATTTGTATGTCTCTAGGAAGTCTATCTTTTTCGTGCAAGCACAGTTACTTAGAACTGAGTCTTGCTTCAGTTGAAATGAACAGAGGTTTCAGCACTTAGAGGTAGGTTCTTGTTGAGTATTTTGTTTGTTACTTCAGGCCATTTCTTATGTTGGCCAGAAATGGATGGCATTTGATTTTATTTTCTGCTATTGTTAAACAAATTAAAAACTTGGAAAACAAAACTGAATCATGAAGAATGTTGAACAACATGCAGACATTTTAGGAACCAAAATGTTTGAATGTGGAAATGTCCCTAGATGTGTAGAATGACCTTGTTTACTGATTAGACTCCATCATCCAAGGACCCTTCTGCTAATATTAACAAATGGAAGTTTGTCTTTCAGGAAGGATAGCTGGATCTTATGGTTGCCTTATGGTTTCTAAAATATGAACATATTGTTCTGAGGGTTGGCAGGGAATCTTCCTTTTTTTTACAAAATTGCTGAAAAACATCTCTGTGAGGGAAATCCACCACAGTCAGAAGTGGATGTGATTGCTGCACTCAGTAGGCATAATTTGCCATACATCTGGACTGTAGTAAGTATAGACAGGTGAAATATGAGTTTCTAGAGAATAAGATGTAATTACTGGAAGCTGAGGCAAGCTTAGATGAATAATATACATATTTAACTTTTTAATGCAGAAAAATACATTTTCCTCTATCAGAGTTTGTCCCATTTGTTTCACCTATGTTAGACTTTGCCAAAAAGGGTACATGGCAGCAAAAGTTAAGCTCTTCATGGTAGTATTGGGATTCTCTAACTAAAGTAAAAGAGTAAGAGCCACAAGTACCCAATATAAAAAAATTAATAACTTTTTTTTTGTTTGTTTTGAAATGTTGTAATTCAAAATAAGTCAGAGTGATTTAGGACTTGCCATTTTTCACAAATTCCTCCTCAGAGGTCTGACTTGGAATGTTTTAGGAAGGCTGTATTTTTATGGCCAAAAACCCTGTAACGTATGAAATAAAACACCGAAGCTCTACAGCCTCTGGAGAGTGTTCTGTTATTTAGTTTACTGTAAACACGGATGGGAATAAGGTAACAAAAAGGAAGATGTTTGAGGCTGGAAGACTGGGGAGGTCCACAACAGGAATCCTTGAAAACTGAGCAGAGGCAAATGCTCTGCTCTGATATGTTTAGATGAGTGACAGAGGCAGGAGTGGCAGACATCAGTGAATGAAGCTATAACTTGGTTTATAACAGCCTGCTGTTCCAAGGATCCTGAGGTCTTACTCTGTCACAGTAATACTGTATTGTTCCAGTCCAAGAGAAAAGATGAGTGTTCCCAAAGCACATACAGCCTAAGTAACAACAATGGATTAAAGAGGTGAACTTGAGTTTAACGGTGTCTCTCACTATATGTGGAATCAAATGTGACTAACAAAGGGAAAAGCCGACATTGTTTCTAAGATGACAACCCCAGCTGTTGCAGATTTCCTGTCTCACAGGGAGAAAGAGTAAGGAGAAGGAAATAGTCCCCTGTTGCTGTGATTTTGAGATTGTCTTCTAATGAAAACTGCTGGACTGTCACTGGAAAATAAGCTCTGCATGAGCTGGTGTTTGTTCCTTCCCCTAGGGAGAGTTTGCTGTCCTGAGCAGACTGGCAGAGCCTTTACGTTTTGCACGTGGAAAGTTTCCCCAGTGCTGACTGCCAAAGGTTCTGCTAAGTTTTGATCCGCAAAGTCCCTGCTTCAAATCGTTGACTCATTCAGACGGTTCAGTGAAGCTCAGAACTCTCCCAGGCAGAATCTAAGCTCTGGGTTAGCGTGTTCCTGGGGCTCCCTGCAGCACCATGACGCCTGTGCTGGGGCCTGAGGTGCTGTGAGTGACCAAGCACCTAGCCAGGCTGCAGAGGCAGAACGCTCTAACACACTGGCTGCAGAGATCTGTGGCTTTGCATGATGAAAGGCAAGACTGTCTGAGTTTATCTTGCTTCTCCATTACCCTGAAGGAGGGAAAGACCCTGTTACTGTAACGTGAGATAGCCTTGCTGTATACTCCTAGATGAGAGTTTCAGTGTATCTGTGGAAAAGTCGCTGTCCTTCCACTCTCAGCTGCTCAAGGCATATCATAAATTATGTATATTCTCCTTCCTCAGAAAAAAGTAAATCTCTGGACATGTGTGTGGTTGTGGCACTTGAGGCCTAGAAACCCTTTGCTCCAGGAACCGTATTTTGGCTGTCTTGTTTCTTAATGAGTATCCCGAATGTACGGGCCAAGAAAGCAGCTAAGCATGCTTGAGTTGGGTTTCTGACTGGAGCCTCTTGCTTCCAGTGCAGAATCTATTTTAATAATGACATAAGTTCCTGAGATAAAAAATTAAAAAAAAAAAAAAGGTGCTCGGAGTTCAATTTGAAAATATCTACCAGCCTATAAGAGAAAATTCAGTGCTGGCTGAAAATTCAGGAGCTGGCCTTATTCTCATTTCTGTTGCTGTAATTTGGGTTGTGGTAGGGTAATTACTGATTTACTCCTCTCATTTTTAGAACAAGACCACTTCCCAACTCATACATTAAAATGAGCTATGTTGGATTTGTACTAACTTTTATAATATGTAGGCGGACTTCCTGAGCGGGTCTGGAAGGTGCCGTAGTGACACACCAATATGGTGCTCTTACATCTTGTCACTTCTGAAAGACTTTTTCTCTCCTCTTGCACAACACATTGAAGGAAAAGAGATTTGAAGATTTAATAAAACCGCAGTGAGACATCCTATTCTAATTCCAAATTTTGCTCATTTGTGTTTGCAGGTTAACCACTTGTGTGTCCAGGGAAGCTTCTTAACCTACAAATAGATTCACTTCTCTAGACTTTTTTTTTTTTTCTCATTTTCTCCTGATGCTTCTTTAAAACATTTGTAAATTACTGTTATGAAAAATTCTATTTCCTTTAAATGTTATATTAATTTTCTTGCAATAAAAAGTTGGAAAGGTAAATTAAGCAGCTGAGGGAGAAGCTATG
Source organism: Formicarius rufipectus (assembly GCA_013399695.1). Classification (NCBI taxonomy): domain Eukaryota; kingdom Metazoa; phylum Chordata; class Aves; order Passeriformes; family Formicariidae; genus Formicarius; species Formicarius rufipectus. The sequence continues at coordinate 51,896 of VXAU01005787.1, read as the reverse complement.
GATATCAAATGAACTTATTTTTTGAAGAATGAAGATCAAATCAGAAGTGTAAGTAACAGCCCTGTGTATGGCTGAGTCAGGGGGCTCAGGGCTTGAAACTTAGGGCTTTTGAGAGCATGTGATGGAGCAGGTAGCAGGGAGCCAGCAGAGGGGAAGAATGGGGACAGGTATTGACTTTGCATGCTGTGTTTTAGTGATTTTATTAGCACTACACTGAGGACTTAACAGAAAAGTTTATAAGAATGTTATGAAATTTTTTTTCTTCTTTTTCTGTAATGCACTTTTAGTCATGATAGGACTGTCAGAAGTCATCAGGTGTCTGAGCTGTCTCTTTCATGACTTAAAGTGTCCACTGTTGTTCTTGAGAGTGACTGTGGTTATATATTTAAGATGGAAAATGCTGAATCTTAGCAGCCCTAGGAACCATGGATGAGCTAATGCCAACTTTTTCTTTAGTATTCCCATGTGAGAGCTGAAATGCTTTGAAATGCTGTTGCCCTGTTTTTGCTTAAATGGGCTTGCTTTGGAGGTTAGTTTCTGTACAGTTAAGAAGAAAGTAGCCCATTTCTGGCTGGCTGATGCTAAGCTATGGGGAAGCCTTGAGGGAAAGATAGAGGAAATCTCTCCTGTCCTTTTGTGGATGAACCTAAATCTCTGACAAAAAGTTCCAGTGAGGAGTAGAAGGGGGAGGGAAAAAAGAGAGAAATTAAACCATATTTACAGCAACATTGCTTTCTACCACAGCCCTCCCAAGCCTGTGCCAACAGGAGAAGCTCTGTAGTGCACTCTTTTACAATCATTAATTTTTCCACATTTCTACTGCAAAGTGACCAGGAAAAGTGACTTCTGGCTCTCTTTCCATGCCAACCTTTGACATCTGAGGAATTTCTGGCAGCGTTTGTGGGCCTAATTTCCTCTGCACCATCTCAGTATGACCAAGTTGCCGAGAGTTCAGCAATTAATTCATTGTGTCTATGATTGTGACTCTCTGGCTCTACTGAAATTAATCAGGCTGGAAGGGTGGGGTTTTGTGCAGATACCTTTTTTTTTTTTTTAAATGGCAAAAGTCTGTCATTAAAATTATGCTCTAAATTATAATGCAAAAGCAAGGCTTACAAAGATTTTCCAAGTATTTTGCCTCCTATGGAAACTTAAGGCAAATGTACAGTGGAGGTGACCTGGTTGTTAATAGGAGATACTCACTACTGTATGTGCTATATGCCTTTACTCAGCAGCAAGAAAATACTGTGCAGATTAAATACTGCTGATTTGGGCTATTTTTGTCATTTATTTTATCTTAAATATTCAGAGGCCATTTTTTTAACAAAGTTCTGTGTTGAGGGTTTTTTGGTTGGTTGTTGGTGAGTTTTTTGTTTTGTCTTGGTTTTTTGTTTGTTTTGGGGGGGGGATTGGTTTGTTTGTTTGTTTGTTTTTTGGGTTTTTTTGGGGTTTTTTTGTTTGGTTTGTTGGTTTGTTTGAATTTTTTTGGTTGGTTGATTTTTGTTTTACATAATGTTTTAGCAGTATACAATCCCAAATATTAAGGAGACATTTCAGATTTTAAAAATAGTAGTGCTGATTCGTTTTTATTCTTTACTGAATTACCTTGACTTTGTGGTGTAAATTTTCAGTTCTATCAAGGGAAAAACCTAGTGTTTTCTTAAAATTGTATGTTTATAAGAGGAGGTAACAACACATAGCAGCAGACAGATGACAGGCATTGCAAAGACTTGTCAGTAATTTCTCTGAGCTGTTTTGTCTCCTTAAAGTTTATGTCCTTTGAGAGCTGTTCTACTTTAAAATGTGTGTAATTATTTGACAGTGATTTTGTCCTCCCCCCCACTTACTTTCTTTCAGATAGAGTGATGTAGTGACTGACCTGAATTTTTGAGGCAGTCAGTGTCTGCACTGGAAAGTCACACAGTGCAAAAGGGTTGTGAAAACTGCAGGAAATAGTCCTGGTTCAGGAGGTCTTTTCTATGTCATGTGAATATTTAAAGGTGGTTTTTTTGCACAGCTCTGAAAAGCTCAGTGTTCAACTGATGGGCTGACTTGAGTTTTAAATTTGGTAAATTGCTTGGCTACTACTAACTTACTTTGCAAGCAAGGTGGTAGATAGATACAAGAAAAGTAACATCATCCATGGGGAAAGAAATTATGTAGATTTATGGACCAAGAGATCTGTATTTTAAGAAATAGTGTAATAGCAAACAGATGTAGCCGAGCAGGTTTTTTTAGCTTCATCATGTTTTAAAGAACTAGATTGGATCTTCTGAGACACAGACCTACATGGGACTGTTACAGGAACTTGAGATACTAAGATGCCAAGATGGAACTCCTGAAAAACTCACTGGTGCTGTTTGGTAACACTGCTGTCTTGCCATCAAGGAGTGTCATCTTCAGCAAATCTGAGGTACTTGGTACCATGGTACAGCACTGATTGTTTACATCTCCTAGGTTTAGATCATGCAAATCTAGGAGTGTGGTGAGGAACTACTTCTGTGCTCCATTGTAAGCTTTTATATCTGCTGTAGTTGGCCTAAGAAGTAAAGGATCCTTAACTCTTTTTCTGTGCACTCAGACATAAACTAGGCAGTGTATAATTGTTGTAACTGAGGGATTCTCACTGTGAGTGCAAGCTCTGCTGGGAATTCCTCTCACTGCCTTGCATCGTTTTTGTTTCAACAATATGCAAAAGCTGTGGAAAAGCAGCTGCAAATTCATGAGGAAACTGTTAAATCATGATCTCTTGGTATGCTGAAGAGGATGGCTATCGTAAACACAGTTTTGAGGGTAGTTGTCTATTTATCCAATTTTTTATTGCTGTTATGTATCTTTCTGGGTTTTGTTGATAGAAGCCATTGTCCTCATGCAGCCAGAACCCAATGATTAGAGTGGTATATGATCTTGCCTTATGTTAGTCTTGCTGGTGAGGTATGCGGTGTAATTCCTGATTTGGTAGTACACCCAAGTGTGCAGTGCTGGTGGGCTGCCATATTTGTCTCTTGCTAATCAATGGAAACATACTGTTTTAAAACTACACTTCTCAGAAGAGACAAACCTGAGACATGTCAGCTGAGGTTTTGTTGTTGATCAAGCAAACAGTGGGAATGAAATATCTGATGGATTGAATCTACACTCAATAGGCAAAGCTCACTGTAGGAACTTTGACATCTTAGGTGTGTATGAGAAGTCCCTGGACTCTGCATCTCCCTGAGTAATCAAGAGCATGTTGCTTCCTGGCCTCTGGAGACTTAAATTTCCAGATACTTCCAGTAAAGTGATACACTTCATCAGAGTCACATTGCATGAGTTTAATTGCTTTCCAGTTCTTCATTTGCATTGCAGCTTATTTGTTGTGTGCGGTAGGAGAAAGATGGGGACATCTTGTACATTTATGGGGGTTTTTTTGAGGCCTTATATTCAATTTCTTTGTAGTGTTGAAGATTTAGATGAAGAGAGTTTATTTGGCAAGGCAGATTTTCAGCTTTGAGAGTGAAGTGATCATAATTCATCTTTTTAACATTTGGGCTGTCAGACTACACTTTCCCAGAGCTCTCACAAAAACTTGATAAATTGTAACAAATTAATCAGGGAATTTATAGTTTTGTTAATATATGTGGGTGGGAACCATTCTCTATTTTAACTGATTGGTGTATCTCCTACTTAATCATAATTTTGCTCATGTCATTATGTCTGTCTGGTTTTGCAGAGTCATTTGCAGATCTTCGTAGTCTTGTGTGGTAGGGACATGTGGATGGCAAAATCTTCAAGGCTGACTGGATTTTTGAAGTTTTTGGAAAGCCCTCTTTGTTACTGAGGGCAGTCATGTAGTGCTTTACCCTTTAAATCTTTCTAAATCAAATATCATCTCTGATGTAATTTACTGTCATACTGCAGAAAGGATGCTTATCTGTACTTACACAAATAGCTTTTGTGATAGCTCTGTGCCTTCTGTTGACTTGTGTTTTCTAGAGCTATTAAAATTTTTCTGCCCCTAAGGCCTAATAGTATGGTTAAGCAGTATTGAAAATTATCTTTGTTGTTTAATAAAATCATACAAAATTGTCCAAGCAGTGAAGGAACCTCAACCTGAATAACCTGTGTTGTGTTTTTTCAGTGTAGTGTTCAACAGAGTTGCATGCGGCAGAGGTCTGAGGTAGTGTGTCTAGGTAGCATCACAGCAATTGCATAGCTCTCAGACTGCTATAGCTCATGCTTCAAAGAACTATAAAGCAAGGTGTATCCCAGTGGCATCCTGTGGGAATGGATTCAGAATGTAACTGATAATGCCTTGAACTGATGTCTTTAACATTGTTTAAAATGTATGTTTACCCTTCTCCATGTGTTTCCTCCCTGCCCCGGGAGGCCATGTCTTCCCCTTCCCAGAATCCATGTGTACCCCTTCCCAGAATTCTCCATGTGTTCCTTCCCAGGGATCCTGTGCGCCTTCCCAGGACCCCCACTCTGGGAGCAGAGGGGCATGGTCCACCTTGCTACCTGAAACCCTTCCCTGCCTGTATGTAAATTCCCTTGTCCCTGTTGGCCCAAAGCCACAACAATCCTCTTTCCCCCCATTGGAGGATTTGAACTCCCTCCAAGGGCTATAAAAACCCCGGCTTTGTGAATAAAGCTCTCTCTGTCTGCACCCTCCCCTGGCAGTGTGGTCTCTGTGTCCTGTCCCTAAGGGCTCGGCGACCACGTGGAGGGGAGGGCAGGGAGCACACCTCTCTCCTAGGTACATGGACTGAAAACCTAACCTAGGAGGCTAAACCCATACCGCTGTGACCAGAGCAACCAACACCGCATCCAACGAGGCTCAAGATATATCCCAACCGGGATAGCATCCTGCATATACACTCAGCCCTATACCTGTGCCCTTGCTGCTGAGGAGACAAAACCAGACTGTGGCAGATGCTTCCTTTATATACCTTCCCAGACACTTCCTTCATACTGAATAAGTAATACTAACCTGATATGCACAGTTTTATAGCTCAGTTGCTTGAGGGACATTATGAAAAGTGGCTGTCCCGCTGAGACTATCCCAGCTTTGTCTTTTTTCAGGTATCTTGACAGTTGTCCACCTTTGGTGTGATGTGTATGTGACAATTCCTCTTCCTCTCTTGTGGTCCTTGTTTTCTTTCAGGAACTATGATGCTCTTTGGAGCCGTATAAATACATTACTTGTACTTGGTTGTTTTTTTTTGGTTTTTTTTTTGTTTTTTTTTTTTTAACACTACGTGTTTGTTTTTAAAGCAGCTCTTCTGCCCACATAACCTTCCTTTTTCCTGCTAATTTCTCTTCCTCATGCTCTGAGGAAAGACCTGTGAGTCAGTCTCTGCTTCTCTGCATTTGGAGATGAATTTAAAATTCTTGAATTCAGTTAAAGTCTCCCCATAGACATGCACACATTTTTCATTTCGTGTTTTTCTGCTTTACTTGTCGTTGTGGAACTAGCAGTGAAATTACTATGGTCTACCCCTGTTCACAGACCTGTATATGGTTATGTATTAAGCACTCCTAGCCACAGAGGATGTGCATGTTATACTCAGACAAAGGCGATACTTGCTTTTTTGTATATATTCGGTTTTCTTCTGTATCAGTGTAGGAGATACTTAGATACAGACATTGTGCTTTTGGTAATCTGAAGTCCCTCTTTGAGCAGTGAAAATGACTAGCTATTGTTACCATTTGACCAGTGCAAAGTACCTGAAAATAGTGCTTCCCTTGTATATATATGAACGTAAATGGGTAAACATGTATACTAGCAGAAGAAACATCAGCAAGCTTTTCGTGGCAAACCTAAGCTAAGCATTACCCTATTTCAAATCAAGGGATAAAAGTGGCTTCTGAAGTGATTATTAATATTTTATGTTGCATATCCAAGTTGCAAATTATAGTAGTTTAATGAGACAAGCAGTGCAATTTTGATACATAACATACTCAGCTGTGAACATCTAAAAGTCGTGAGGTGGGCCATTATGATACTGTGAGGCTGAATTAAAAGCATGAGTTAGAAAATCTTTGGACTGGTTTTATATTGTTCTTGATTTGAAACTTTGACACTTCATGATTCCAAACCTTTCAACAAATGCAGGGGCCAAATGTTTACTTAAATTTAATGTTTACTCTTGGCTGCCAGGGCACTGCTGACTCATATTCAACTTTCATTCAGTCCAAATTCCCTCATGTCTTTCCATGGGGCTGCTTTCCCGACTGTTGTCTCCCAATTTGTATGTAGAACCAGGATTGTCCCATCCCAGGTGGAGTATCCAGCATTTGCTCATTAAAATTCAAATGATTGGTAATTGCCTAGCTTTCTGGTTTATCCACATCTCTCTGGAAGGCCTCTCTACCTTTGAGAGTAGCTCAAAACAGCTCTTCCTATTTCAGTAATATTGCCAAACTACTTAGCAACCTTCAGTTCCTGTGTCCTGGTAATTTATAAAAACATGAAAGAGCACTGGCCCTAAAACTGACCGCAGGCGAGCCCCATCGGTGACTAGCTGGCAGCCTGATTGTGACCTCATTTACTATATGCCTGACCCATTAGTCAGTTTCTCATCCAATATGTTGTAGACTTTCCTAGCTGCATGCTGAACATTTGTCCATAAGGGTACTGTGAGAGACAATATCAAAATCTTGGATAATGAGTGCTTTAATGAAGTCTTACATATCACATCCTCTCCATTACACAGTATCTTAGTAACTACTTACGTTTGCAACAGAGTATGAATCTTACTTAATCACTCCCTGAGACTGTTAAGTAAGTTATTCTTTATTCCTCTATAAAGTTTGCTTTAAATCTCACTTCCTGTAGTTCTACTTTGTGAATTGTTTTCTTATGTGTAAAACTGCAGTGATGACTCACCTGCACTGGATGATGTCTTGACCCCAATGAAGTAGTTCTAGAAAAACAGCAATACTGCAACTCTTTTTTTCTTCACTGAATAGAGGCAGTCAGCTACAGATACTCTGCCTACAGGGCGTCATTCAGTGTCAGAGGGATAAGGAGGCTCTGGCAAAACACGAAGATCACTGTACCAACATGGAAATACTTGTATATAGCCCTGATAAATAACTGTGATTACTATATTAATAATACTGTTTGGACTGAAGCCACTGTGAAGCCCTTAGTAAAACAAACTGTAGAAGAAAACTATAGTTTTCAAAAACAAAATATAAAAGAAAAAGCTTTGCAAGAAGCTTTGCAACTTCTGGGCTAATGGCTTCTTTTGACAGAGGTCTGGAAATCAGGAGTCAGGTCAGTTCCACGGAACACTTAGCTGTGTTAGGGCAAGTGTGCAGTGTAGATCTGGCTGAAGAGAGGGTGTGAAAAAGGAAGGACAGGAGGATGGTCTTGTAGTGTTACTTATGCTGGCCAAAGAGCCTGAAGCAATAATGAGTTACAGCTAGCTTGGTGGGGGAGACCAGGCTACAGTAGGTTGCTGAGGGTGTCTTGGAGATCAGCCCACATCCTCAGGTTCTTAGGGGATGAAGGCCTGGTCTTGAGGTACTGCACAGTTATACAAAATACCAGGCTTCCTGAGATATCCAGATATGCTTTCAAATTTTTCATCTAGGTTTAAGGTTCTGATTCTAGGAAGACAGATGTAGCATTGAAGTAAGCAGCAGCTTGTAGCTTTATACATAGTATATCAACCATTTATGTATAGGTAATTTCTGTAGCTTAATTCAATTACAGAAATGTAGACTTTTTGGGTTCTTAATATCCTATTTTTTAAATCTTAATTTATTGTAATACAAAACTTCTATTTTATGTAATTTGGGAAAGAAAATGGATTATTTTTCTAATTCAAGTTTTTTATTTGAATTCTCAAGCAAGTGGTTCTTAAACTACTTTAGCTATGTTGAAGAATATTCAAAACACAAATACTTCCAAAATTTGGTGAGGACATGAAATAATATATTCAGTGATGATGCCAGCTTCTGTGATTGTAATGCAAACAAACAACTGTCTGATTCTGAGGGAAGAGAGAAGTCAGACTGAGGGTTATGAGATCTTTTACTACTCAGTGATAGTTGAACAATAGTTAAAGTCTGGCTAGTCTTGTGTCCTTCAGACAAATATGTACTGGTGATTAGGTATTTTCTGAATGTCTACGTGAAAGGTAAGGTCAGTGTTAGGTTCCAAGTATTTATTCATTTTGCTAGTGGAGTCACTGGCTGATTAGTCATATGGAGATGGTTCATGCTAATAAGTAATCGTGATACAGGAATAATGTTTTAGCACCAGCAATAGAACGGAACAGGTTTTGCTTAAAAACACAAATTTTCACAAAATTTTGTCGAGTGTTGATAACTTGCAACATTTATCCATGGGATGTAGACAGTATAGATATAAAGATATAAAGCATATCATTGGGGCATAGAAGTTTTGGTTTGTGTTTCAAGCTGTTTTTAAAGCAGGGTTTTACTGATCTGAAAACAAGAACAACATCCAGTTACACTGCAAACCACAGCCTACTTGTGAGCAGGTAGGGGTACATAGCACAGGAGCTTACCTGGTTAGAAATTATATCCCTCCTTGCATAATGGCTGAGAAGACCACATCATGTATACCTTTACCTGATGTCCTGATGCTGCTGCCATCAGCAAAGTCAGTTTTGGTTCAGATGTCCAAATGAGGCACTCCTCAGCATCAGGGATGCAAGTGGTAGCAGAATCACTCTTAGGAGAAAAGAAAGAGAAGGCTTCATGGAGTATCACTGTGGAAAACACTATTGTAAGGAGACAAAACCAGGTTGAAGATAAGCACAACAGTGAGGATTAGTGGACCGGGCTGGTAAATGAAGTCTCACTGGCATTTTAAACCAAGTAAGAGTACTTATTATCCTTATTCTCAGGATGTTATCTAGAAGGTCTCCAGTTGTGCAAATATGAGAACTGGGGATTTAGTTCTCCTGTAATTTAGTGTGTATATATGTATATATATACACACTGAATTATAGAAGAACTATATATATAAAGTCCTTGCATACCAGACTTGGCTTTTTCATAGCAACAGGAAAAAAAGACCTCTTTGAAATTTGTGTTCCCATCCTAAGCTGTTTAAAAGGGTAACATAAACTCTCAAACCAGAAATGCTGAGAGTAAAAAATGCATTTTTTTAGAATTCATTTGAGAGAGGAAAATTACTGGTGGATTTCCAGTTGGGGATGGAGTCTTTATAGAACTGCTGACGCACCAAAAAAATCTCCTCTCTGTTTATACAAGTAACTTTAGGAAATGGTGGTAAACAGTTAGTTAAGAAATGAGTAATATGTGGTCATAGACAAAGACGTTTAATTCAGCAGTCCAAATTACACCAACAACAATTGGTCTTTCAGTCTTGTTTTGTGCAATGAGAGTGTCTTTGTGACATGATGATGGCTAAAGTTCTCACACATCTCAGTCTCTGAGACAGTCAGTGATGTTCATTACCATAATGCCACAGAGCAGCTGAGCCACGGTAACAGCCACAGGAACTGCATATTTTAGCCTGCAGCAAGCACAAATTCAGCTTAATTTGGTAAATTGTTTTAAACTGCTTTTGAGTACCCTGCAGAGTCAAGCACTGTCACAGGGGTTATTAATTGTTCAAGGCTCCTCTGTGTGAAGGCCTATAGAGAAAATCTGAAGAAAGTAGATCTGAATGGAAGATTCAAGATAACTGTGTTTTGTAAGAATAGCATGTGTAACTTAAACAGGGAAATAATTTGCAAGTTATTTGGAAGTTCAACAGCATCAATCAAAGAATAACTTTGTAATTCAAATATATATAGCAATTTGACATTTCAGTCGTGTTCAAAATCCCCAAATCTCAGTGTGCATACTTGAGACTTAGGTAGTTGCTATGCCGAGTAGTGGAATTATCAGTGAACTAAGGGTTAAACAAGTTCTTATTTATTGTGATCCAAAGGTGGAGGAGAACTAAAAAAGGTTACTGTATTTGTCATGGGAATTTTCAAATGAGACAGTAACATTAATTATACTGATTTGTTGGTTTTATGGATGAGACTGTAAAAATATGAGCTTTTATTTTGTGCTTTGGCAATTCAGGAGTCACAGCAAGAGACATACAGCTGAAAAAGCCAGTACTGACGTGAAATTTGCATCATGGTAATGGTCCCTGTTTCTGGGATGTTACAAGGTCACATTTCTTCTAGGCTTTCCCGGAACACTGCTGATTTGAAAATTGAGTCTTCCACTGTTCTTTCCTTTGTGCTTGCTTGCTCAGAGATCACTGACATTGGAACAGTGATGCCTGTTTTGGCACTTCCAATCAAATCTGTGGTTTCCAGAATAGAGTGTACTATGCATTGGTGTCCCAGAGCATTTTGCTCCTTTGTAGCCTCACCTTTAAAAAAGCTTCACTTACTCTTAGCTTATGCTTCGGTGTATTTCAGCCTAAGGAAAAGCTTTTTGGGGAGAAGGTTGAGTGTAGTCTATTATTATTATCCTTCTTCCAGCAGAACACTATTTATTTTACATTGCTTTTCCATTTAGATATATTTTGAATGTCCACTGCAAGAGAGACACTAACGGAAATATTTTGTGTGTCTCTGTTCTCTCTTTCCTTTGAGCTCTCCCCCTACTAGTCGCAAGGAGGCACTGAAAAATGTACGATTTGCAGGAATCAACTGTGTACGCTAAGAGAAGAAACTCAGACTTTTTGAGAAGTCCATCTTGTCATAACAATGTTGCAGTAGGCTGGTGGAAGACAAATGCGTGATACTGTTTGTGTATCTGATTTGGGGGTGTACAAAGACATAAATACACAGGAAAATTCAGAGTGTTGACAGAAATACGCATATAACATCTTCTTTTCTCTAAAACATTTGTAAGAATAACCTTGTTGAAAAAAGCTGGTCATGGTAATTGGAATAGTGGCATTATCATTTAATATTAATTCTTGCCACAGTGGTGAAGTCCAAGGAAATTTAATAGGACATTTAATTCCTTCTATCAGTGTGGTATTCACTGTTTGGTTCTTCAGTTGCTTTATACTACCTTCCATAGGGCTTATTTTCTTTTTTGATGGAATCATACTAATGTCTCAAAAACAAGTATGCAGAATTTGCTTTTAACAACTACTTAGAGACTTAGCTTTTTGTTGAACTAATGGGAAATAGTCACCATTTTATGGAGCAGACAGAAGAATTTTTTTCACTAAAAGTATTTTTATTTTAAAAACACCACCACTGGTTGCCTCCTAGATGAACAAACTTATCTATATTTCTAGTGATGACAAGCACTTGTTTCAGTGGAAAAATCCAGAACTCCAGCCAAGCTGGGTTTAATTTTTACTAGTTTTTACTTTTGCAGACTAAAAGGGGACAGAAAATGAAATAGAAATTTGCTTAGTTGTTCATTCTTTTTTTTTTTTTTTTTTTTTTTTTTTTTTTTTTTTTTTTCTTGTCTGGAAGGCAACCAGAGGGAATTGTGGAATCTGGGAATAGCACTATCTTAGCTACACCAAAGGTCTGGCAGACTTCTACTAATACCAGTGTGGTTTAGCTTTGAGCATCATCTCTCACTGGGAAGATGAAACATATGCAACAGAAAAGGGAAGAGGCTATTCTAAGTGCTTATATTATATATACCATCTGTCTTCACGTAGTTATTGCCAGACCTGTTGCTCACAGTTCAAACAGAATTGAAGAGTTCAGAGCAGTCTTCTCTGCCCTGCCACCTTGTGGCAGCCAACTTAGGGATGAACTGGAAGCAGTGGACACTTATCCTAGGGTTTCTTTGCTGGAAGTCTGCAAGGCAAGTTGTATGATCTCAGTGATAGAAGTGTCACTGTCATTCTAGATCCTGCTAAATCACTTTGACAGAGGTAAGTTGTCATTAGGGCTACCACGGATTTGTAAGGAGGAGTGTTATGTTTTTTAAATGAATTTTAGACTACTGATGTGTTGATGTGGTAGGACAGAGGAGTGACAGTTTCTCACTTGTGGAAATTTCATACTCATAAACACCATGCAAGGTACCAAACAGGTTTTTGTCGATGGCCTTTAGAAACTTGTTCATTCAGCTCAGCATGATCATGTGTGGTATATTAGGGTAATTTAGAGTTAAGCTTGGGCTGTGAAAGACATTGGGCTCTTGGTCCATAAAGTCTTTGTTCAACATGTCAAGAGTATGTCTGCTGACATTTCAGTATGCACTTAAAAAATCATCTGGGCTCATCAGTTGTCCTATTCCTGATCAGAAAAGCTAGGAAATGGAAAAGACTGTTTTTGTCATGGAGAGCTGGATCCCTTCTGTGATTGAAAGTGGTGGGGAAAGTTGCAGTTGTCTACAGTAACATTGAAATCGATCTAGGACTAAATGTGAGCTAATTGGATATAAAATTTTTATTTTGTTATCAAATTACCCAGACATCTCATGCTGTGATCTCTCTGTATTGTAACTTGAGAGTGTGGTATCACAAATAGACAGTGAGGGGATATGAATATACACTGGTAGCCAGAAAATGTCTTAGGGAAAGAGTTATTTAACTGGCATTTTATTATATAAAAATTATATATATATATGTTTTATTATATAAAAAAGTATTTTGTGTGGTTTTAGTGCTGACTACAAGAGTGGCCAGAGCTTTGAACAGTGATGTGAATTGAGACTCCCTGAGGGGAACAGTGACGTAGTCAGTGTAAGAGTGCTGTTCAATATTATTTTCCGTTTAAACCTCGCACTCTTGGAAAGGCAGAAAAAAGTTAATAACACTTTGTTTTTCAGACATGGCATTTTCAGGGTACAGGAAAAACAGCTGCAGTTCATTATGCTTGCTACTCTTTGACCACCTTGCTCTTGGTAGCTTGGAAACAGAAGCACTTGGGAGTTTGCAGTGAGATAGTCGTTTCCTGCAATGATTCACTGAAGGAAAGTGAGGCCTCTGCAATATTTTGCCTTTCTTTGGATTTCTCGTTATAGATGAATGAACTTTACATGCAGGACTAGATCTTAAAATGAAAATACTGCTTTTCTGGAGTAAAATGGTCAAATAATTTTATGTGCATTTAAACAGAGAAAGACTTCTTACAGTCTCAGCCCGAGACCTTGGCTCTGGCTCCTGCTTAAAGGTGATTACTGTTGGGCTGGCAGTTAGGTGATTAAATGAGGAACAGCCGTGACTAAAGGTGCGAGATGGTCCAGGTTAATCTTGGATCTGAAGGCTCCCTGTCTGGGGTTATGGCCAGTTTTTATGATGCAGAGATGAGGGAAAGGAAGAAGCTGTTCTTTGTTACTGGATCAGAACTGAATAATTCTGTTGATCTGTTCAAAAATAGTTGTACTGTTTTTAATAGTGGCTGGCTCAAACAAGGATAAACCTTAGGATGGTGCCACCAGAAAAGAGTTGCCACTTTTTCTAAGAGACACGAGTCTTTCAGTTACTGATGAGCTGTACTTAGAACGCATTTTGGTTCTAGGGAGTTTGTCAGCATCCTCATGTTCGAATAGTCAAATGTGCTGTTGAGGCTGTGTCAGAGCACTAATTAACATGTTCTCTCCTGCTTGGAGTTAAAGCAACCATGCTGAACGGCTTTAAACTCATTTCTTGAAGACCTACATTGTTTTTTTGCATTGTTTTGATTTTAGGGTGTTAAGCCGCATGCTGGTGTTAGGAAAATTTTAAAGATGACACCTTTGTTGCCTGCAAGGTCTGTGCCTGTATGAAGTTCATTTCTTGTGTCTTGCACTGTGAGCACCCTTTTGCCTGTGTTTGTTGTGGTGCAAGGTGGCTGGAGGCAGCGGACTGCTCATTTGGGAGTGGCACTGCATACCCAGGCAACTGAGAGCTCTTTAGTGAATTCAGTGCAGCATCAATTCAGGCGCCCACTTAACAAATTTCATTCACATCAGTTATAAGTGCTGAGGGACAATGGGGGCAAGAGAGGTGCGCTTTACTCTGTGTCTGGCCTTTTCCAGCTGATTTAAGAGTATTACAGTGCTTATATAACACTGCTGTTGCAGTATCCCAGGAGGCATGGGCGGCAGATTGCGTGCAGGAGGTTGCCTGATGAGAGAAATTCTGGCTTATGAGCCCTTGTTGGGCAGCCTTTCCCCCTGTCCTCCTGAACTGATTTATTGTCAACTCACAAAGCAGTACAAGCTACTTTTATTCTCTCGGTTTGTCTGATAGGACGTTAAGACTGTATTTAGTCACAAGGTCTGATAAGCTCTATATGGCTTATCCATAGGTTACATAATGTCCCACAAACACGGGCTGGGTGGTCTTAGTTGGTCTTAGGCTGGCTGTGCCACTATGGCCCATATTCTTCCATTTATTTGGAAAGAGCTCATGCATTTCATCTTCTGTAAAAGATGATAAGGAGAACTCTTAAGAAACCAGGGCATTTAGAAGAATCCATTTTCCATTATTATTATTTGTTATTTAGAAGGCTGCATACATGGAAAGTGAAAAGGTTACATCATGAAATAGTTGTTGTCAGTGTTTTACAATTTCTAAATTTTCATGTATCTCGGTGAGAGTCGGATTTTGCCTGAAATGTTTCCAGTTGGTTTTGATTAAATACTAACGATTTTTATTATAATTTTTAAATAATTAAGAGGATCTTTGTTGCCAAAACCTGATATGGTATTCAGTAATAAAGTTTCTTGAATTGTTGGATAGTTGACGTAAAGATCATCATTGAAATTTAACACTGACAGGATTTTTAAGCTGGGTTCTTTTTGTGCTTTATGAGCACTGCCTTTTGTTGTTTAAAAGATCCATTTCATAAAAATGAACTCAAATCAGATAGTGCTGCAGCTGTTTGTGAACTTTGTATCCCTTTTGCAGTTCATATATCTTATTTCCTTTATTAAACATTGCCTTTTTAAAGCAATTTTAGCATTTCCTGAAACTGATAAAAGGCCACTTAGAAGATTTTTGCTTAGTTAAAAAAATGAGCACAATAGGAATGGAAAGGTTCGTCTCGAGTGATATACTGCTTGGATGCCATTTAAAGACATTTTTGCAGCAAGAAGGTTGTCTATGAACACATTTTTCAATATATCTTTTTTCCCAATATACAGTGGCTTATGATTTTATACCTCTTGATAAAATACTGTTTCTGAAATATGTTTCTTGCAAGTACAGAATTTTATGATCTTGAACTACTGTAA
Source organism: Formicarius rufipectus (assembly GCA_013399695.1). Taxonomy (NCBI): domain Eukaryota; kingdom Metazoa; phylum Chordata; class Aves; order Passeriformes; family Formicariidae; genus Formicarius; species Formicarius rufipectus. The sequence goes on along the minus strand of VXAU01005787.1, from coordinate 36,761 downwards.
TGAAAATGAGGGGAAGGCTGTGGATGGGTCTGTCTGGACTTCAGCAAAACCTTTGACACAGTCTCCCATAACATGTTCCTGGAAAAGATGGCAGCCCATGGCTTGGACAAGGGCACTCTCTGCTGGGTTAGGAACTGGCTGGATGGCCAGGCCCAGAGAGTGGTAGGAAATGATGCTGCATCCAGTTGGTGTCCAGTCTATGGTGGTACCCCCAGAGGTCAGTGTTCCACCCGGTCCTGTTCTATATCTCTGTTGATGATCTGGATGAGGGGATCGAGTGTACCCTTAGGAAAATCACAGACACAAATTTGTGTGCAGGTGTTGATCTGCTGAAGGGCAGGAATGCTCTGCAGAGGTACCTGAACAGGCTGGATCAATGGACCAAGACCAACAGCATGAAGTTCAACAAGACCAAGTGCCAGGTCTTACACTTTTGTCACAACAATTCCAGGCAGTGCTACAGGCTGGAGAAAGGGACCTGGGAGTGCTGGTTGACAACACCTGAACATGATCCATCATGTGCCCAGCTGGGGGCCAATGACATCCTGGCTTGTATCAGAAATAGTGTGGCCAGTGGGGCGAGAGATGTGATTCTTCCACTGTACTGGGCACTGGTGAGGCAGCATCTTGAGTCCTGTGTCCAGTTTTGGGCCACTCAGTTTAGGAAGGACATTGAGGTGCTGAAGTAAGTCCAGAGAAGGGCAGGAAAGCTCATGAAGGGTCTGGAGCACATGTCCTAAGAGGTGACCGTGCCACTCTCTACAACTACCTGAAAGGAAGGTGTAGCCAGGTGTGGGTAGGGATTGGCCTCTTCTTCCAGGCAGCTAGAGGCAGGATAAGAGTACATGGTCTTCAGCTGCACAAGGGTAGGTTTAGGTTCGACTCTTGGAATGTACTGCCCAGGTATGTGGTGGAGTCATTGTTCCTGCAGTTGTTTAAGGAAAGACTGGGTGTGGCACTTAGCATCACGGTCTAGGTGACATGGTGGAGTTCAGTCATAGGATGGACTTGATCGTCTCAGAGGTCTTTTCCAACCTAATGCATTCTTTAATTTTGTGATAATGGGAGTATCAGCATGAACAATGTCTGTTTAAATGTGTTGGCTTTTGCTATTGGCTTCAGTCATTTCTCCTGCCTTCTAATCTACCAGAAAATGATGCTTCAGAGAGAGATTGCAATGTCAGTGTGAGTACTGGGAAAGATCAAATATTCTGAGAATTTGCTACTGTGATACAACCAGTTAAAGCAGTAGTCAGCAAGTTACCAGTGTACAGCAAACATTTCTTTCTTCCGGGGTTGCTTCCATTGCAGTCATAAGCAGTGATAGAGCAGTGGCTCTCCTGCAGCTACTTATAAATGGTGAATAATGTTTCAAAAGCTTCCAGATACTTTCATCATATTTTGACAGATTAACTTTCAATAGCTGTAATATTAGTGTGCATTGGGAAAGTAAAACATTTAAATGGAAATATATTACTTATCTCTGAAGACCTACCTGTGTGCTTTCAGTGGTGTGATTTTAAGTGCTTATTTATATCATGAATACACTATTTTTTGTATGAAAGGAAATGTCCCTGTGTTAAAAAGCTTCTATTTTGCAGATGCTGATAAAAGACATTGTGTTTCCAGGGAAATGGCACTAGAACTTCAACATGAAAAATAAAAACTTGTGATAAAAAAATCATTATCATACTGGAATTTAACTGATTCTTAGCTTCAGACCCAGAAACTACTTAATACAGGAAAGATTGTTTGTTTCCATTTTTGGATATATGAAAATTTTGCAAGCCACAATTACACTGAAGTGACATTCTGACTTGTCAGGAATGGACTCATGGTACTGTCATTCTTAAGATACTGGCCTAGTAAATGATGCTTTGAATACAATTTATTAGTGTACAAGCATGTAAATACAAGATACACAGGTAAGACATTCCAAAAGTAACTATCATAATTGCATAAAAAAATAAAAAAAGTGTTTAATATCTTCTACAAATTATCTCCAATAAAGAAGTTGGGTAGTCTTTCAACAGTATTGGTACTTTTTCTCAGCATTGTCAAAAGCTTCTGAGAGGTTACCTTTGACAGGATGAGGCCTACACCCTTAACATCTTGATAAATTAAAACATCTAGTGAAGTTAGACATGTGGAAAATATTTGTAGTCAAGTACAAGTGATCAGTGAACACATTTTACCATAAGCTGTCTTTATTTCAGCAGAATCTGGCGTCTTTCTTACTGTGTTCAGGTGGAAAAACAAACCCAAAAAATCTTCTCAAAAATGAGAAATCAGGTAACAATTAGTTTGTAGTAAAAAATAAATGGAATCTTATCTAAAACTTGGTGCTAGTAACATCAAGGTCGTGCCTTTACTTCCATTTATGGACTGTTCACTTAAGAGCTGGACTCGATCCTCGTGGGTCCCTTCTGACCCAGACAATTCTCTGATTCAACTCTAGGACTTGTACCTTGAATAAAGATTTCTCCAAATATCCTACTGAAAATGTGGCAGAGAATCTACTATTACTTTTGTGCAAGACAGTGTAGAACTGCTCCAGATTTCTGAGAGGAAAGGACTAGACAGATACTGAAATTGAGCCAGCTGGAAAATAAAAGTACATGAATTGACATGCTATACCCAACCTTGAGTAAACCTTCTAAGTTCTACTAGAATGCATTTTTGAGCTAAATGAGAAAAAAAATTATACCATTATCTAAATAATAGTCCCTTCCCAAAGGCTGTCCACCATATACAAAGATGTTAGACAGAAAATGACCAGTCAGTTACAGAATAAAATACAGAAAATATATGCAAAATACTCTCCAAACAGTTGAAAACATCAAATTTCTGTGTTTTTAACCTCCTCAGTTTACACTAATCTGGCATTTTAAGAATAGTTATTATTTTTTATAATGAATTGTCATTGTTTTGAAATTATTTTTGTTCTCTTTTTTTTTCCCCACTGGAAAACAGTAGTCATTTGGAAATACTTCCGTAATGTTCTAAATAGAAAAAATGCTGGATGTAGCAACTGGGTTCAGTAATAGCAGCAGTTCTGGCTTTCACCAGCCTAACAGTGGTTATCTTTTTGAGTGTATGAGTAATCTGCAACCTAAATTGAACCCAGCTGTCTTAGCTTGTTATTTAACTGCTGCAGCTTCTGGAATAAGCATGTATTCGGCAGAAGCTTCCTGGAGATTATCCATGCCAGTGGATATGGGCCTCACAGTACTGGAAAAATTAATTTGCAGTTTAATGATCTGGGACAAATAGGTAAAGTTGATTCAAATGCCTTCTAATTTTGATGTGTTATGATCATGCCAGTCATCTTGAGAACTTTTCTTTACATGTCATAAAATAAAAATCCTTGGAAAACTGACATGTTAAAGATGCCATAACCTCTCTGGTTCTCCCTGTCAACTTGTATAAAATGGAACATAATCTCCAAATAATTTCTATGATTTTTTTTTTTTTT
>VXAU01005787.1:0-33250 GCA_013399695.1 Formicarius rufipectus | reverse complement strand
GATTTTGGGTGATGCAGGAAAGTGCACATTTTAGAATATTTTTTGTGCTTTCTAGAATTAAACTTTTTTGTTTGAATTTATTTTTGAGTCAGTGAAACCTTGTGTATGTATAATTAAAACATTTCTCAGCCCATCTGATATTTCACTTGTAAGAGATACGCAATTTAAAACAACTTTCCTTTAGAATGGCTTTTGTAGTCTTCCTAAGCTTCTATCTATGAGTTTCCTGCAATGATTGTTCCTGCTGGTCAATCTTCTTTGATTTCTCAATGTGGCTTCATTTTGAAATCATTTCTTATAACAGGAATTGCATCGGTCTTATCAGTTAGTGATGATTTCTAGTTATTGGTGAAGTCTTACTATTCCACTCTATTAAATTTTCAATTTGCATATCAATCAGGGCCACAAGAGGATGTTTTTCCTTCTAATTTTCCTGGATTCTGAATTGATTTTCATCTTAGTTAAAACCATGAGCCAAAGGAGAAGTTAGAAGAAGGAGACCCATACAAGTTTTTCACTTTACAGTAGTACGCCTCTCTTTCTACGGTGGTAGTAGTTTGCATTCTTTACTTGATAACAGTAGATAATGATCATGGAGCTTGGGATGTGTCTTTTGTGCAAACACTAACAACTGTACCCAAGAAAGTTTGGTTGAGTGCTTTTTTTCCCCTCAGTATTTGGAGAGGTGTTGTAGTTTCAGATTTTTTTTTATAGGATTGTGTGTTTTTTTACTTGCTTCAGTGTCAGTGATGTTCTCTGGAAATGAACTCACAGTCCATGCAAAGCTCATCTTTAGTGGATCTGGTAGATGGGATTAAACAAGCAGTTCTTGTGGTAAAAATCCATTTCTGCTTTTTTTTTTTAATTTTATTTTTCATAAATCAAGCTTTCAAACTTAACTTTCACAAGAACCTTAAAAAATTTAACTTATTAAATATAAAAAGGTGTGATTAGGAGAATTAAATTCTATTTGAGAGTTTTATTTCAGGTGTCTTTTTCCCTTAAAGGGCTAAGCTCTTGAGCTGGACTACATTTGTATGGTCTGGTATGCTTTGAGTTTCTTTGCTTATGAAGCCTTCCAAAGAAGGATGGGCTGTCTGAACCTCTTGGTTTTTAATTCTTAAGGCAGCATGATACTTTTTCTGAGTTTTCTACCTAGAAAAAGATGAAGCATGGGTAAAGATAATGTATTTTGGCTGTATTTGATTTGATGCTATTAAGAACATTTTAAGATAATTATCGGACAATGGAACTAGGTTTATTCATTAAGTCTTTCAGTTCTACTGATACGTTAAAAATTATGTGGATTTTGCATCTTAACGTAGTCCCTGGAATTAAAGTACTAATGAACGTTTGAAATTCTCTTTGTATAGTAAGTCTGTATACTTTTGTTCAGTCTTTAAACAAGAAGTTGGCTTCAGTAAGACCTTACCTGATTAGTAAATAAGAAAAACTATGGACGCTTTTAGTGGAGGGTGGGCAGCTCTGAGTTCAAATCATCTGGTGAAGTGCTGGAGACACCATTTTTGTGACACTATTCTTTTCCTCACTGCTGATTTTTTTTCTCAATATATGCAGACAAGTAATGATTCTGTCATCTTTGCTTTCTTAAAACATAACATCTGCTAAAATAGTATGTCATTTAGATTTCTTTCAGCGTGTGCTATCCTGTTATTTTTGATCTTATTTTCCACACACTTAGAGGAACAGAGATGTAGAAAATGATGTTTTTTTGTTTTACCAGAAAAAGGCACAAAGTCCATTTGTATCTTTGTCACCTCAGCATTCCCATACTCAGGTCATTTGTATTCTAGTACTTGGAAATGTGTTTGATAGTTTGATCTTGGATATTCTGAAGGGTTGTAGTGTTATTTTGGGTGTATGATTAAACTGTCCAAATAAAATAATTTGAAATCTTCTTGTATGCCATGAGCTATCTGTATCTGTTGCTTTATTCAGACGTGTAACAAGGAAACACAGCTAATAGAAAAAACTTCAGTACATAGCATCGGAATCTATTACTGGCATGCTGCTAACGTTTATATCCAAGAGCAAACCAAATCATCCATCTTTTCCCTCCGTTTCCCACACGGAAAATTAATGGGATGTCAACCATTGATCTTGAAATCCTGTTTGGACTGATACTTGGATGCCATCCACTGTGCCTCCAAAATGAGTCGTTTACCGCTTTCTGGAAAGAAAAACATAGGCAGAAGTAATACTAATGAAGTTCCTCACTATGTAACATGATGTAGTAATACTGTGAAAATGTTGAGTGTATGCAGAAAGGTGTATCTGCTAGGTAAATAATTTGAATTACTTGCTTATAAAACTAAGTATACCCATCCTGAGCTTCCTTATAACTCCTGAGAACTGCAGGAGACTATTTAGGGCTTTTCATCCAGAATTTTCAAGTTTTACATTTTTTTTTTTTTTCCAGAGAGGTTATGTAGGCATGATCTTTTCCATGGAGTTTTTGCTGAAACAGAGTTGACAAGCAAGGCAGAAATAGGCATTTTTACTGAAGTGGAGTGAAGTTTACAGACGCAAAGCATCCTAGTTTCATCTGATACAGTCTTTTCTAGATTCCTTTGAAGTCCAGGGACTTGGGTAAATGTTTATTTGAATTAAGAAAAAGAAGTTTGAAAAAATTACATATACTCCAGTACAGATCTCTATGCTCTAGAATAAGAAAGTTTTTACCATACTTACTCTAGTAAGTGGTAACATAGCTTGTCATACTTGTACATTATACCGGAGAATCCATCACTTATATAATCATTAATTTTTTTAGTTGAAAATAAATTTCTGAGACTCTTTAGAATTTTATCTAGCCAAATAAAAGTGGAGAAGGTGATATGGAGTTTATTGCTTGGCTGATTGCAGTATTTCGACAAATACAAAATAAATTCCATGGAAAGTTGGAATCCACAATAAATGTCTCACTACAAAATAGCAAGTTTTGTCTCCCTAAAAACTATAAGGTTTTCTTGATAGTTGCAAAATTAAAGAGGCAACAGCTGCTAGCTGAGATGCATATAGGTCTGTACTTATGTTCTTAATGAGTCATCCTGATTACATTTATCTTTGTTTCCTAAAATAAGTTATCTCACCCAGTCATCCCTGTATATGTCACTTACCTGCTTATTATGCCATTTCTGAATAAGTTCTACTAGGAGATATGTTATCATGAATCTTCTTAAATAATATTTAAAGGGGTAAATGCTTCTAAACCTTTCTGAGATGGTAAAAATTCTGCATTTGAATTTTAACGAGCAAACTATCTGCTTAAGCACAAGGTTTGACTGAAAAATTTACAATTTCATAGAAATTTGATAGCACACAATGCTTTATAATGTAAATCCAGTAGGACCTGAAGAGATAGTTACCTGGGATGTTCTGATATTAAGGAATTAGACCAGAAAAATTCCTGTCTTAGTCACTAGGCTGGTTTTTCCTGGGCTGTTTGCATGCAGTTTGCACTGGTCCTGAACAGAAAATCATCACTGCTTTTGGGTGGAATCACATGACTCTTGCTTCCTCCAGGCTGAAGAAGTCAGACACAGTTGCCTGTCAGCTGACTAAGTACTTCTTAAAGTAGGTTAAATCTTATTTTCGTTGGCTGAAGAGCTTTGTGCTTAGCATTGATGGCATTCAGGATCAGTAATGAAAGAGCCATCTGTTACTTTTCATTTGGGGCACACCAGGGAAAACGAATCCTTAACTTACATGCCGTTTTTATTCCTGCATAAGTTTATCATTCACTGAGTGTATGAGAGGATTTTGAAACTCTCTGTATAATGTGACTTCTTGACTACATTTTGTGAAGTTGCTGCATTTCAGTGTTAGGAGATGCTTATATTACAGTTGTGTAATTGTTGTGTTATACAGTTGTGTTACTTTAGAAGGTAGCTAAAATTGTCTTTTATAGTTCAAGTTTTTTGGCATCTGAACTAGAACAATTTTTTTACTGAACTGTGTCAGGCTTGATAAAATCAGGCAGATTCTTTATATGTCTTGAAGACAATGTATCCTTGCAGCTGGATCTGATATCAAATTTAACTGAAATCTATCCCTGTAATTCCAGACTTTAAATCCTGAAAAATCCCATTTTGCTTACCCGAAGCCAGAATGCCCCCAAAATTTTACTGGCTTTTGAAATACCTCAGTCACTTTAGTTCTGTTTTTACAGTCAACCAGCTGTGTTCTGGGCTTTAGGCAATTTAGTATACTTCAGAAGAACAAGGGTTAAGAAACTTGATGTTCATATGTCCCGAATCACTCAGTGCTTCATCCCATCTATGCAGTAAGAAGGTTTGATCTCATATTCACTTCAGAATTGTCATCTCTCTTTTTGTGGTGGATTTATTGTACCGCTTCTCTTACCAGGACTTAAAATGCTCACTCAGAAAATGGCAGAATTCTTCTCAAGGCTTCCGAGGGTCAACATCTGTGTCTCTTATTTTTCTTAGGAGTCTTTCAGTCACAAAAATGGAGGTGTTATACCTTGTTGCTGAATCAGCTGTAACAAATGGGCAAGTGATCTTTTGAGTGACTGGGAACATGGCTGTGAAGTGTGATATTCTGCTGCTTGGTTACCCCATATCATATTTGGAAGATTTCTGTCCAGGGACTGAGGGCAGGGCAGTGAGTCAACACTTTAAGCATCTCTTGCTTCAAGGTACTGTGTTTCCATATAATTTTTGTTATATCAAAGTGTTATTTAATGCTAATTAAAACCTTTCAAAGGGTCTTAGGTGTTAGTGTTGTAATTAAAAACCTAACTGAAACCATAGATATGTGCAGTTACTGAAAGTATTGTTCTGTACTCTTTTCCCTTGCCTTAACCATTCTCTGAGGGTTTGGAAAGCTGCAGATGGAACAGAGTCCCACCTGCAGGTAGAGGGTGAAACACATGAAGAAGAACAAACAAGACTGAAAATTGACCTTGCTCTGGTGCATGTGGGTGTTAATGGAATTTGAAATTATCTCCAGATGAGTGGATAGGTACATTTTTCAGCAAAACATCATATACAGTTCATTCCACAGGACACCAGGGGCTGGTGGTATCTGTAGGAATAAAGCAGGTTTTAGCAGTAACTGCAGTAAGAAAAGGAGAGAGGAAAAAAAAAAAGGAAGTCTGATGTTTGGGCATCCTCTCAAGATATTTAAATGCCTACTGTGCCCTAAGCTAGCTGGTTACAATTAACCCTCTGCATTTAGAGCAATTGGTTCCGTCAGGTTTTGGAGATACCTGCTGCAGTGTAGAAGCAGGAGAGTGAGACAGGAAGGTAAGTCAGCCTATAGAGTGTGCATGGACGTGTCCAGGTACTGTGACCAGAACGGTATCCTGTCTGTTAAACACAGTCAAGCCAGGAGTTTATACAGTCTTCGTATGCTTTTATCATGCTCGTGTAGCTAGACCCCACAAAGCAGAACTCAACAGCTGTTCTTTTTCTGAGACAAATGTGTGTAGCACAGGGGCTGGTGAGTTTCTCCTTCACCCATGTTTTACTTTACACTAAGGGGCTCCCTACATTTTCCTCTGCTTCCATGAACATTTGAGGATACACAGTTCTAGAAATCACATGCAATCATTTTTTGTAAAAGCTGCTTCCAAAAAATGGGGAGAAGCATGTGGGGAAAATGGCATCAGAGAAGACTGTGAGGCTGAATTGAACAAATCCTTTTTCATACAGCATAGCACTTTTGTCATATAATGACTTCTGTAACTATGCCAGAAAGTTTTATCTCTTTTCACAGAGAAAGAAACTGAGGCAATGGGATAGGCAATTTATTTGGGTTACATTTTAAGACAGCTCTCCAGTGCAAGTATCATTTGTATGGCATATGCATTTTACATTAGTAACAGCAAAAGCAGTTTTGTTAATGCTTTCAGTGAGAAAATGAATCACGCAGACCTCCCTCAGGATTTTGAATACAGCATTACATAGATCCCTTTATGTGCATATTGAAAATAGTAATAAACACGGTTTGCTTGGTGAAGGTATATTGCTGCTACTGATGTGCAGGGAGAGAAAATGGTTTTTATGCAGTTATTGCTCTTACAGTTTCATCTGTAGAGTTAAAAAGCAGAATAAGTCCATGACATAAGGATTGCTAGCACCTTATTTTTACCTTCCTGAACTTGCAAAGCTGTTAACAGGAAAACAGCATTGCTAATAATGTTAAAATCTTCCGTTTTAAGTGATTGTATGTTGAGAAAAAAAGGGAAGTGCTCTCTCTTACTAATTCCTGATTTTGTTTAAAAAGTGATCTCTTCGGTTTTGATGCTGATGTCATGATCACATAAACACCTGCACATTTATACCTGTTTCAGTTAAGCTGCATAGACTTAGCACCAAACAGGATGACTCTAATAGAGGTTTTATTTAAAGACCACTGTGGGCATGATAAAACCTGTTCTCGGAGGAATAGGACAGACATAAGGATAGAAGTGGAAGTGTGATTATCTCACAGCTACTTACATCTGTATTAGTCAAAATCCCTAGTAACGGTACAAATATACTTCTTCCCTTCCAAGTAAACAGAAAATGCATTTACATGAACAACTTGGATTTAGAATGTCAAGCTGCTAATTAAACTCTGCAATAGTTTCCACAGTGAATATAATCCTCATAAGTATGTTGCAAGAAGGAAATGTACTACGTGAAACTCAATGTCCATGACAGAATGAGAACAGTGAATAACTTTTGGCATCCAGTTGTCTCCCTTCCTGCTCTAAAAAAAATAAAGTCTGCAAGTACTTTATCTTACCTTTGATTATTTGTGTATCATCCATAACAGAGGCAATAAAACATCTCCAGCTCATGATCCTTTATAACACAACTTTAGAAGCTGATTCCTACCTTAAAACTTTCTAAAAATAACCATTCAACAAGTGACAGAAGGACCACTCTCTCTTCTTTTTCTTCCTTTTTGATCATGCAGTGAGTTTGAAATTAACTAATAGGTGGCACTGAGATATTAAGAAACTAGTATTCTTGAAATTGAACAGCAGTAATGTTCTCACCCTTAGAGATTGTTTTCTGTCACTTGAACGTTGCAATGACATACCATAATCATAAGAATTACTGTATGATAGAGGCATAATGCTGTGTAATTAGAGACTGTGTCAAGGTTTTTTCAGATGACTGAACAGTATCAGCACCTATTAAAAGAAACTAATTTTTACTTGGTTTTTAAAAAGACTAAATATTCAAAGACAAGTTGGTCAAGTAATTTTATCACATGGAATATCATATAGGAGAGTGTGGTATGTAGCTAATGTTATAGAGACAGGGAGCCTTGGAAAGTATTCTATTTCTTCTAGAGCTCTATGTAGAATAAAGATTGCATCTGTTCCATTTCAAGAAAAAATTAAAATACATACTTTCTGAAAAACATTAGAGACTAGTAAGTGGTGCTTTTTCACCTTATGTGGTCATACCGTGTATCCTTAAGGAGTGTTTATTTTTCCTCTATACACTGTCTTTTGAGTGTTAGCGCAGAACACATCAAACCTTTAAGATCTATGTTGGAAATTTTAAAAGTGTGTTTAATCTTTTAAATGTGAGTGAACAGGTATGGAAAAAGCATCTGCTATTGTGCTCTTCTGTTATATTTTGTAAATTAACTACATTTGAAGTTCAAGCACTGCCTTCTATAAGGGCTGGCTCCTATAGTAGATGGCATATTTCCATATGGAGCCATTAAGAAAGAATAACTGTGTAACAGATTACTTCATATTTGGTCATTCATCCTTCAGGGAGGAGGTGATGACATCCTTGGGAGCTAATTCACACAACTGAAAGTACAAGGTTCCTCTGCAGCAGCAAAGCACAATACCCTGCACCTGCAGTCTGCAGATAGTTTACCTGGATGGTCAGGACACATTTTAATGTGCATTTCAAATGGCTGACTGTGTGAAAACTCAGCTGAACAACAGTCAGCATCCTTGAAGCTGTCACTGTATTTAAATGTGGAGGATAGCGGTTTGCCTGGGCTGTAGGTTCTTAGATGCTGCTCCTGGCAGTGAGTACCAGCTGCTGCATAACTTTGCTTTATGGTGAGATGTTTGGGTTTTTTTTAGGAAGGAAGTGGACTGTGGCTAAAATGATCTCTTTCTGAAACAGTTTACCTAAGTCAAATTCTTGGCATTTCTAATGGAAAATACTCTAATAGTGTACATAGCATGAAAGTGCACATTTCATGGAATGAAATGCACCAGATTTGCAGCAATAATGGCAGGTATGAACTGGCACACTTTTTGTCCAGTCTAGTTACATCTGGAAAGAAAAACTATTTTGTTGATGGTGCCTCTTCTTCAGGACATCCATGGTTAATTAAGACTCAAACTCCTCATGTTATGCGATGGTGTCTGAGTAAGCTTTTGAGTCCTGAAGATGTGGGTTTGGTTTTGAGTGCTTTGTTCGTGTTTGTTCTGGTAGTATCCCTAGAATCACAATTTCTCTACATTGATATTTTTTAAACAGCTTTAAAAAAAGAACTATGATTTTAATACTGTCGTAGGACACTTGGGATAAGACCAGGTAACTCATATTGCACTTTACAGTAGCACCAGGCCAGACATTCTAATAGGGCTTAGCAGTGCAGTTACTTGCACTTGAACCGGATGGAACTACATAGTCACATTGCAAGGGTAACTGCAGTAAAGGCAAGTTCAAAGATCAGAGGTCTGAATTTCCATCTCAGTATTCCCATGGGTTGTCTGGACCCAGTTTGTCTGCTGTCCTCTTCCTGCTCTATCACTCACTTTCTGTGCTCTATATTCTTACAGAGTAATGCTTAAACTTACCGGTTTGGACTTTCAATAAGGTATTTTGCACTGATGTCAGTAGTAAATGCCATATGATAATGCAAGATAACAAATTAATCTGGAAGGGTGCTATAGGAATTCTGAAGAACATTAGAGGTGAAAATCAGCTTTGCTTTGTACCCTTTGTCTTTATCCAAAGTCAGAAGTGGCATATGAAGCTAGCCCTTAAAATTCTTATTTATGGGGAGTATCAGAAGCATTTACAAGGTAAGCTTTTTGTAAAGTTAATCAGTCTGAAGCTAGATTGCTGCCAAACATGCTGCCCTTTTGATCCAGTCAGTAACTGCCACATCCTGATCAGAAATTAAAATGTGAGAACTTTACAGTTTACTGAGCTTTAAGACTGAAGAAATAGAGCCTTACTTGATTTAATATGTCTGTTCCTGTGCTTTGGGGCATTGCTCCCTAAACCAGAACAAACAAACAAAACAAACCAAAACAAAAAAAACCAAAACAAAACAAAAACAAAAAAAACCCCAAAACAAAACAAACAAACAAAACAAAACAACCCCAAACAAAACAAACAAACAAACAAACAAAAAAAACCAAACCCACAACAGCATTAAATAGTGTCACAGAATCACAATAAATATTGAGTTTGGAGGGATCATCAAGTCTAACCCTTAACCCTGCACAGGACCATCACCCAGAGTCCCACCATGTACCTGAGAGTATCATCTAAATTCTTCTTGAACTCTTTCAGGCTTGGTGTTGTGACCACTTCCCTGGGGAGCCTGTTCAGTGCCCAGCCACTCTCTGGGTGGTGAAGAACCTTTTTGCAATATCCAATCTAAACCTCCCCTGATATATTTTCAGGCCATTCTCTTGGATCCTGTCACTGGTCACCACAGAGAAGAGATCAGTGCCTGCCCCTCCTGTTCCCCTCACTAGGAAGTTGTAACTGCAATGAGGTCTCCCCTCAGTCTCCTCTTCTCCAGGATGAACACACCAAGTTCAGCTGCTCCTCATGCGGCTTCCCCTCAAGGCCCTTCACCATCCTCCTTGCCATCCTTTGGATGCTCTCTAGGTGCTTAGTATCTATTTTATATTTTAGCACCCCAATCTGCCCACAACATTCCAGGTGAGGCCACCCCAGTGCAGAGCAGAGCGGGACAATCCCCTCCCTCACCCGGCTGGTGATGCTGAGCCTGATGCCCACAGGACATATTTGGCCCTCCTGGCTGCCAGGACACTGCTGACTCAGATTCAACTGGCCATCAACCAGGACCCCCAGGGCCCTTTCCATGGCACTGCTTTCCAGCACCTCATTCCCCAGTCTTTACAAACATCCAGGGTTGTCCCATCCAAGGTGCAGAATCCAGCACTTTCCTTGGTTCAACTTCTATGCTTGGTGATTGCCCGATCTTCTCATTTGTCCAGGTCTCTCTGCAGGGCCTCCCTGCCTTCCAGGGACTCAACAGCTCCTTCTAGTTTTGTGTCATTTGCAAAGTTGCCTGTTATCTGGTAGATCTTCATGTAAAGTCCAACATGCACCTACCAAATCATACAGAATCTTGAGCCCAAGTGATATGTTTCCACCTTAAAATATTCATTTTTCAGTAGTATCTCTGAGTTTTTGCATGTTGATGCTCAATGTCTTCCTAGCAACAATAATGGTTTTGTTGTAGATATTTAGCAGCTACCATATCCCAGTATATTTCAAGGTTTGAGGTTTTTGTACTGTACCTTCATTAAGTAATAATTATGCTTATAAAATTTGTTTCAATTTATTGACTGGTTGATTTATACATAGTGATAGAAACACAATTCTTCTGTAACATTTTTCTTTAAAGAAAGGCTGGTTTTGATTTGATTTAAATAATTGTGTTATAGTTTTAGAATCTTGTGGAATTTTTTTCTTCCCCCTACTACCGAAGGAGGAGCTAATGGCCCTCATCTTCAAACACTACTAAATAACAAAAGGGGCAGATGATGACTCATAGTGCTACCTAGCAACGGTAATAGTTGGAGTGGGTGTGGTAAGAGGAAGGAGGGACTTGTTTTCAGTTTGCAGAGGAGGAGGACTGTGGGAAGAAGGGGTCAGAGATGGCTCTCGGAGAAACCTCTTCCCTGCGAGTTTGGTCTTCTTTTTTTTCTCCCGTTTCCAATCCCTGGATTTTTTGGAGTTTCCCGGTGCTTGGGAGAGTGAGGGACAGAGAGAGAGCCAGTGGCTGCCGGCCTGGGTGCAAGGAGCCTCACGGCATTGGCGGCGGCTCCAGCTCAGAGTGATATCCCTTCTCCAACCATGAACTAGGAGAGAGAGTTTTGCCCGTGGAAAGAGGATCCCAGCTCTTTTTTTTTTTTTCTTTTTTTTGTCTGCGTGGCCCCTTTGCACCGACTCCACAGTGACCATCTCAGAGGGACACACCGAAACCTTTGCTACCCACCCCCGGGGGTCAGCTCAGCACTGGCCAAGGAGCAACATCGCCACCTGCTGTCTGTAAATATTACTGCGCCCAACAAGAGCAGAGACTGCAGAGGTGTTCAAGGGGGAATTGTCCCACAAATTGGTCATTTAGTTCTGGTTGCTTTGTTTTCTCTTGAATAGATATATATAGATAGATAGATATTATAGTAAGAACTGTTATCCTTGCTATTATCATACTTTAATTAAATTTTGTTTTGAGTGCAAAGGAGGTCTGTCTCCTTTTTTGGTTTCTAGTCCAACAACTTTTTTAATTTCCTCTAAATTTAGACAAATAGTAACTAAGTTGGTTTCAAATCCTATTAAATGATATAAACAGTGCAGACCTTTGTGGTAGACGGATACTTCTTACAGCTAGATAATCCATTTGGTGTTAGTTTGGAAAGCTCACTGCAGACAGGGAAGAAGAAAAAAAAGACCTTGACCTTTCCATTAATAGTTAAAGCCCCCAAAAAAACCTCACAGAGGTGCTTCTGCACAGCCCTTATTCATTGTTCTGCATGCCACATCTTCAGCAGGTAGGGCAAGGAAGACGAACAAAGGCAGCATAAATAGTAACCATTCTAACCACAAAAGTGGGTTTAGGTTCTCTC
Organism: Formicarius rufipectus; assembly: GCA_013399695.1. NCBI lineage: Eukaryota > Metazoa > Chordata > Aves > Passeriformes > Formicariidae > Formicarius > Formicarius rufipectus. The sequence goes on along the minus strand of VXAU01005787.1, from coordinate 21,393 downwards.
CAGCTGCCAGAGTTCAACTGATGCAGAAATAGAGTAACTTAAATTGCTTTCACGGGAGCTATAGTCTCGCAGAACTTCAGCTGGGAATTGAACTCTCAGATTCTAAAATCTGTTTTTACTGATTGTGTATGTCCTATCAATAACTTTAAAGAGGAAGAAATGTAACTTGACAAGAGTTGAAGGTAAATTAGGGTCAAATCCTAGGATGGAGTAAGATTTCTCAGTACTGTAATGAATAGCAAGCTTTTACATGTGTCATTAAAAGGTAATGAAGGCTCTGAAATCGGCAGTTTCATCAGGGAGACATTCCCATGACTCATCTTGCATAAGCAGAGCTAAGTTTATATGACCAAAATATAATAAGATACTCCCATGAAGTGAGAGCAACACAGTTGTGGAAAAAATAGTATTTTTTGTTTCTTTTCTCTTTTTCCTCCTTTTCTTTTTAATTTTAGGTATGATTTTATGGCTCTTAATTCAATAAGACTTCTAGGACCTCATAAAGTCTCAGCATGGCATAAAAATCATCAGATATGCTTGAATGTGTAACAAATTGCTATTACAATCAGTTCACACAGTGACAACTATTTTAATTGTGATAATTTTTCAATTTGGGGGCATTTTATTAAAAATGGACGTCACCCTATGTTCCATCACACTTTCAGAAATGGTGTCCTTTTAAGGACGTTTAGGAGTGCTTTTGTATAGAAAAGCCATCCAAGTAAGTTTGAATTTTTTTATAGTATGACAGTAAATGGCTTAGACAAAAAAAAACGTGCCATGTTTTTACTGCATTTTTATAACACTGTGCTCGGAGATGTATTTTTTGTCTCTTATACTTTGTCATAATACTATTTTTAAACATAAAATGTTAGTCATAAGAAATCAAGACTTTTGAAGCAGCAGTAACCATGACAGCATTTACTTTTGAGGATGCAGTACGAGGTCTGTCACTGTGTGCCTGGACACCGTGTGCTGCATGTGACTAAATGAAATGTTACTGTGTATGGTAAAATTACTTACGACTTCATTAAAAACTGCTTTTCCTAGATCATGCAACAAATTAGCTGCAAAGAGCAATTTAGGAAATTAGTTGTCACTGCTATGCTTGTTCCATCAAACAGTAGATAAAGACTCTCTTGTGCAAGCAAGGTCTAATAAGCAGGGCATGTATTGTGGATTTTTTTTAATTTCTTTCTCTTTTCTGTTTTCTCCTCACATTATGAATACTCCTTTTTGTTTCCTCTCTTTCTTTTCCTTATTTCTCTGCTTTTTTCTTTTTCTGTTTCTCTGTTTTCTGACTTAATCATCCTCCATATCTCGTGCATACTAAAATCAAGTAGGCAATTCTGTGCATATTGACTTAGGTCCTGGGAAGAGGGGTATGAGTCACCTGAGGCAGCCTTTCTCTTACTGAGCTCTTGAAGCCGAAATTAACTGAGAATAACATGAGGTCAGAAACTGATAAATCTGCCAAACTTACATCTTGAAAATATGATTAATACTGCTTTTGTATATGCAGGGCTGCTAAGGTTAATATTAAAGATGTGAGCTTTTCAGGGGAATATGCATGATAGGTCTTGTAGTTATAGTTAAAAGTTATGGTTTTAATTGTATCTGGGAGTGGTGAATTTGAAACAAAAACATGGTGAATTTGTGAAAAAAGTAAATAGCTGCTTTTTAAAAAAATTTACTTAGGAGGGGCACATGTTTTTTAACCCTATTTAAGTTGTGTTAATCTTTAACTCCGTAATTCTTAGTGTAGTCCGTTGGAAGAATTGAGACATCTTGTGATACCTACCTTTAATTACTTTAGAATTAAATATGATACATTATCAAAAGGGACCTGAGGACAAGAGGAGCTCATCAAGGCAGCATTTAGATGGGTTCTTTTCTCTTGAGCACCCTCATTAGTCAACAATGAAGCTAGAGATGTGTGAATGAAACCCTGAAGCCCATTTCTACTCTGCTGCTTAAGCAGAGATTAAGTTTTGTAGGTAACTCCAGAGGTGTTCATGGTGATGTATTCTTGAGTCCATAATTGCTAAATTAAATGAATATCAAGAACTGTAAATGGCAAACATAAAAAAAAAAATTCAGGGTTTTCTACAATCTCATAGAGTTTTATTTCTGATTTCCTGCTTTAAGAAAAAACAAAGATTCTAATTCTTACACAGCTGCAAAAGCAAATATTAACTTATAGTATAAACTATGTAAAGGAAAAAAGTGTGGAAAATTGTTCCTGTAAGTTTAACTAGAGTTTATATGTTTGAAGAAATTGCTTCAGGAAAGCTGTGTTGAAAGTGTGATTTTGGATTCTCTGAAGCAACAAGTGGACATATAACAAACAAATTTGTAAGGATAAAATAAGATTTGTGAATATGTTATCACATGAATTATTAAGGTAATTAAGTGACCTGTCTGAAGGTGCTTAAATAGCTCAGCACTGGTAATGGGGTTAATGGAGTTTGATCTATAAGTCACTGGCTTGTATCAAGGTGAACTGTTTAGGTGGAGCTAAAAATAATGATATTCTTGTTCTGCTGCAAAGCAATCTGCTATCCTGCTTGTCTTTACTCAGAGAAAAGTTAAAAAAAGACTGACCGTGTACAGGGAATTATTTCGTCTTTTAACTCCCAAGGGTATTGCTGTGAACGCAGAGTCACATAGCAGCTTATACTCTAGCTTTCTAGACTGTTGTAGGAATTTATGCCCACTGAGAAAACAGTTTTTGTGACAGTTTAGCTAAGTTTTCAATTAAATAATAGTGAAATGTTATTTCTAATGGACTTTGTTTAATAACATCTTTGGGATTGTGTGTTCTGGTGTGTCAAAAATATTATTATTCAATGCAGGGGTTTGCCTGTGCTGTATTAGAAATGGAGTCTGGTAATGTAATACGATTTATTATTTTTGACATTGAGTTGTTTTTTGTGATGTATTAGTATATCAATACCTAAATTCAACACCTGCATAATGAGAGCACTGTTTTTCAGGTTATGTTCCCTCTGGGCCAGTGTTGTATTTTGAAATCTCTTGCTGATGTACTCTACTTTTTGTGGAATTTTTTATTCAACCACTTCATTTATCGTTTCAAGGTTTCTCTGCTATGCAAATAGCAGGAAGCATATTCTGATCTTTCGTTTGCACTGCAGAGTTCAGAATATCTTGTTTGCTTCTGCATTTTTTCACATAGACCTTCCTATGTTCTATGTGTTGATAGAACTGACTCTGGCTGAATTAATTGGTAGGTGAGCCAGTACTTGATAGACTTATTCTAACAACTAGACAATTAATTCTTATTGAAGCTGAAATGATTTAGTAAAATTAATCCAGCTGTGTATTTAGTTGCTTATATGCACAAAAAAGTTTTAACCTTCGTATCTATAAAAATTAATGGAGTTCAGTACTCACCAAACTAAAGCTATTCAGCTTTGAGTAATAGGTGCCATGAGACACTCAAGAGTTGAAAAAGAATGCAGAGATGGGAAAACTGTGTAGTCATTTTATCATTTTGTTACAAAGGCATCTTTTTACCTATAAGTATGTGAAGGGAGTATTTACTGTGGTCTGCACTTTCCCATCAATCTTTTCCATCTGTGTAGCGAAGTGGAACTTCAGTGTGTATTTTCACAACTGAAACCCTGTGGATTTGCAAACTGATACAGAGTTTGGAGGTATTTTCTGCAGGGCATGTGATGACAAGACCTGTATTAAGGCCTGTTTTATAGGTTATGCTTTGGAGTTACCTAGTGGGTTAGAAGTCAGCTACTTTAGGACATTGGCATGATATAAATTTTCTGACTAGGATTGAAAATACTTGAAGAATGAGGTTTCAAGCATGTAATAGAGAAAAATGCAGGGAAGGTTTTATAGACTAACAACTTTGGGTTGGCATTTTTTCAGTCCTACTTGCAAACTGTCTTCTGTGATCTTTTCATTTGTGAGGAAGTATGTAGTCTGGTGAGGACCTACTGAACTGGTATTTGTTAGGCTACCTAATGAAGTGCTGATCACAATAAATGCAAAAACCGACCATGGATCAAGAAAAGATCAAGTGAATAATGATGGGCAGGGGAATCTTTCTAATATAGCTTGCTGAATCAATGACGTATCATGAAAAAAACACAAATAAAGACCATTAGAAGCCAAACACTGGACCATTATACTTTGTGCAAAAACTGAGATGATTTAAGGGACAAAATCTCTCACCCCACTAACTAATTGAGGTTTGAACTGATAGCAGAGAAATCCTATACTCTTTGGAGGGAACTCTTGCTCAACTTAGTCTGTTACCTGTCTATGCCCCTTCAAAAGATACACTTGATTCTTTGACCCAGAGGCTTCCCATCCACTGCATACATAGATACTCCTCTTGCAGGAAGTCTCTGAAATAAAACAATTAGATGAAGATGACACTGCATGTGTTGAAGTGCTCTTCTGGTTAAAGGTTTTGCAAAAGTTCAGATTGCTTTTTGTTGTCAGAAAGATCTTTGCCACCGGAAAAATAAACATAACAAAACACATATATAGTGTAGTTGAACTAAATGGACAGTATTAAAAGATGAATTTGCACTATTTCACATGCTAATTGTTACTGTAAATTTCATTTCATTTCATACTCAAAATGAAAAATATTTTACTTAATGGCTTATTTGAATGTACTTCCTGTCCAGCTACAGGAAATACTTTGGTAATTTCTCTACACAAAAGTCCTAACCTTAGTACTGCAGAAAGACACCGTTATAATGATGCACATCTTTAGTTGTTGTTACAGTGCCAGCCAGTGCACAGGGTCATTAATCTGAAACAGCAACAGAAGTTGAATCCATTCAGGATATTGAATATTTGCTTGGGCTGTAATCCTTGTCCAGTAGCTTTAGATACTGCTCAGATTAAAAAAATTGTTTGGGTCAGTGTGAGACTGGGGAAAAGTAATAACTGGAAACTTGTTTTAAGTGGTTTTTAAGAGAGGGAAAGAGTTCAGTTAAGGGCATGATAAAGCATTTTAACATAGTATGTCTCCCTTTAGGTCCAAGTTTAAAAAATAAATTAATGATTGCTCTTTCTTTAACAAATATGCTGTTGAATGATCCCTGTCTAGAGCCCTCAGGTGTTTTTTTTAGTGATAAAAAGGTTGTTTTCGTAATAAGTGTTGACTCTGTGTAAACACATATATTTCTCCTTTAGTTTCTACTTAATATCATTATTTTAATTCCACTGGTGCCTATCTGTAAACCTTAACTCAGTCACAAAATGGAATTCAGCTCTGCAGAAGACCCTCCCATAGCTTTGAGAGTGTTGTGTCAGCCCCTGAAAGTATGCGCACCATGTCTTTCTGTAGGCAGGTGTGACTGGGTTGTGTCCTTGGTGCTGCAAGTCTCAGGTCAGGCTGCTTAGAGCTACTGCTGCCTTTCATCAAGTCAAATTCAAACTATTCCTTTCTCACTACCCAAGGCATTTTGAAGCCTGATACAAAGGTGGATTCAGCTTTTTATTGAACTGTAAGTTGGTGTATAGTCGTGTTTATAAAGACAGGTACAATTCACCCCAACAAAATACTCTTTCAAATAATAGTACTAGAAATTTTCACTCCTCTCCAGTTTATCTGAAATGTAAGGCACAGAATGTGGATAATTGCACATATCTCTTAATCTATCAGAGATTTTGCTTGTATTGCCTTCTTACCTAAAAACACCAGCTGTAGTTTTCCACACTCTGCAGGACCGATCTTCCTTGTGTTCAACCTGCCTGGACTGTTATATTGTATGCTGGTGAATGGAGCTGCACAGCTCCATGCTTATACTGCAGTTTCTTGTCTCCTTTTCCATTTTAGATTTGTGAAGTTGAAAAATCTCTACATGCATTGGTATTTCTTTTATTTCATATCAGTTGTTTTATTCTTGCATCCAGCAATTTCTTACCAGTTTTCTGTTTCTGCACTAATTTTTTTGCTTTGATTGTTCTAATTTTCATTATTTGTTAGTTTGATACTAGTTCCATTTCTTTTTTTTTTTTTTTTTTTTTGCAACTTTGAATATTGTTTTTATTGCCTTTATAGTTCTGTTCTGGTTTTCACTTGTCTCTCCAGTGGATCTCTCCTTCAGTTCCAAAGTCAGAAAAAGTAAAACTTTAGGCTGTATTTCTTGGAAGCAATGTTATTGGCAGCTTTACTGATAGTTCAAGCTTTGTAAGAAGACATTATAGGCTTGCGAACTACTGTAGAACTGTCCTTGAATCTAGCTTCAGGCATTGCTTAGGGAGGCGATCAATATAATTAACCTGAGTTTTTTAGCATCTAGAGGGAATATGTTGCTGTGAACTTCTTTGAACTGCTAATTTTCTTCAGAAGTGGAGCTAAAGTGCAGCCATAGAATATAATCCATAATGGATTCCTTTTCTCTCTCTCACTCTTTCTGTCTTTCTGTCTTTCTTTGGCTTCCATGTAGGAAAAGCATAGCAATATCTGGCAGGTCAGCTATTGGTAACATAACCTGGACGTCTCTTGGCCTTTTTTTTCAGATCACATCATCTCTGCTACATCAAGGGCAATGAGAGCTGTTAATCAGTGTATGTAAATCTTTGCAATGTCATATGGTTGATAGCAGTAGATATGACTAGTGGCAACCTTTTCATCTGAGCTAATGCATGTCAGACCTTTTGGGACCTTTTCTAGACAGAGATTATTAACCCTGGATAATAATTTCATTTTAAGTGGTCTCTAGAAGTAAGCTTGAAACCAAACACATTTTCCTGTGTGGTGTTAAAAGCAGGATGTAAAATTAAGCACTGAGGTGAAAATGTGGTGTACACACATCAAATCTGCAAATGGTAAACCCAGGGGGAATTATTTTCATGCACAAAGTGCACAGATGCTCTCTAATTTTCTGTTACAGAATAATATTTAAGCATCTACTGCTGGTTTTTTGTTTTATAGCTACTCTCTGAAAAGCCTTTATATAGGTCTTAGAAAATTGTAAAAGAAAAAAAAAAACAAAAACAAAAAAAAAAAAAAACCAAAACCAAAACAAACAAACAAACAAACAAACAAACAAACAAACAAACAAACAAACAAACAAACAAACAAACAAACAAACAAACAAACAAACAAACAAACAAACAAACAAACAAACAAACAAACAAAAACCCACCACATTTCAGTTTAATAGTGTTAGATGTTAGCAGTGTGGTGAACTTGCAATAAATCAGTGGCATATCCAAGAAGAAAAATACCTACCACCATCTGTAATGAAGAAAGAGCTGTGTCCTAGTTATGAGACTGAGCTCAAAAATAGTATCCACTGAGTCATAGCTCCACCAGTGTTCGTATTGCGGATGTATTTGAAGCTAAACTGTGTACAGAGATATATCTTAAAATTTGTCAAATGAAGGATTAGTTCTGTCAGGTACAAATACAGCATTTTGCAAAACAGAGCTGGGTGTCATTCCTCCTGAACAGTGTTTAGACTTAGAAACTTTTAGTATATCTCCAATAGCTGCACCAGACAATAGCAAAGTATGTTCCATGTCTTCAAAATAATTGATATAGAGACTCACATGTTGTATGGTCCAAGAAAATGAGATTTTGTCAATTATCATCTTGAATGCCCAAGAATGAGATCTCCCTCTTGTCAGTAGTAGCTGGCTAAATTGACAATGCAAATTGCAGGCTGTACATCCTTACTGTGTAATTTAAAGTTCAATAAAGACAGAGTTATTTTGAGGAACTTTCTGTAACAGAGTTTCCAGTAGAGAGGGAAGAAAGTATCTGAGGAAGTCATATACTGTAGTCATGAGGGATATGGATCAAGTAAAGAGTAAAGTTAGGCCCCTGAACTGAAGGAAAATGAACTTTCAGCTCTACAAGGAGAGAGTCAAAAGGGTCCCTTGGGAGACTGCCCTCAGGGACAAGAGAGCAGAACAGAGCTGGCATATCGTTAGGCAAGCATTCCATATGGTGCAAGAGCTAGCAATCCCCAGGAGCAAGAATTCGGGCAAGAAAGGCAAGAGACAGCTTGACTGAGTAGGAAACTGCTAGTCAAAAAAGAAAGAAGCAAATACGCAGGCAGTGAAGCCAAGGACAGGTGACCTGGGAAAGAATACAGAGATGAAGTTTGGTTGTGTAGCAACAGGGTAAGGAAGGGCAAGGCAAAGGTGGAACTGAATCTGGTAAAGGATGCAGAGAATCATGAGGAGGGCTTCTACAGGTGTGTTAACCAGAAAGAGAAAGTCAAAGAAGGTGTACACCTCCAATAAACAATGCTGGAAAACTGGTAACGATGGATAAGGAAAAGGCTGAGGCACTCAACTTTTTGCTTCAGTTTTCATGTATTGAGTTTATGGAAAGCAGGATGGGAACTGGAGAGGCAAAGTGCTTCCTGCCCCATACAAAGATCAGGTCCATGACCACCTGAGGAACATGAATGAGAACAAGTCTATGGGACCAGATGAGCTGCGTCCCAGAGTCCTGAGAGAATTAGCTGGTGCCAAGCCACTCTCCATGGTATTTGAAAAATTCGTGGCAGTCAGGGGAATCCCAGGTGACTGGAAAATTGAATCATTGTACCCATCTTAAAAAAGAGTGGAAAGGAAGGTCCTGCAAACTACTAACCTCTCAACCTCCCATGTGTGCCTCGGAAGATCATGGGACAGATCCTCCTAGAAGCTATATTAAGGGACATGGAGAATGGAGGGGTGGTTCGGGGCAGCCAGCACAGCTTCACCAAAGGCAAGTCCTGTCCAGTCAACCCAGTGGCCTTCTGTGTTGGAATGACAACATCAGTGGGCAAGGGAAGGGATACAGAAGACATTTATCTGGACTTCAGTAAAGGCTTTGGCACAGTCCCCCACAACCTCCTGCTCTCTAAACTGGAAAGAGGGGGATTTGATGGGCGGACTGTTAGGTGGATGAGGAATTGGTTGAAGTTACGTGTCCAGAGGATAGTGGTCAACACCTAAGAGTCCCAATGGACATCAGTGACAAGTGGTTTCCCCCATGGATCTGTATGGCCACCAGTTTTATTTAATATCTTCATTAAAGCCATAGATGAAGGGATCAAGTGTACCTTCAGCAAAATTGCAGATGACACTGAGTGCTATGGTTGACACACCTGAAGGAGGGGATGCTGTCCAGAGGTACCTGGTATGGTGATTTAGGACTGGTATTCCCCAGTTCAGAGCCTCCACTGAAACTCTTCCTAACCAGACACTGATCACTCACTCCTTGCTTTCCCCTCCCTCTTCCCACTCCAGGAAAGGAGTTGAGAACTGAAAGCACAAAAGGTGAAAATCATGGATTGAGATGAACAATTTACTGGAAACAGCAATGAGATAATGAATTGCACAGCAGCAGCAAAAATATTAGTAACAAAAGGTATAAGACAGAATGATTTATATGGAAAACTGCGACAAATACCGAGACACCTTTTAAAAACACCCTGCGCCTCCTGTTTGAAATAAGAGGTCAGGCAGCAATTACTTGAACAGTGGAAAATTTGTGCATAAAGGCCATGTCGTGATCCATTTTGAATCAGGGCTGGGACCGTTCAAAGATGCTTCAAAAGTTATCCACAGAGACTGAGCAATTTTGTTCTTTCTTACTGTTTGTTTGTTTGTTTGTTTGTTTAAGCATTGTATAATGTCTCTCTTATGACTCATGGCTTATCTGACATCTTTCCAAACAAAACTAAAATAGTCGTGGCTGACCTGATTATAAATTGGATGAGCTAGTGAAAATTGCTGCTTGTGTGGGAAGTAAAAACAAGATTGCTTGTATGAGACTGGACTACCATACCTCAGAGAATGTCCTTCAAATCCAAACACTGGAGAGGAAGCTGTGTCAGGATGGATATATGGCTAACGGCATACCTGTGACTTACCTGCTCTTTAGGTGCCATTGAGAGTGCTTGCAGAAAAACAAAACTGGGTTTTGCTGTGCATACTGAATTTAAACCTTTGTACTGCTATATTGGTAGTATATTTCTCTTCAATGAGAGACATATTTTCAACGACTAAAATCGTACAATTTTAAGAAAAAGAGAAACAAATTTTAAATTAAAATATACCTTACTTCTGAGTTGTTGCAATAAACCTGTATCTATGTTGATTTCTGCGCAGTAATGGTTATTACATACATTGCAAAAATTTATATATAATGAATACTGTCTCCTGTCTGTGCAATCCTATCTTAGGTCTAATGCAGGAGTGTTCTGGGGTATTTTTATGTGAAGTTGTTTATTTTAATAGGTAATAGGTGAAATAGGTCGATTTTAAAAACTGAAGCATATTTCCACAGCTTTGCTTGAATAAGTATGCTTGGATGACTTAGAGAGCTTTCTTGTCTTGAATTCACCATTCCTTCAAATAATTAGTGTTATTTTAAGGAAAAAAAAACCAAACAAAAGTTCACTGTTCACTAATTTGAGGGACGTGTTATTACCTACCAGTGTTTACAACAGGCATCCTTATTGGGGAGTACATCTTCTAAAAAGGTGTGGATTTTTTTTCCTCCTGAATGTCAATAATTTTCGATCCTGGAACTGGGTTGTTTTTGTTTTTTTGGGTTTTTTTAAATGCATATTCAGTTTATAAATCAGTACAAGATGATGTGCTGTGCTTCTGAAACTTTGTATTAACCTGTGGTGTTTGGTGATTGTCAGCCTTGAAGCCAGCAGATGTAATTTTCTGCATGCATTTTGAGGTCATGCTTCTGTAACTCTGCACTGCAGTTGTGCCTAGTGATACCCTGCTCTCTTAAAAGCTTTTCTTTAAATATTTAACTTGAGCCAAGCTATTTTAGGAAACCTGTGCCACTAGCAGTTGCTTCTAAAATCAGCCTAATGCAGAAGTCTGCTTATTAAGCTGAATACAAGAACTTAGCTTTATTTTTTTCATGCATGATATGCATGCAACAGCTGCTCACCTGTCAGGAAATACCTTGTGCTCAAAGCACTGAGATCAGTTGCATTGCAGCAGAAAGCAATTAAAACTTAGTTCATCAGTGATCCACACAGTGAGAATTTCATCCTTCTTCTCTTACACGATAATTTTTCTAATATAAAATTTTTTGTAATAGACTTGCAGTAAATGTGTGCAGTGTAAGGATGTATTTATCAATCTGTACAGTTTATTTTACATGCAGATAAAAACTAAAAGTCCTGAGCAGTTGCTATAGAAGTAAGTAATAATTCCACCTCATACTGTAGAAACTGTTACATGATGTGGTATGCTGCATGTCTATGCATAGTGTTCTACTGGACTCTTTACTGGTAACAGAGTCTGAAGCTTAAATACAAATATATGAGGTATGTTTTCTACAACAGTCAGCATGCTTTTCACCAAAAAGATACTTGTCCTTGATGACATGTTTTACCAAAGAATACCACAAACTGCTGTTGCCTCCACAGTTTACAAGTTAGTTGCGTTGTTCAAATTTTTTTTCCATAGATGAAAAGCTTGATCTGTTCCATGGATAGTAATTTATTTAGGAATGAAGATAAATTGCTTGTGATTTTCAAATGCAAATTTCATGTAAAAGTTTCTAACTTAAGTTTTAGAGATTTGAGTATTCTGCAAGGTGATGTGGGCATTTACTTTCTTTTTTTTTCCCTCTTAGAAAATCAGCTATTGAGTCACTGCGTTTTCTAAACAAATTAACTGTTCTTATAGTAATTTTTCTCTAATGATCACTTTAAATTCAGTTCTTTCCAATTATTTTTCTCTAAAAAAAAGTTCTTAAATTTCCCTGAACTTTCTTCTGATGCCAATCCATCACCTCTGGACATGAGGAGAACAGAATTCAGGCTGCTCATGGAATTAGTTAGTGAGGTTCCCTGGGAAAATGTTTTTGCAGGTGCTGGGGTCCATCACTGCTGGTCACTTTTTAAACATCACCTCATAAGGGCACAGTAGCATGCAATTTCTAAATGCTGGAAGTCAAGGAGGAGAGGCAGAAGATTGGCTTGGCTGAGCAGGGATCTTGTGCTGCTAAGGAGGCATAAAAGGAAGATGTATTCCCAATGGAAGCAAAGTCAAGTGACATGGGAAGACTTCAGAAATACCACTTGCTGCTGTAGGGAGAAAATTCTTGTGGCTAAAGCTCAGCTGGAATTGCAGCTGGTCAAAAATGTGAGGAACAATAAAAAAAGTTTTTTCAAATATACTGAGGGCAAAAGGCAGTGTAAAATTATCAGACCATTACAAGATGAGGATGGTCACTGCACAAACAGGGATAGAGACAAGGCAGAGGTGTTTAATGCTTTCTTTGCCTCTGCCTTCAGTATCGATGATAGACCAAGAGGGTCTCAGTGCCCTGAGCTGGAGGACCATGGCAGTGTGGGAATGATCAGCTCCCAGTCAACCCTGAAATTGTGCGAGATCTACTGCTCCAGCTGGATCTCTACAAATCTGTGGGGCCTGAAACACCTCTCCTATGAGGAAAGGCTAAGAGAGTTTGGGTTGATCAGCCTGGAGAAGGCTTGGAGGAGGCCTCATTGCATCTTTTCAGTACTTAAAAGGGGCCTGTGAAAAAGATGTGGACAAAATTTTGAGGAGGGCTTACCCATTAGTGATAAGACACAAGTGTTAATGGTTTTAAATTAGAACAGGCTTGATTTCAACTACATATACAGAGTAAGTTTTTTATGATGAGGATGGTGATACACTGGAATACGTTGCACAGAATGGGGGTGGATTGACCCATCTCTGGAAGTATTCAGGGTCAGGTTGAATGGGGCTGTGAGTGACCTTATCTAGTTAAAGATGCCCCTGGCTCACTGAAGTGGTTTGAACTTGGTGATTTTTAAAGGTCCCTGCCAACACAAGCTATTCTGTGAGTCTATGTACAAAGTTGGTACTATAGATTTGTAAATACTGATGCTTCCACTGTTTAATCAAACAGTTCCTAGATTACAGAAATTTTGGTAGGGCAAAGAACAGGGTGGTAGGCTATAAACCAAACTGGAGGAAGAGAAAAAAGAAATAACTGTTATGGCTTGGACAGAGGTACTGAGGTTAAAAAAATTGTCTGGATGGTTGAGCCCAAGGAGTTGTGGTGAATGGAATTAAATCCTATCAGTGGCCAGTCATAAGTGTTGTCACTCCATGACTCAGTACTGGGACCAGTTCCATTTATTGAGGGAATTGTGTGCCCTTTCAGGAAGCTTGCAAGTGCCACTGAGCTGGGTGTGAGTGATAATCTGCTGGTGGAATGAAGGCTCTACAGAAAGATCTGAACAGGCTGGATTGTTGGGCCAAGGCAAATTATGTGAGGTTCAGCATGACCAAATGCTGGCTCCACCACCTGAGTTACAAGAACCTCATGCAGCTAAAGGCTTGTGAAAGTGTTTGGAAAGCTGCCCATTGCAAAAGGACCTGGAATTGCTGGTTGGCAGTGGCTGAACATTAGCCAGCAGTGTACACAAGTGGCCAAGAAGGCCAATGGCATTTTGCCTTGTATCAGAAGTAGTGTGGCCAGCAGGACTAGAGAAGGGATTGTCCTCCTGTCCCTCACCCTGCTGAGGCTGCACCTCAAATCCTGGTGTTTAGTTTTGGGCCCCTCGCAACAGGAACAACATTGAGATTCTGGAGCATGGCCAGAGAAGCTGATGAAGAGTCTGAAGAACAAGTTCTGTGAGGAACAGCTGAGGGAGTTGGCGGTGTTTAGTCTGGAGATAGGGAGGCTCAGGGGAGACCTCATCCCTCTCTACAGCTGCCTGGAAGGACTTTGTGGCAAGATGGGTTCAGTCACTTTTCCCAGGTAACAAGCACTAGAACAAAAGACAACAGTGTTGAGTTCCACCAGGAGAGGATTGGATATTAGGAAAAACATGCTCAGCTAAGATGGTTGTCAGGCATTGGAACAGACTGCCAAGGGAAGTCATGTAGTCACCATCACTGAACATATTTAAGAGACGTACATGTGGCACTTAAGGACGTGGTTTAGTGGTGGACTTGGCAGAGTTAGATTTTTTTGTTGGACTGATGTTCTTAAAGATCTGTCATCTAAATGATTCTACAATTATGCAAAAAGAAGTTAAAGCACAGATTTTAGTAGAACATAAGCATAGTTACACTGACTGTAGTAAACCCTGTTTGACTTGGGGAACCTAAATCTTATTATTTTAGAAATTACTTCAGCACAAGTCCCAGGAAAACTAAAACTTTTTAAGTCTGTATTTAAGCAGCGCTTGCTCAGATGCATCAGTTGTCTCTATTGGTGTAAAGGGAAGTCACTGTATTGATTCGTGCTCCAGTTCTGTCTCGTTACAGACACACCTTGGGAGTTCAAGAGGGGAGTTCCCTTCTCCAGCTCCACCTCTGAGCTGTGCTTGTCTGGAAGTAGCTTCTCCTTATTTTCTGCCTGAGGCTCTTGTGTTTCAGCTTGTGCCACCATGCTCATGGGGCCATACCGTGCTTACACCACCGTGGGCACACCGCTGACTACTATTGCTGCCTGGGCATATGTCGGGCCCTGGCTGAGCTCACTACCCACCAGTACTTGGGGCTGTAACCTAGAGCTTCTTCCACAGGCAGCCATGTCCCTGATAATGGTGATGAACAGATTATCAGATTCCAGGGCAGACCCTTGATCAAGTCCAGTTGTTACCAGCCTATAGGTGGAGTATGAACCATTAGCCAGTGAGGCTGATGATTATGCCATTTTTTCATTCATCTGCTTGTTCATGAAGACAGTAGAACCTCCACCTAATTACTGGAATGATCTCAAAAAGCATCAGTAAATTTACCATAGGTGACATCTGGTCTGCTTTCTTTATCCGAATCACTCATTCAGCCACAGAAGGCAGTCAGACTGGTTTCCTTCAATAAATCTGTACTGAGTGTTTCCAGTCACTACCTTCTCCTTCATGTGCCTCGAAATGGCTAGTGAGAGGCCTTGTTGCTGTATGATTTTCTTAAGACTAAAGTGGCACTGTGGTTTCCGGGATCTACCTCCCTGTTCTTTTCGAAGGTGGTGCAATATTTGCACTTCTGCACCAAGGCGGTCTCTGTCAGTTTCCATGACCTTCCCAGAATGATAGAGCACACCCTTGCTTAAGATCTTGGCCAACTTGGCAGCAACCGTGGATGAAGCCCATGTGTTCACTATCAATAGATAGTAATCACATTTTCTGAAGACAGCCTTGACTTCTTTTCCACTCTGGTAGCTCCTCTCCCATTTCAGTGTGACATAAAGGTGAACACCAAGATAAGGAATGCTAGGTATCTTAGCATTATTCAAACTCCTTATAATAATTCCTGCCCTGTTCAGCAAGAGGCCTCCATTTGTCTCTTTATTCTAATACAGTGACAGAAGTTCTTCCTGCATTTCTTGCTGTCCCTTGCCAGTTCTGGCTTCAGCTGAGCATTCAAGATTTCCAAAATTGTCCCTGCATACCTAGTCAAGGTTCCTACATGTGTTCTTTGTAACCTCCCATTGCTGCCTTTTCATGTGTACAGCATAGAGTGCCTGCTGAGCCAAGCTGAAGTCCTGGCTTTTTTTTTCCATTCTCAGAATGGAGACCATACTTGTGTGTAGAGGTGACTACCCTTCAAGGCCTGCCAGGCTTGCTGCACTTCTTTTTCTTCCTTCACTGCCTACCATGGGATCACATCTATTTTTCCCTAAAAACACTTGAAGATACAGATTCTTCAAATGAGGAAGAGCATGATTTTCTTGCCTGTACAGCGTTTCAAGATTACTGATTTCCTAAGTTGCATGACACTGAAAGTAGTTCTGAGGTAGAAGAGAATTTTTGTGGAAAAAGCTGAGAGCAGCCTTCTTAAATGTGTTAAATTCCTCAGTGAACTAGACTATCTTAATCTTTCCTTTTAGACTTCTTCCACTTTGAGTTCCTCCTTCCCTTCCTTTACCTCCAAATGTTAATTCAGGCAAGCACAACGTTTTTACCAAATGACTAAGGCTGTGAGAGGTCAGATAGCAACATTTTACTCTCTTCTGTAAAAGAGACTTTCTGAGTGAATTTACAAGTCACTTGGTTTGTCCAGTGTTGAACAGAATTTTTTCTGGCACAGAGAAAATATTTCTGAACTCATAGTAAAACTGTTACAATCAAAAAATAAGTATTTTTGGCCAATTTGCATTATCTGACAAACTGAGAAGTCCCTAAATGTCTCTAAATCTATCTGTCGTGTACTGGCAGTTACTATTTCTGGTTATCATTCAGATGTCCTGAACTATAAAAATTTTTCTGCAGTTATTAAAAGTGCTGATCTTGTACGTTCTTAACTGTCTTTACAAAGGGCACCTGAATCAGAAGCTATTATAAAGGAGAGATTGCAGGTCAGAACAAAACATTGTCATGCTGTATTTTTTGAGCTGTTTAAATAGAGCTTAGATCAGTTGTCTCCTTGATTGTCTTACATGAGATGCCCAGTGTCATGATAGCCTCAGTTTTATTGCTTTTGTCTGCAGTTTGCAGGAGGCTTTATAGCCCTGTGAGAAATGTGAGAGGTTTTTTAGTTTTTATACATATCCTTTGGCAGTTTGATGATGGAAAAGTGCTGCATTGTGTCTGTCAAAATGAAGGTATGCATCTCCTCAGGACTAGCACCTCAGCAGTTAAAAGCATATAGTCTTGATAGACTGAACTAGCATGATGATGTATATGCTGTATATAAATAATCCCACTGTTACCCAGGCAGACTTACAGCTCAAATAGGCAGGAGAGAGAAAAGTTGAGGAAAAAGTAGATATTACTCTTCACACAAAGAGCAATGATATAGAAACATTAGCAGCCTCATTTCAAGAAATGGCTAGCTCTATCAAGTTGTATGAGTAGTACGTCTCGTCCCAATCCTGCAGTCTTTTAGACTTAGAAATTTATTTGAATTTTAAGTAGGATTTTTTTCCTGTGTCAGGACAGAAAAATTGCAACTTGGTGTTGTTTTGTGCTGATTTTTTTTTTCCAGCTTCAAATTTTATGATGACTGTAAAATGTATTGCCGACAAAGCTATTCAGGGCATAAGGTCCTTATTTTAGTTTTTCCTCTTATTTAAAGCTTATGGAGTTTTTTTCACTGACACTCCCACAGTAGGAAGCACTCATTTGCAATTCTAACCATTCATTTTGCTCTGTTTGAGAGAAGCTACTTCATATGTTAATAAAAAGTGTATTGGAAAAAAATCAACTTCACAAAAAAAACTTTATACAGCAAATAAGAATTCAAAAGTGGTCCATTACTCCTAAAGATAAGTAAAATGTTTGTTATAAGAGCAAATTACGTGCTCTCTTACCTTAAGCTGTGTTGGGTTCTGCTTGGCTCCCTGCCAAACATAGCTGTGAGCCGGTTAGCCCTTCCAACCCCTCCTGACAAAGGGGAAAAAAAATTAGCAAAAGGGGAAAAAATTAGTAAAGGAATTATATATATTTATAGGTATTTCATATATATACAGCTAAATACTATGCACATATAATACAAGGATTCCAAACAATCCCAAACACACCCCAAAAGGGGAAAAGGGCAAGGAGAAGAGGACCGAAAAGGGTAAAAACAAAACAATGAAATCTCAGGAATTAATTCAGTAGAACAATTAACACAATAAGATCCCACCAACATCCCTTGGGAGAAGTGAGTGTCCTCCCTCCTCTGTCGACAAAGACAACAGCTCTTAGCCAGGCCTGACCTCAGAGAGATAAGCCGAGGCCTAAATACTGAGAACTGCCGGCTCCGTGCTCACCTGACAAGGGAGAGGAGGAAAGAAGAGAGGAAACTCCCTCTTGTCTTTGTACACCTGATTATGTAAGGGAATGATCTAGAATACTTCCCTAGTTAAGTCCCCAGTTTCTAGGGAAGGCCTGCAGACAAACTACCACATAAACCAAATAATTCTTTCAATTTCCTCACTCATTTAAAGTGGCATTATTCCTCATGTGGCTGTGCTGTGGCAAGATAAGCTTGAGAATGGAATGGAAACTGTTGAGCAGCAAAGCCTTTTCATGTCCCCACTTCTACTAAATAAAACATGTCATCAGTCTTGAGAGTGGACCTTATTGCCAGGTTATCTCAGTGAGGGACTCCAGTTGTACTGATGCTGAAACTGTGAAAATACAAAGTCAAGGTAGCTTGTAGTAGAACTAATGCATGAACAGATTATTCTGTGGTATGTGGTGAGCAAAAATTAGCCACCACACCTTGAAAACTTTTTCTAACAGCTCCACCACTAGACACTGTCTCACGTTTGTAGTGAAGTGCAGGGGGTAGTGTATAGCTGGGGGTAGCATTTCTTCCTTTAGAAAGAAGACTTTGACCTGTGCATTTTTACCATCTTTTGACATCTTTAAAAGGCGAAGCAGTTGGCCTTGGTTTTCCTAATGCCGTCCCTACTTCCCCTTTCAGAACTGTAATGGCAGTACCAGTTGTACATTTCTGTGGTGCTGGAAAATAGTCTTCTCCAGGCTTCTGTTCTCCCACCACTGCTAAGGCCACAGCTTACTTTTCCATGTGTTTCTTTTTGAAATTTGTAACACAGAGAGGTTTCACTGGGTCATGGCCCACCTTGTTACAGACCACATATTGGTAATGGAGAACCTAAGGCTTGAGCAGTAAGAAGTGGAAAGTTGTCGCAGCGAGGGAGACTTGTTCTCTCAATATGAGTGATCAGCAAGTATTGGTTTATTGATTCACGTTACATCCTTATATTGCATATAATGAGCTAATACATATTCTGCAACCTAAACATATTATTGGATGCTTTTTTAAGGGAAAACCCCACCTTATAAATACTCATTCTGTTTGCTCTCAAGTGCGTATTTCTCATGCCTTTCTAATCACAACATTCTGTTATCGTGTACAGCTGCAGCAACTCAAGCTAGTTGAGTCCGATGTTTCCCAAGCTCCCTCTCAGCCACCTGCAGCATGTCTGTGTAACCCTGTGTTATCAGCCAACTAAGCCTCTACAATTCCCCTGTTTTATTTTAAGCAAGCCATGTTTGATTCATTAGCCACTTAACTGACTCTTGCACAATCCCTAAAAAGCATTGTAGTACATATGGTGCAATCATTAAAATCACTAATACAACTATCACTATTACAATTCCATGTTTTACTAAGTCAAATAACCAACCTGTTAAACCTAAACCTTTTAACCAGTCATCAAAGGCAGAGATGGTAACAGTTTTTTCATATTATCTTTCAATGGTCTTAGCGAGTTATGTATAGATACTGAATGATCTGATAAATTCAAACAACACATTCCCTCAAAATCTTCACACCTGTGTCCTTGTACCAAAGGCAAAAAATCAAAATAGCTGCTCTGTTTTGTAATATTGCATGCCTAATACTATCTACATCAGTGGTTAATTCATCTATTATTCGTGAGATTATATTCATTTGCTTAGCAGTCCAGCAACCTAAAGTTTTTTGCAAAGCTTTAGCTATGCCTACCGGTGCAAAGAATGAAGCTATGACATTTGTAGGGGTATCCCAAAATCGAACTCTATCATTACAATCTGACCCAAAGTGCTTTAGATCTCTCTTACGCCGGATTTAATGTGCTGCATCCCACAGATCTCTAAAGCGTGGGATAAACAATGTTAATTTACCAATGTAACAAGGCCCTCCCACAGGATGAAGTGAGATACCTCCCGAGGCACGATTGCCACAAATGAGAAAGTATCCTGGTGGCAACAAGTATCCATCTAAAATGTTAACCTTAAAATTTCCCATAGTTGAAATGCTAAAGTTCCAATGGGCCAAGTTACTGCTTACGTTCTGATAGCCAGCTGAAAAACAATCCTTGATGCCCTCTCCTCCTTAACCAGAGCTTGTGGGCGTCTCCAAACTCAATTACCCCTGCGCCATTCCATGGGTGCCAGTGGGTTCTTATATTGTTACAATTTGTCCGTTGGCTCACATTTTCCCATTGAGCAGGTGCTACAGAGCTCCACAGATGCAGCTCCTGTAAAGGTAGGGGGCTAGACTTGTTCAAATACTCTATAATCCACTGTTGGGCAAAGGCACTTTGTATTATGGGAATATCAGAGCTCCAGCTACTTTCTAATTTTCCAATCATGTCATTAATCCAATAAACTCTGTGGCATTAAAGGTTGGATACCCAATAAGGCACATTCAGAAAGGATCTCCTGGAGTAGCTAAGGACAAACAGAAATCTGTCTGCCCAGCTTGGTTTGCCCATGTGACCTGCATGTTTGGTCTTGGGTCTGTGTAGTGGAAGACATCTATTTGCTCTGTATTCAAATGAATCAGGTAAAATATAGCTAAACTTGGGACAATACCCCACATCTTAATGTTAACTCTAACTATCCCCTTTTACAAACACAACAGTTCTAATTTCTATTAGCATATGTTACATTACTAAACTCCCAAATACCCCCAGATCCTTCAAAAAAGGAAAAATGTTCTCTGTTACAGTCTTTGGAGACGCTTGCTTCAGGCCTGGCATTCCAGTTGCTTTGGCAATCTCTACAGGCAGCTCTGCCATCACTGCTCTTTGTTGCTAGTTGGTAGTCGGCTTCACAACTTGTGGGTGAGTCCCTTTACTGGGTACCTATAGCAATCTGTGACCTGTAGAGACAGAACTGTATCCTCGGCCAGCAAATAGTGATGGACTTGGACCTTATTAGCCTGCTTGGCATTTTCACCGTTGGGTTTTTGTTTGTTTGTTGTTTTGTTGGTTTTTTTTCCCCCCAGGGACTCTGTTCCCCCTTTATCTTGTAAAAGGAAATAGTTACTGTTCTTCTAGCAAAGCTTGTAGGCATTAGTACTATACAATACTTAGTACAACAACATAACTACAATAAAAATAACTAAAATCATTAAAGCATCTATGATTCATCAAAACTAACAACACACAATTACAACTAAATATCACCTAAGATATATTTCCTTAAATTGGTAAATTCACACAATTCCTATCTATCTTAACTTTATTAATAGAGCTCTTCACTTGTATCATTCTGCAGAATATTAGCAGACTTCTCTCAGTTTGCTGTTAGCCAAGGTCATGTTGCAAATTCCATTGTTACCAGTGAGGCCTCTGTCTTGGAAACTGCTTTCTGACTCCTGGAGCAATAAATCTTATACAAAACTACAATGAATTAAATGTGAGACACAGGAAAGAAAACTACAGCACACTTTAAAATACAGAAAAACATTAACAACACAGTTAAAGCTAAACTACCTATTTTCTTAAATCTTAAACTNTTTAACTTTATTAATAGAACTCTTCACTTGTGTCATTTTGCAGAATGTTTGCAGGCTTCTTCTCTCCGTTTGCTGTTAGCCAAGGTCATCCTGCAGATTCCATTGTTATCACTGAGGCCTCTGTCTTGGAAACTGCTTCTGACTGCTGAGTCTGAAAACCTGCAGAATGCATTCCAACATCTATCCCTGAAGCAATAAATCTTATACAAA
>VXAU01005785.1:1364549-1394617 GCA_013399695.1 Formicarius rufipectus | reverse complement strand
GGATCGGGACCCGGGCGGTGTTCCGGGAGGGCGGAATGAATGAGGGTCCCCCCCGAGCCGGACACGGGGCAGCCGGGGCTGGGCGACTCGGGGAGATCCGGCCGGTGTTGGAAGGGAGTGTCGGGGTGTCCCCGTCTCGGCGTGGGGCAGTGCCGGGGGGCAGGCGGTGGCCCCGCCGCTTCCCGTGGCGAGTGTGGGTTCAGGGAGGGCGGCTCCCCGGGATGCTTAGAAATACGATTTCAAACGCCCTGTTTCAGATATAGGACTGAACACACCCCACACGTGGAACATAATCCCGAGAGGAAGTGGTTCCCCATTTCCCCGGGCTGAGACAAGGGACAACCCCCCTCTCCTTCCTGTCAGCAAGTATCATTCCAGTCCTCATCCCTTCCTGCTGCCAAGTGTCACCCCAAATCCTTGTCGCTTCCTGCCACCAAGAATTGCGCCCCAAATCCTCATTCCTTCCTGCTGGCAAGTATCATCACCTTGAATCCTTGTTATTTCCAGGCACCAAGTATCACCCCAAATTCTTGTTCAATCCTCCTGACAAATATTACCCCAGATCCTTGTCCCTTCTTCCCACCAGCTATCACCCTGAGTCCTCACACCTTTCTCCTGCTATGTATTGCACCCCAAATCCTTGTCCCTTCTTAACCCCAAACATCACCCCCCTCTTCTATCTGGAATTTGAGGGTTGCACCTCGTCTTTCAAGCCCCGCTTTGCTGTGTTCCCCATCCCTACAGTCCCAAGTGCTGCGCACCCAGAAGTTGAGCAACAACTAAAAATAGTCCAGAGCAGAGCTGGGCTCTTGGCTGGCACAAACCCCAGGCAGGAGAGGAGCAAAGCGGGGGGCTCAGCCCAGCCCAGGCACCCCTGAAAATTGGAGTTGAGCTGGATGGGGAAGTAAGGACTTATTCCTGGATCTGTAGATGTTTTCTTCACACCTCAGGGTGATAATTTGGCAGTTGATAATCTGGGTATTGTAAAAAAGGTGTGTGATAGTAAATAAAAATTAGGGAAAGTATGATTCCCGAGGGGATTTAATTATTCCTTGGGTTAATGGAGGGCTCATCCATCCTGGTTTGCCTTGCACAAGGGCATTCCTCTTCCAAGGTATGTGTCTGTGGGGTTCCTTTTATCCTGATTTGTGACAGAAACTCAGGTCTGGGGCAGAGCCCATCCTTTGTCCTGGGATAACACCAGAGGGATGGGGAAACTGAGTCACAGAAAGGCAAGACTCCCAGCTGCAGAAGGAGGATCGAGGACACGGGTGTCCCCTTCCCGTGACACCTCTGAGCTGCTCTGGCAGGACTTGTGTGTCACGAAACCCATAAAATATAATTTATTTTAGCATCACCAGGAAAAGGGAAGAGGTCCAAGGGAGATGAGTCATGGTTTCCCTCGTCTGGGCAGCTGAGTGATGCCCCATCACCCTCTCCCACCATGGCTCCCTCCCTTCCCGGCTGTCTGGGATTTGGCACAGGGCTGGCTCTGGGCTTGTCCGCTTGGGAACAGGCGAGAGTCAGAGATAGGGTTTATGAAAAAACGCTGGATGATCTGTTTTCCTCAAAGAAGCCTCGAGGCTGGGAGGGAAGGAAAAGGGATGCTCCCTCAGAGCTCTTGGGGCAAAACTGAGTGTCGGCTTCCCCCATGGGCGCTGAGCAGAGCAGAGCTGAGCTTTGGGGCTGCCTTTTCCCTGATGAATGGGGTTTGAGGAGTGAGGCGCCAATGGCCCAAGTTGTTCCTGCTGCAGCCCAGGAAACCAATGCCACGACACTGCTGGATTTCAAATTTGGTTTTGCTGGTGCTGAAGGCTGCGGGCGGAGCAGCGGAGCTCTGGGATGCGCGGGGACGGCGATGGGAGGCGGCAGCGGTGCCGCTGGCTGCGGGATTTGCGGCTCGTTCCTGCTGCGAGGGAGGAACGCAGGTCACGAGCTCTTGGCAGGGCTGGGAGGGATGCTCGGGAATCCAGCCACGGGAGCCAGCGGTGCCGGGCAGCTTGCCCTCACCTCTCCAGCCCTACAGCTGCTGGCGGAGCCAGGAATCTGCAAAGCTCTCCTGTTTAGCTTCTTCTGTTTGGTTTTTAGCAATTTTGGACGTTGGGAGCGAGTTGCCTCCTCTTGGAGGAGAGGGATGTAACAGCCCAGCGCTGCGGGGAAAAGCTGGGAAAGAGAGAAACAAAGGGGAGGAGAAGCAGGGAGGAAGGGAAGAGGCTCACGTGGCTTCCCCAGGGCACCGGCCAACGCCTCCGGCACAATTGCTGCCTCGGGCTTCGTCGGCTCCCGATGCTGGGGATGCAGCAATCCCTCGGCTGGTGCCAGGCTGGAGGGGAACCCCTTCCCAGGTTTTATGACCGGGTGGGTGCTCCATGGGGACGGCTGGTGTGGGATCCCTGGCCTGAGGCTGGTCTCCTCCCTTCTCTTGCTCTTTGTCCCTGGTTCCCAGCACCATCTCAGTGTTTCCTTCTGTTTTTCCTCAGCTCAGGGCACTTATTCCAGGAGAGAAGATTCCCTGTGAGTACTCCTGGGGCTGTGCTCACTCCTGCTTTCTTACCCAGCCTTCGGTAGTGCCAAGGATGCTCTTCCCACTGCTTATTCTGGGAACACTGGTGCTCAGCCTGGCAGGTGAGTAGGGCTGGAGGGGGTCAGTGTGTCACTACCGCAAAGGAGATGTCCTGAGTGCCACATTTATCCAAACAAAGCTGCCTAGTGGCAGCTCCCACAAAGTGTTTTTCCTGTTTTGTGGTCTTCTGGCTGCCCAGGGCATCACCCTGTGAAGGTGATGGTTTGTGGTGGCACCTCGTAGCAGGGGACACCTCCTTCCATGTGCTACAGCTGAATTGTAAAGCCAGGGAGGAGTAAATCCTGAAGGTCTTGACTTAACCTGGGAGTGATGTTGAGGCTGAATCTTTTTGGATTCCACAGCCAGCGTGGTTCCAGCCAGGCTGGTTCCTAAAACCTACTGGCAATTATTATTAGCTGGAGGGAGATGTGACACTCTGGAGTCTCCCTGGAGTCGGGCAGACTGCCCGATGCTCTTGTCCTGTCTGCCTGTCTGTCTGCAGCCCCTGGCAGGGCTCCTGCTGCCTGGTCCCTTCCTGCAGCTCCTCATCCTCCCCTCCAACTCCTCATCCTCCCTGCTTGGGCTCTTGGCTCAAATGTAATGTCTCACTGCTGCCCTAATCCCACGGGAGGTATTTGCTGTGGGAAGGGCTTTGCCGTGTTCTGCAGTGGGGCTGAGCTTGGAATATAAAGTAAATCCATGGTCTGAGGGGAGATTTCCCCCTTTTCCTCCCCGTTTTGGGATTGGGGGGGAAATTAGTGCCCTTGATCTGCTTTGGGGGACATCAGTGCCAGGGGGCACCCCAGGACCAGCTAGCATGGCTGGATTGCTCTCTGGCAATGTTGGCATCCAGCCATGGACTGAGATGGTTGGCGTTGTGCTGGAGGACTGGGATGAGGTTGGCACCATGCTGTGGCACACCTGTTGGCATCGTGCTGGAGCACTGGTGCCATCTAGTGCCTGCCAGCCTGCCCAGAGCTGGCTCATCCTGGGGACATGGGACTGTGTCCCTGCCACTGTCCCCATGGGGACAATCCAGGCTGTGTGTCTGGGGGGTGCAGGTTTGGGTGCCCATGGCTGTAGCTGGCAGCTGAAGGCAGTGGTGCTCCTGGTGTGGTGCTGGATGCGGGACTGTCTCCCTTCTGGAAGGGTGGGCTTGGTGGGGGATGGTCCTGAGGTGTCACCTGCCCATCGGTCCCTCCCACGGTCGTCACTCCATTTGCTTAGATGTTGTCCAGATGGAAGATTAAGGAGACGCTTCTGCAGGTCTCACCACCACAGACTTTTGTCCTTGTCTCCCTCCTTTAGGTGCCATGGAGATCCAGGTCCCGGATGAGCCTGTGGTGGCTCTTTTTGGCCAAGATGCCACCCTGCGCTGCTCCTTCTCCCCCGAGGCCAACTTCAGCCTTGACGACCTGAGCCTCATCTGGCAGCTGACGGACACCAAGCGGTTGGTCCACAGGTTTTCCGGTGGCCGGGACCAACTGGAAGACCAGGGGAGGGTCTACACCAACCGCACGTCCCTCTTCTACGACCAGCTGGCCCAGGGCAACGTCTCGCTGCTGCTGCGGCGCGTGGAGATCACGGACGAGGGCAGCTTCACCTGCTTCGTGCGGGTGCGCGGCTACAACAGCGCGGCCGTGACGCTGCAGGTGGCAGGTGAGGCACGGGCAGCTGGGCTGCTCCTGGCTTGTCCCCCCTGGTGAGAAGCGTTCTCCATCGTGCTTTGTGGAGCCTCTTTCTCCACCCGTGCTGTGGTTTCCCCGTGAACTTGGGTTTGTGGTGGAGACCAACTGGCTGCGCCTCCCCAAAATGTTGCTGTTCAGGTTGCAATCCCTTCCCTGCCATGATGGAGAGGCTCCTGCTTAAGAGAACACTTGGAAGCATGACCATAAATTATCCAAACTTGGGGAGACTATCAGCTGGAGGAGTCTGCCCTGGGGCTTGCCCAGCATTGTTGGGTTGCTCCAGATCCTGGTCCTTGCTTATCTCCACTGTGTCATGCTGGTTGTCCTTTCCCTTGCAGCTCCCTACTCCAAGCCCACTGTGAGCCTGGAGCCCAGCAAGGACTTGAAGCCAGGTGACCTGGCAGTTGTCACGTGCCACGCTTCCCGTGGCTACCCCGAGGCCAGCGTCCTCTGGCAGGACAGCCGGGGCAGCAACATCACAGAGAACATCACCACATCGCAGGTGGCCAATGAGGAAGGTCTCTTTGATGTGCACAGTGTCCTCCAGGTGCTGGTGGAGCCCAGCATCACCTACTCCTGCCTGGTGCAGAACTTGGTGCTGCAGCAGCACGGCCACGCGTCCGTCACCATCACAGGTGAGCCACCAGATCTGGGCCAAGGAAGGGCTGGGCTCTGTCTGGAGGGGGTGACCATGGTGACAGTGGGATCTGGGTTCCCTGCTGTGACCCAAAGCCACCCTGGGTGTTGCTACCCCATGTCTCTGCTCTGCCTCTCTCCCCCGTGGGCCTACAAGGGTGACTTGAGGCTGTGCTGTGTCACCTGTCACTCCACACCAGCATTCCTGTAAGAACCAGTGTCCTTACTGGTTAACCACCACTCCTTGCCCTGACCTATTCCAAACCACCGGTACAGGGCATGGCAGATGTGCTCTCCTTAGCCCATGGCCATGGTGTGCTCTAAATTTGGGGTTCTCCATCCCAGCTGCACCAATCCTACTTCAGGAATACAGGCTGGAGGAATCCATCAAGCATGTGCAGCCTCACCACTTCGTTCTGAGCTCCCCCTGCTGCCCTCCCAAAGCTCCTTTTAACTTCTTGCCCTCCCCAGTAGCATTAATTGGTGTTTAATTACTCTTGGTGCAGCATGTGCTGGGTCGGGGAGGTGGATTCTAGCTGGATGTACCAAACTCTTGGAGGAAAGCATGCATGGATGCTGCTGGTTGGCAGCAGGGGTGGCTTTTGGGTAGGCTCCCCCATGTGCAAGAAAATGCTCAACCTTGGGGTGACATCCGTGGAGGGCTAGACTTTATTTGAAGAAGGAGTAATAATATGGGGAATAACTGGATACCCAGTGCTTCAGGAGGTATCCCCTCAGCCCTGGTGGTCCTTGCTGGACTATTCCAATACCTGAAAGAGCCTACAGCAAAGATGGAGAGGGACTTTGGACAAGGGCCTGGAGTGACAGGACAAGGGATGATGGATTCAGAGACTGCCAGAGGGCAGAGTTAGATGAGTATAGGGAAGGAATTCTTCCCTGTGAGGGTGGTGAGGCCCTGGCACAGGTTGCCCAGAGAAGCCATGGCTGTCCCATCCCTGGAAGTGTCCAAGACCAAGTTTGATGGGGCTTGAAGCAACCTGGGATAGAGGAAGGTGGAATTGGATGGTTTTTGTGTTCCCTTCTAACCCAGGCCATTCTATAGTTCCAGACCATGGGGAAGGTATTCCCATCCTTTCTGCCCTCATGGCATGAGATGAGAGGGGAAAGGGAGCGGGTACAGCATCATCTAATGCTTCTCCTGAGCTTCTTAGCAAGAAAAGGGTCAGCCTACAGTCAAATTTATTAATGCAATTATATAAAGATTAATAAAGTATTTTAGGGGATGACTCAACTTGCTGCTTCCCTGCCAGATCCAGACTTGCTGGGGGAGGCCATAATTAGATGCACTGATAGCTTGACTTCCAAAGCCACCTGTGGCCATTTTCATCCGGTGTCCACCCAAACCTCCAGGCCCCCCCCCTTTCCCAGAGGGAAACGAAAAAGAGAAAAGAAAAAGAAACAGCTGAGAGATAATGGCAAAACAAACTCAGAGTGGCTAAATACTTAAATTTATTACTAATAAGAAGAACTAAACGTAAAAGTAATAAAACTAAAAAGTAAGAAATAAATCAGTCTTAAGAACACCTTTCTCCTCCCACTCCTCCTTTTTCCAGCAGTTCCAGGGAGCAGGGAATGGGGGTTTGCAGGTGGGTGTTGTTGCTGCCATTGCTCTTGTCCTGGGGGTCACCCCATGGGCTGCAGGGGGGTCTGTGCCCCCCGATGGGCTCCGTGGGCTGCAGGGGGACAACCTGCTCCCCCACGGTCCTGCCCACGGGCTGCAGGGGGGCCACAGCTCTGAGTCCTTCCCCTGCTCCCGTGGGGTCCCTCCCGTGGGGGACAGTCCTTGATAGACTCTCCAACGTGAGTCCACACCCTGGGCAACACTTCTACCAGGGGAAAACCTGCTCCAAGTGGGTCTCCTTCTCCACAGGGCACAGCCTCGAGTCTCTTGCAGGATCTCGCTCCATCCTGGGCCTCCCACAGGGCAACAGCTCCTTCCTGCATCCACCTGCTCCTCCATGGGCTGCAGGGGGGTCTGTGCACCCCCAGGGATCTCCATGGGCTGCGAGAGGGGGAATAGCTTTTAGTCCTTCCCCGCCCTGCTCCAGAGTGGGGTCCCTCCTTCTCCTCCTCCTGCTCTGACCTTGTCTCTGCATTGCTATCCCATGGCTGGAATTTTCAACTGTGCCACAATCCTAAATTCTTAAATATGTTATCCCAGAGCTGTGACTGTGATTCTTAATTGGCTCAACTTTGGCCACCAGCAGCAGGTCCCTCCTGGCCCTGGCTGTCCTTGGCTCCACAGGACAGGAGAAGCTTCTGGCAGCTTCTAACAGAAGCCACCCTGGTAGCCCCCACTTCTAATGAAATTGAGCTACAGAAACCTGTGACACCACCCTTGTGCCAGCAGCTCGCTGCGAGGTGAGGTGCCCCCAGCATGATGGGGTGCTCACCCCGTGGTTGTTTCCTGCCTCCCCTGCCAGGCCAGCACCTCTCCTTCCCCGCCGCCGCGCTCTGGGCCACCGTGGGGCTCGCCATCTGTGTCCTGGGGCTGCTCGGCGTCCTGGCCTACGTGTGCCACAAGAAAGTCCGGGAGAGCTGTGAGGAAGAGGAGGAGAACGCAGGTAACGTGGCAGCAGCTTCATCCAGAAGGGGGAGATGTTTGCAGAGGGCGATGGAACGGGGGGCAAGTGTTAACCAGCACGGGTTTGCCTTGGTGGTGGCGTCTTCTAAAGGATGAAGTGATGGCAGGGGTGGTGGCACCGGCAGGTCTCTGCCACAGAGCCTGTGCTGGCTGCAGGCAGCTTTTTCAAATGGGACACCTGGGTTTCCTCCCACCCAGCCTGTTCCCTGCTCCGTGCATGCTCCGTGTGTGTGGTACCCACAGCCAGGAGCATCTCCACCAAGTGCCTTTAGCACTAAGCACCATGGAAATAACGTAAGAGATGCTCCATGCTTGTTTCCTGAATCCTTCTCCTGTTTGGGTTGGCTTTTTTATTTATGGAGAAGTGTTTGCACAAAGAGGGGGGGTTTGTTGCTTTAAAAAGCTGCCGTGCTCCGAAAATGGCTGAGGAAGCAGCTTTGCTGGCATTCCCCGTTGTTTTCTCTCTCTGCCTCCAAAGCGTTCACTCTGCCAAAGCCTTTCCCTGCCGGCATCGCTCTGCAGGGCCAGGACCCACAGTCTTCCTCCCCGAGGGCTCCCACTCCTCTCCCTGCCAGGAAAGACATTGGAAGTAATGCCACCACAATCCCTGGCTGTCCGTGTCCCCCGCAGTGAGAACAGAGAGGGTTTTTTCTCTAGGAAAACATCTGCAGAAGTTATAGACATATTTTTTTAACATATATGTAATTTTTCTCCCTCTGTACCGAGTATTTTCTCCTCAGTGAGGGAATTTTCAGGGCGGTGATACTCAGCAGTGGCCCTGGGCCAGCTGACCTCAGTCCTTCAGCAGTGAGACACAGCTCCCACCCTGTGATGTTTTCCACTGACAGCTGCACACCCTCAGGAATAACCTTTTGCCGTGGCTCTTGCTCAGGCAGAAGCCAGGCAGGGACCCTTCCTGCCTCCCAGGGCTGCCAGGCCTGTGGGACCAGCAGTTCTCCATGAGCTTTCCTGCTGGGAACAGTGGCGTGGCAGGTCTTGCCCATGGGGTGTGAAGCTCCCAGGCTCCAAGGGTGGCAGCCTGGTGGGTGCTGCAGGAGGGGGTTGCTCATCCCTTGGTGCTCATGGGGTGTCCTGGAGGTGCTGGGACATCTGTGGTGTCCCACTAAGCCCCTTGCTGAGTGTCACTCCAGATGGCAGCCGTGCTGTAAACAGGGACGCGACGGCGGAGCGGTGTCGCCCGGAGCTGTGGCTTTTCCTGCTCTGCTTGTAGGGAATGTGCCACCCTGGCACAGCCATGTGCTGGGGGAATACCCCCGTGGGGTGCTGCTGCAGGGGTTGCTGTGTGCAGGGGAGTGCCAGTCACCTCCCTGAGCACCACCAGCAGCTCAGCAGCCCCTGATCCTGAGCAAATCCTGGGATATGCAGTGACTCTGGGTTGCTCAGAGCAGCGGCGGGGGGTCCAAGGGGCATCCCCAAAATCCAGGGAGGTGGGGTCCGGGGTGGGCACTGGCACGTTTCCCACGCTCTGTCTTGCTCTTTTGCAGGGACGGAGGAGCGGGATGAGGAGGGGGAGGAACCCAAGACAGGTGGGTGCATGGTCCTGGTTTATTATGTACAGGAGTGCATTTTCCTGCCCCTCCATGGATGCCTGGCCTGCCCTGTGTTCCCCCTTTCTCCGACACATCCCTCACCTGGCAGGTCCCTGATAAGCCACTCTTATTATTAGCCACTTTTTATTATTAAAAAAATAATAAATAATAATGCATAATAAAAAAGCATCAAACAGGTTAATTATATGCCCTGTGACTACCTTTATCTGCTGGCACAGGAGCAGCCCCACTTGCAACGCTGTCTCCTCTGCAGTGGAAATTGATGTTGTTATTGGGGTGGGCTCCCCAAATGGGGTTTTTACATCTTTCCTCCAGGGAGGTGTTTCCTTGCAAGGGGGATGGGACTGACCATGTACTGTTTGCTTTTCACAGCTCTGCAGTTACTGAAAAACACAGAGAGCAAAGATGGTGAGTGGATTTGTCAGAACCACGAGCTGGCCCCTGGTGAAGGTTTCACCCTAATCATCATCTCCAGATGATGCTGAGATCTGCATGTAAAGCATCTGTTGGGTTTTGGTTTGGTTTGGTTTGGTTTGGTTTGGTTTTTTTTCCCCCACTCTGTATTTTCAATTTTCATTTTTTTCCATGCCGGTTTTCAATCAGATTTTCCCTCCTCACTCAGAATTCCCCAGCAGCAGCCTGATGCTGAATTTCAGGTGGAAATTCATGGAAATTGGAGTCTCAGCTCCTGTTTCTGCCTTTTACTATCTCATCCCAGCCTCCTGGCTCAGTGCTGCCAGCAGCCCATCACCCAGCCCAACCCAGTGTTGGGCTCCAGTGCCTTCCATGCCTGGTCAATCCCAGTCTGCCCTGATTCATTCCCATCCCAAGATCTCAATCTTTTAATTTATTTCCTTTCTTAGTAAATCAGAGGCTTGGCCTCTGCTGCTGGTGAATCACTGCTAAGTTAACCCTTCCTTCCTCTTTTATTTGACTGTGCTCTGCTTCCTGGCCCCATGGCTTTTCATTCCCAGTGCATCCTATTTCCTTAACCCCACGTGCCAGACATCTCCCACCTGCTTCCTGACCACTTTTGCAGCAGAAATGAAGCTTGAATAATAACACCTCCCAGGATTTGCTGGCTGCAGGGGCATTTCTAGCCAGGAGGATGGATGAAAGGATGAAAACACACCTACATATGCCTGGTAGTACTTGCCTGAGGCTGACATCAGCCTTGGGAGTGGGCATCCCAGTTTCTCTGGGCAAGGAGAGCCCAGAGCTGCTGCAACCAAGTTAACTTATAAGTTAGACTTCCGAGTTGTTACTCTTTTTTTAATGCGTTTTTTAGATTTATTTTCTTATTTAGTTTTTTTTTCTCCTTCCCAGATAATGAGCAAGAAATCGATTGATGGGAGCTGGGGCACCACCAGGCAGTGCCCTGTGCCCTGGAGCAGCTGAGATGTCCCCACTGGGGACAAGCTCCGGGTCCCCTGGAAGGACCTGGACCTGCTGCCACCCCTCATCCTGGGTCCCATCACCTCCCTCCCTCCCTGGCCACGTCTTTGGGGTGCCCTGGGGCTGGAGAGAGGCTGTGTCTCTTCATCCCTGGTGAGCTCCAAAGGCTGGTGCATCTTTCCTGGGGATGGTGTGTGCGGGATGAAGGATCTTCCCTGTCCACCCACCTGTGGGGCTGAGAACAACCGGCATCACCCCTTCCCCCAGGCACCCTCTGTGCCTCCTCCTACGTGGCCACAGCTGAGCCAGTCACCTTCCAGGTGCCTTCCAGGGTGAATTTCACTGCCCTTCCCAAGCCCAGAGGGCTCAAGAGCAGTGATGGGCTCAGCGAGGTCCCAGGGAGTGACTGCTGGAGCCCTGGAGGCTGTGGGAAGATGGATGGGACACAGGGCCCTCCAGGCACGGTGCCCTCGGCCCCGATGGAGGCACCACTCCAAGGACACCTGGGAGCAAGGATTTGTTCACTTTGCAACACTGTGGTTCCCACTTGACTTACATTTTTGCCTTAAATGCAAAATCCCATTGGGGTGGTTATCTCCTGCCTGGGACTTGGGCTTTTTGGGGAGGGCAGACCTTGGGGGGCACCTGCTGGCCAGGTGAAGTCCCCCTGTGCCCCCTGTGGTGACGTTAGTCAATGCTTTGGGGGCTGAAGGACTGGTTGGGGCAAACCTGGCCAGTGCGTGGGGTTGAGCACTCATTTTCCCCATGGAATCATGGGGTTTTGCCCCTGTGCAAAAGACCCCGAGGGCTCTTCTGCTGGTTTTAGTCGTTATTTAAAATCTGGAATCTGAAGGATTTATTGTGCCTTGACAAATAAATTTGGGGTTGTTTTGGCCAATGATTTCCAGCCTCGGTGTGGTCTCTGGGATACAGCTTTGAACACAGGAAGATTGGAATTCCCAGAGAAAAACTTTCGTGTTCCCCTTTCAACCCCATGTGAGCTGCCCTCATCCCTGTGCTTTATTGCCATCCATTAAGCAGTGGAACAAAGAGGAGCATCCCAAAGGGATGCCATCATCTGTCTGACATGGCTCCAAAATCCCAGTGCAGGGATGTGAGCAAGATCTGAGGGGGCCTGCTGAGGAAGGGACCTCCCTAAATCACCTGTGGGGGACTATTTTTAGTTGTCCTTTCCTGCCACGAAGCCAAGCTCTGCATTCCAATAGGAAAGTATTCCCAAAGGCAAGACGAGGGAACATGTGCTGGTCTCAGCCTCGGATGAGGAAGGGGATGGATGGTGATTTCATTGAGGGCTTTGATCTACAGCCTGAATTAAGTGCTGGCACAAGTTTTAACGAGGTGCCAGGAGGTGCCATTAATATTGTTTAGTGCCCAGACACTGGGCTGGGAGAATGAAGCCATTAACCACCTCTTGGTTGACTCATCCCTGGCGGGCAGTGGGATGAGTTGTCCCCACATCCAGGACATTGTTGAAGGTCCTGAGGTGGTGCCAGGGGATGTCTTCTTATTTGGGCAGATTTGAGGGACTTTATTTGCAAAATGCAGCCTGTGCTATGCAGGGATAGGAGCTCTTGAGGCTGGTGAGGGAGAAAATCATAATTAAGCTGTGGAAGCCCAGGAAAAATATTCCTTAGGTGGCTCCAGAGTGATGAGCTCTCCTGAAGTGTGGGCTGCTGTTTCCGGGAGGATGTGCTGTGCTTTGGCCTGGGATAAAGCACCCCAGGAGGAGCTTAGTTGTCCCCACATAGCATCCTGCTTTTGGGGCTGTCCAGGTAATGGGTTTTTTGGGAGGAAACCATCCATCCGCTTCTTCAAGCTCTTAATCCTGTGTGCTGGCTCGTGAGTGGTGTGATGAGACCCTGGCAGGGATGAGGCTGGTTGGCTGTGGGGTTTTTCCATTCCTAAACCCCCTAAATCTTCCACCTGCCTGTGGCTAATGGTGAACCTGGCAGCTGGGAACTTGGGATTTAGCAGGGATGCAGAGTGTGAAGGACCTGGCAGTGAGAGCTGGCAGCAGCTCACCCGTGTTTGCTTCATCCCTCCTGGGAGCAGACGAGGCTGTGAGTGCATCCAGCCCCCCTGGGCGGGTGAAGAACAACCCCAGAGTCCCACCTGGCAGTTTATTTCAGAAGGCACCGGGGTGAGTCTGTCCCGGTGCCGGTCGATGGCAGCTCCACTCACCCCATCAGTACTGAAAGGAAGGTTTCCTGCTTTCTCTATTGACATAGTTCTGGAGAGGGGTGGGAATCGGGATGCTGAGCCTTGTTGCTTCCTCCCTCTGAGGACTGCATGGGCTTGGATGATGGGATGAGATGGGATGGGATGGGTAATGCCCTTGCTGTCCCCTTTGGATGGAGACACTGACAGAGCTGTGTCCCTGCAGGCAGGCACTCTCTGGATACCCCACCCTGGGATGGGATGGGATAGAGTGGATAATGCCCCTGCCTGTCCCGGTTGTCCCGGTGGATGGGAACATGGATAGGCCCACATCCCTGCAGGCAAGGGTGCTCTGGATACCCTGGGGTGTGGGTTGGACCGCAGAGCTGCCTGGCACCCATGGGTGCCCCTGCCCTGCACTGTGGGTCAGTTTGTTTTCCAGAGATGAAGGATCTGCAAGAAGCACCATTTTCTATGTGTACCCGTTCCCATGGGATGATGAGCAGGGTCCTGCTCCCACACTGCCCCCAAATACCCAATATTTGGCCTCAAAATTGCCAGGCCAAACCTGAATTCAGGTGGAAAGCTCAGAGCACCCTGTCTGAGCTGCTTTCTGTTGTTAAGGCCATTGCAAACAGAGTAGCTGAGTTTCCCAGAGAGAGCAGAGCACAGAAACAGCCTCAGGGCTGGATCTTCCTGCTGCTCAGCTGCTGAAGGCAAAGAGCAAAGCCAAAGGCAGTGGGAACCTTAAAAATCATGTTATACCTCTGCTCATATCCTTTCTTGGGAAGCAACATCCCCAAAAGAGTTAAATGAGTCTAAAAATCCTGGATTTGTTATGGACAGACAGTTTCTATTGTATTTCCCTTTTGTTTTCTCCCAATGTAACGATTGGGATGGGGAAACCACCCAGTTCCATGCCAGCTCTACTTGGGGAATTTGCTTTCCATGGGCAAGCTGGAGCCAACACAAAGCCCTGGCTCGCTCAAAAGCTCATTTTTGTCAGAAAAAAAGGCCTTGAAAAACTCTCACTTGTGCCATGGATGCTGGTCCCACACCCTTTTGATGGGGGACAAAGAGTGCCACGGTATTCCCAAGGGAACTGAGTGGACCTGGCACATTCAGAGCTGGTTTCTCCCTCCCAGAACCCATTTCCTGGAGCTGGTTCCCAAGTAGGTCCTTCCCTGTAGCCACAATACCTCTGGTCCCGCTCAGGCAGAGTTAATGGAGGGGCTGAGAGACATTTTAATTACAGATTTGGCTCCCCAAGTGATTTATCCCAGGTAACTCAACCAGTTCATCCATCAGGACTTCCCGGGGCTCTGAGGCAGAAAGGAAGCCTGGGGGGTGTTTGTAGCGGTGACTCAGGAGTTGTTTAAGACAGACTGAAAATGAAATGGGGTTGTTGCTTAAAAAACCCCCACCTGGCATGAAGGACTTGTCTCCAGCCAGGAAAATTAATGAGCGACACCTTTTCCAAACTCCAGTTCCCCTCTTTTGCCAAGAGGCGTTCGTTTCTCTTTGGGAGAAGCATGGTGAGAATGAGGGAATCGGGGTGACATTCCGGTGTCATTTTGTGATCAGGTGGCTTTGCAGTGTCATTTTACTATGACAAATGCCCCTGGCAGTGCTTTTCCAATCAGGATCTGAACCAGCACTGCAGGAAGAGAGGCAAAGAGAGGCTGATGCTGTTTAATGAGCCTTAGAAAAGTGTGTGATGTCTCAGGTGAGGAGATGTTGCTTAAACAGTGCCTGAGAAGTCTTAAATTCCCCTGTTAATACAGTATTTAACACTCCAGTGGAAAAGCACCCTGGTAAATAAACAGAGGAGCCAGAAGGAAAGAGTGCTGACAGGGCAGTTGTTTTCCATGCCCGATGGAGAAATGGGTTTTCTCATTCCGGGTGGTGAAGTTGTGTGTGGTTGGAAGGGACCTAAAAGCTCACCCAGCGTCACCTCCTGCCATGGGCAGGGACACCTTCCTCTGGATCAGGTTGCTCCAGGCCCTGTCCAACCTGCCTTGGACACTTCCAGGGATGGGGCAGCCACAGCTTCTCTGGGCCAGGGCCTGCCCACCCTCCCGGGCAAGGATTTTTTCCCAATGTCCCATCTAACTCTCCCCTCAGGCAGTGCGAAGCCATCGCCCCTTGTCCTGTCCGTACAGACCCTTGTCCAAAGTGGGCACTGATGAGGGAATGTCCTTCATTCCCAGGGGAAACCTGCAGTGGGAGGACTTTGCAGCTGGAAAGCCCTGTTCCTCCAGGGCTATTAAATCCCGATTACAGTGATGGATGTGGCTGAGCTGGGAGGTGCTGGATGGGGGGTTTTGTTGCCTATCGATCTCTTTTGCACCTGAATGAGAATAAAAGCTATTTCTCACCCAATAGCTTCAGGATTTT
Organism: Formicarius rufipectus; assembly: GCA_013399695.1. Taxonomy (NCBI): domain Eukaryota; kingdom Metazoa; phylum Chordata; class Aves; order Passeriformes; family Formicariidae; genus Formicarius; species Formicarius rufipectus. Next base: position 1,379,584 of record VXAU01005785.1, on the reverse strand, counting down.
AAGGCCAGTGAATCTCTCATCCCTTTTTCATCCCAGATGCCTGAATTTATTTTCCACTGTACTGTTCCTGGTGCAAACCCTTGGCAGGAGCTATTGAAGGCTGTGAGAAACCCACCTTTGAGCAGAGAAACCTTCAGCTGAGTGTGAGATGCAGGGCTGAGGCAGTGTGGGGCTCCTTGGGTTTGTGGGTGAGCTGTGTCACTCCCTTTGGAACAGGAACAAAGGTGTGTGGGATGCAGGGACCCATCCGTGTAGCCCTGGTTCCCCACAGCGTTGGTTTGCAGGAGGGTCAAATCCTGGACCTTCAGTGCCATGTCCTGCTGTTGGGATGGGTAATGTGGCTGTGGGTGTGTGAACATCACCTCCAATTCCTCCAGGATCCCTCCAGCTCCGGGAACTCCCCTGAGCAAACCCAGCTTGCCTCCTAAAACACTCCAGCAGAGGGATGAGCTGGATTTGGAGATGACCCACTCTTGCTGAATTAATAAAGAGGCCTTGAGCTGCCAGAGAGGTTTTTCTTGTTGTATCATTTATTCATAATTCATAAAAATATCAGGGGCAAGGCCGGGACACGGAGATCATGCCACAAGAGGTTGGCATGTGTATATGTGTGTGTGTGTGGCATTATTCATGCTGCAGGGGGACAACAGCCAATGCCTGATGCATGGGCCACCCAGGGGATCCCCTCAGGCATTTGGGGGCAGCCCAATATCACTGTGATGTCCCCTACAAGTGAACAGTGCAGGTCCCCCCATCCCAAACCTGCCCCACACATCCCAAACCTGCCCCACACATCCCAGCAACCCAGGAGGAAGATGCTGCAGCCAATAAACCCCATTTCCCCAGGCACTCCTGTAAAGCACCATTAGAATCATACCAGGAATGCAAACATTAAGACTAAAACATCCCTCCCAGCTGGTCCACCCCCACTGCTGAGGAGCTGGTGTGCTCAGGACATCACCCCCGTGGTGAGGGGCCCCTTCCCCACGACAAACAGCTCCGAGTGACCCCCGACCCTCCATCCAGCTCGGAGGTGTAGAGCCATTAGTCATCCCACTGTACACACGAGCAGCTGTGCCAATTAGCATAATTAACACACGAGGGCCAATTAATCTCTTGATTATGCCTGCCATTCACTTATCAGCTGCTATTATGGGAAGATCGCCTTTTGTACCTCTGCTTTCTACGCAAATGAGGCGCTTATGATGCCTTCATTACTCCATTCACAATTAGCGGGTGCAGATTGCCCTGAAATCGGGCACGGACAGATTGCCGATGCCACAGGACACAGCCCAGGTGGGGTTTGCCTCCTTCCTCTCCAGTTCTGAACGTGCCACCCCCGGTGGTCCCCCACCACTTGGGTTTTGGGGGATTGCTGAAAACGTAGGGGAGAAATGTCTTTGGGCCACAACTGGCTCCATCTCAGAGTGAGAAGGACACAGAAGGTGCGAGGGACCTGTGGCCCGTTGGCCACTGAGATGGCAGTGGCTGATGCCACCCCGAAACAGGCAAGACACGGGACAAAGTGGTTCAGGGCACTTGCCAAGTGCAGCTGAAGGGAAATGCCCCTCCACGCCTCCAGAGGAAGGGATGGTCCCAGCTGGATTCCATTGTCCCCAGCAGCCCCTTGCTGGGCGGGGTCCCACCGGCAGCCCCCAGGTGTGCTCCATCTGGGCTGGGCTGCTGGGATAAAAGGCTCCTGGGCAGCGCCTCCCCTACGAGTTGGGTGTTTTTGGAGCCAGGATGGGGTCTGGAGGCAGCCTGGGGGTTGTTCTGTTCTGCTGGGTACTGGCTGATGCAGCATCCTACAGCCCCTGGGGGTTCCCTCAAAGGGACTTGGGGGTCTTGAGGGTCCGGGGGGACTCCTCCTGGAGCCAGCCCCGTGTGCCTTCCTTCTCCCAGCCCTGGGCATGGGTGGATGTGTCCCAGCTGCAGGCCATGGCCCCACTGCACCCCGTGGCTGTGCAGTGCCAGGAGGCACAGATGGTGGTCACGGTGCACAGGGACCTCTTTGGCACGGGGCGCCTGGTGAGGGCTGTGGATTTGAGCCTGGGCTCTGCCTCCTGCCTGCCCCTGTCCCACAGCCCTGCTGAGGACACCGTGACCTTTGTGGTTGGGCTGCACGAGTGTGGCAGCACCCTGCAGGTGAGGGGCTGCTCTGTGGGGATGGGTCTTCTCCGGGTGGGTAACTGGGAAGTGCTGTGGAGAGCAGTGTGCTGCCTGATTCACCCTGGCAAAGCTCTTGGTCCTAGAAATGACCTGGTAAAGGTGGTGACAGGATTTGGGGTGAGGGGAGGTTCTTCTGACTGCAGCAGTTCTCCAGTGAGAGGTGGTGTGGCCATAGCAAATGCAGTTTGTGCCAAAGCTCAAACTAGTTGTTCTCAAGGCTCCTTGACCTACTTCAAGGCTGGCCCCCTGTTGGGGTGCCAATACAAAGCTTCATGGTGTTCTGTAGGCACTGAATTTGGGGGCGTGGAGCACAGTCTGTGCCTTTACATTTGGCCTGTGTGTCCTGGCACACTCAGTGCTGGGTCTGTGATGGTGCTGAGCTTATGGATAATAGTTTGTTCTCCTGTGTTATTTCTCCCAAACCTTCCTTCCAGATGACCCCAGACTCTTTGATCTACAAAACAAGTTTGTCCTACAAACCTGCTCCTTCTGGCAACCTGGTCATTGTAAGGACCAACCCAGTGGTGGTTCCTATTGAGTGTCACTATCCCAGGTGAGCATGTGGGGGCTGTGCCTCTGCTCCCACGACCCTCACGTGGTGGTGGCATCTCTGCTAATGTGTGTCTCCTCCATGCAGGAAGAGCAATGTGAGCAGCAATGCTGTCCAGCCCACGTGGGCTCCCTTCCTCTCCACGCTGTCGGCAGAGGAGAGGCTGATGTTCTCCCTGCGCCTCATGAATGGTGGGTGCAGACCTGGAAGCCCCATTCCCTGACCTCTCTGCTTGTGGTCACGTGCTGAGAGCCCAAACAAAGCTACAACCTGGGCTAAAGTCAAGCCCAACAGGGTTGTTGCACATTTAGGAGGCCCCATGTGCAAGGAGGGCTGGTGTGCTGCCCTCCCAAGTGACCCATTCCCTTGGATCTGCCTTCCAGATGACTGGAGCTCTGAGAGGCTCTCCAATGGCTTCCAGCTGGGGGAAAGCCTGCACCTCCAGGCTGAGGTGGCTTCTGAGGGCCATGTCCCTCTGAGGCTCTTTGTGGAGGACTGTGTTGCCACCCTGAGCCCTGACAGGAACTCCTCCCCTCGATACGCCTTCATCGACCGCAGCGGGTAAGGGGGGCCGTGCCCGGGGTGGTGCCACGGAGCTGGCTGCTGTGCCCCTGACTCCTGCCCCTTGTCCAGGTGCTTGGTGGATGGCAGAGCAGATGACACCACTTCAGCCTTCATCTCCCCGAGGCCAAGGCAGGAAACCCTGCAGTTTGTGGTCGATGCGTTCAAGTTTGCAGGAGACGACAGGAACCTGGTGAGGAGTTGTGCCAACCCCTCCTGCCCAGGGTGTTTTAGGTGTGCTGCTCTGCTTGGGGCGGGGGAAAGGAAAATCAGCATCCAAGACTAATTTTAACTTCCCTTCCAGATCTACATCACCTGCCACCTGAAGGTCTCCCCAGCTGACCAAGCCCCTAACCCATGGAACAAAGCCTGCTCCTTCAACAAAGCCAGCGGCCTGTGAGTAGCTGGTGCATGTAGAGAGGGGACCAGCCTGGAGGAGAGGGCTTACAGATGACTCTTTTTCAGCTGGGCACCCGTGGAGGGTACTGGAGACATCTGCAGCTGCTGTGAGACTGGTCACTGTCCCCAGCGTGGAGGACACTCCTGGAGAACCAACCCTCCAGCCAGAGGGCCGGGGAGGCGCTCGAAGAGAGACATCCCTTCCAAGCAAGGTGGGCTTTGTGTGTCCAAAATACCCCAGGGCTGGGTCACCCTCTGGGCTGGGAGAGCCACAATGGGGGAGCACCTTTAGCTGAAGGACAAACACAGCCCTTTAGAGTCCTTAGGCAAGTACTTTCAAACTGAAAGAGGGAGAACTGAAGTTGGATATAGGGAAGAAATTGTTGGCTGTGAGGGTGGTGAGGTCCTGCCAGGGGTTGCTCAGAGAAGCTGTGGCTGCCCCATCCCTGCAAGTGTCCAAGGCCAGGTTGGATGGGGCTTGGAGCAACCTGGGATAGTGGAAGGTGTCCCTGCCCAAGGAGAAAGGTTTTAAGGCCCCTTCCAAACCATTCTATGGTTCTCTAAGTAACTGTGTCTGTGTGTCCATACATCTAATTTGTGGGAAGCTGCTCCTGGAGGGTCCATCTTTCTGTAATGCCAGAAATCCAGAGTGAGCAGGAGCTACCTCCCCTGTGATCTCATTCATGCCCATCTTTTTTCAGGTGGTCCCTCAAGGGTGACAGAGGCTGAAGTCTCAGTTGGGCCACTGTTAATCCTTGACTCAGCTCAGGGATTATGGAGTTCCTCTGGAGGTCTTGGACCAGCAGAGAAGACCCCAGAGGGTATGTGTGTAGGGTTTTTGGGTTTTGTTTGTTTGTTTGTCACTGAGGTCTCAGCTGAAGGAGACTTCAGGTTGATGTAATTATGAATTCACACCTGGACAGACTCTCTGGTATAACCACCAAAAGAGCCTGAGGGGCTCCTTTCCAGAGCTGTCTGCAAGTTCATCCTCTGGCAGATGAAGGGAGGACATTTGGTGTGTAGTAAGCGGCTCTTGTCTCTTCCAGGTGCTGCTGGAGGCCTTCCCATGGTGGTCCAAGTCACTGTGCTCACAGCAGCCACTCTGCTGAGCTTGACAGCTCTGGGGTTGTTTCTTCTGTGCAGGAAATGTCTCTGCCTTCATGGGAGGTGGTTGTAACCTTCATCCCTAATAAAGAGCAATGTTATTGTCCTCTCTGTGTGAAATGTTTCTGTCCCTTCTCAGCGGGGAAGGGGGACATCAGGCAGCCTTTGGTCTGCTTGGATGGGAATCCCTTCTCCAGGTGAGCCCTCTCCTGGGATCATCGAGTCACCAAAGGTGTGCAGAGCTGTTGCCTTCTGGAAGCACCTCTGGAGCCTCAGCACTTGGAAGTGGAACGCGTCTCCCTGCAGTGAGACTTCTCAAATGTGGACATTCCCTGGGTGTTTAATCCTGAACACCCTGGCTGCAAATGGTGTTCCCAGGTGAGGGAGGGAAGGACTGGTGCTCCAAGCAGATGCTGAGGGGCTTCCTGACTCCAGGAATCCTGTCTACTCCTCCTTAGCAGGGGTGATGCTGGGGGATGTCAGAATGGGCTTGTTGGTGTGAGTTGCTGCAACCTGGATGAGGAAGCACCTGAAGGACACAGTGGCAGTTCTGACTCTGGGCTGGGTATGGATTCTGCTGCTGGGAGAACTGGGTGTGTGGGGGGGAAATGGTGTTGGGGACTGGAAAGGGCTGAAGACACCTGACCTCAGCTCTAGGGAGAGCAGGGAGCAGTGGCTGCACGGGAAGATGGATCTGGGGCCACTTGAAGAAAAAAGTGAGGACTAGGGGAAGCCCTTTGGTCCACCAGCTCAGAACACTTTTTCCTTTTTAAATACAAAGGAGGCAAAGCCCTCAGCGGGTGGGTTTGCCTGGATTAACATCAAATCTTTGTAGCAACTTCGGGGCCTCTCCCTGCTCTGTTGGTGGAGCTGAGCTCTGGGGCACAGGAGTCCTGCTCACGCTGAAACCCAGCCCACGTGCACCAGACAGGTCCCCAAGTGGTGCTGAACTGCTCTGTTTGCTCTTTGGCCTCCCCTCCCACACAGCACAGGCTGAGGCTGCTGGAGGTGGCTGTGCTGGGGCTCAGGTTGGGTGTGAGCTCCTGCTCTCCGGACTCCTGAGGTGGGGAGGAGTGGCACTTCTCAGGATCTTGGGGGACACAAACATTTCTCCAAAGGGTTTTGTGCCCCCAGCCATCTCCAGTCCCAGCTGAAGGCTGCAGGATTTCATCATCCCATGGCTGGAGGCTCGTGTGCTTTGAGGTGTTGCCTGATTTAAATGTCACAGACCTGCAGCAGGGGCAGGAGTGTCCTGTGCAGTGTGGGACTCTGCTCCTGGGTGAGCACAGCAAGGGAGAGGCATCAATGTGCCTTGGTGGGAGTTGGTGGCTCTTCCAGGGAGGGTCCCCAAACCTATTGTCTCCTCCATCCTTCTGCCCTCATTGACCACATGCCTTGCTCTTACTTCCCATATCCTGTGAGAATCCAGAGACCTGACACTTGTAACAGCCTTTCCTGACCTGAGGAAGGTGCTTTTGGCCCTGGAGAAGGAGTAAAAAGGAACAAGGTTGACTCATATATTTGGTCCTTCACTCTTGCGTTCTGCAAGCTGCTGTTAAAGGCATTCCCTAAATGTGGCAGCTGCAGACTGGAAGCAGCTCTCCTGCCCTGAAGCTCTTGGGCTGGAGTTCCTCAGCCATGGGGCTGCTCAGTCTCCCCACAGCATCTTCCAAGGAACCCCGGGTGAAGCTGCAGCTCTGCAAAGGAGCCTCCCCAGCCCTGGGAAAGCAGCCTGGTGCCTGTGCTCTATGGGCTTGGGAGGTGGGGGGGAGCAGGGACCCCCTCCCCAGACAAGCTGGGATTGAAAGCCCAGGGCTGATGTGCTGCCTCAGGCAAATGTTTTCTGGTTCTGTTTTCATTGAATTAACCAGCTGAGCTGAAATAATCAAGTGGAAAAGTGAGGCAGCCATGTAAGCTTGTTTGTTTTTTTTTTTGGCCGGAATCTTCCCTGATCAGACTCTCAGCCTTCATGTTTTATGCACAAGCTCCTTCCTGGAGGAGCTACAGAAGATTAAAACCTCCTCTTTTTTTTTTTTCCCTTAATTTTTACCTTGACAGGGTGATGTGTGCTGAGTGTGTGGCCAGGCTGAGATGCTGCCCTGCCAAGAGGTTGTTGCTGCTCTTCCCAAGGGCATGGAGGCACAGCTGTGTCCTTGGAGTGGGAAATGGGGAGGAAATCTGGCAAGGTTGAGGGAGTTATGACATGAAAATTCTCTTTTGAGGCCCATCCTAAGCAAGTAGGACTTGTGTTTGGAATGACACGCTGTCCGCTCCCTCCTGCCAACCCCCTTCCCAGCCCAGGAGGGGCCACACATGAGCTTGGCTTCCTCTGTGGTACCCACTACACTGTGGATTTTAGTGTGATTAACACAGCTATTGATTCTTTAATAAATTATCAGTCCAGAACCAATCTTTTTGCCATGTTTACCAGGGAAAAAAGCTTGAGAGGAGGGCTGAGAAGGGCTCAGTGGTGAAACAATTCCTGGATCACCAAGCCTGAGCTGGGGTTGCTGTAGGTGGATCAAGGAGCAAGGGAGAGTCTTGTGGAGCTTGATGGAGAGTTTATCCAGCTAAAGGACCAGGTTGGAATGTGGCACTGGATGCCCCTAGGAGTTGGGCAGTGCCAGGTGCTGCTCCCCTGTCCCCAAAGGTATGGAGACTGTTGTAGGTGACATTGCTGGTCCATTTTTCCCGTCTGGTTTTACACAGCCCTGTGTAATTCCTTGATGGATGAAGAGGGAATGTGTGTGACATGCTGGTGTCCACCTCACCTTCTTTTCCCCACCTCTGAGCCCCATCCACCCCAATCCCAGATCTCCTGGGCTCTGTTTGCTTCCCTTTCTGTGGCACACATGAGCATCTGGGTAAAGGTTTAAGGGGAAAGCAGGAGGATGCTGATAGAACAATTCCTTGGTGGAATTAATAATGTGGACAGGGATGCACTGTGGTCATTCAGGTGTTTGTTGTATGGAGATGTTGCTTGAAGGCTCTGAGTGGCCTTCAAGGCAATTAGTTAAAAGAGAAGGAATTTACTGTGCAGGAGAACAACTCAGTGGTCCTTACAGGAATTTTGAGCTGCTGTCCCTGGGAATGGTGTGAACATCAATGCCACACCAATCCTTCTGGTTCAAGTGGCTCCTTTTCACCCTCATTTTACCCCTGTGAAGAAGCTCCCTGATGTCCTGAGGGTCCTGTTTCTGCCCCAAGTGTCTTCTGGAGCTCCCCCTGCTCCTGTGGCTGCTCTTTAATGCCAGCTCAGAGGCTTCAGCCATGCTCTCCTGCCACAGCTGTCCCTGAGCAGCAGCTCCCTGGGAAGCTCACTTTGTTTTTACAAAGAAATATTCCTTGTACTGAAAGCAAAGCAGGAAAAACACCTTCTGGTGTTATTGAAACTAATCTTCTGTGTTTTAGAAGCTCTGAGGTTTGGGAGAGGAGACCTGGGGAAGGGGCTTCTTCCATTGCTGATGTTCTTCTGCACCAGCCCAGATGTGAAGGGCTTGGATGAAGGGCCCTGAGATTCATTTCCTGAGCTAAGGTAGGCTGAGGGTGACACGAGTTGTGTCCTTTCACAGCCCTGGGATTCTGCTGGTGGAGCTCTTACAGGCAGTGCCCTTTGCAATCCTCTTTCCTGGGCACTGAAGTTGTTTATTTGTAAATAATTTCTATTTTCCTTGTGAATTCCTGGTGGTGAAGCCGAACAGGAAAACTTCTGGTATCTCTCACGGGTATTCATTCCCATCTGAGAGACAAATGCATTTCCCCAAAGAACTGGAGTTAATTCACTTCTGCTTTTGCTGCCAGGAAAAAAAAAATCGTGCTGCAGTGCAAATGGAGATGGAGGGGCAGAACCCATTTGAAAACACCGCCGGTAAATTGAAGCTGTGCCTTATTCGCTGAGGTAATTTAGAGTAATTCCCTGCTAACGAATTAATGCACCACTTCTTGTTCATTATAGCCTTCCTAATTTAATTGGAGCTCTAAGTGTGAGCTTCATTACCAGCCAATATTAATGTAATAAAGCAGGTTTTGGTGGAGCCCGACGTTTCCAGTGGGCTTTGTCTGCGGGGGCTGTGCTGGGGAAAGGCTGGGAGGAGGCAGGTCAGGGATGCTGCTTTAGGGGTGCCACATTCAGGGGCCGGGGGAGGGGGACACCCAATCCTTGGCAGAGGAAAAACTCCTTTTCCTGCAGCACTGCTGCCTCCCAGGGAGGAAAACCATAAAAGCCCTAATCCACTGCTGGCTGGTGGGCAGAGCGAGGGGAGCAGCTCCACCCCACCACAGTGCCCTGGCTTTGGTTTTCCATGAGTCTGTTGCAGGAGAGGTAAAGAAGAGGGAAGCAGAACACGGGTGCGCTGAGAGTTGCCGCAGGCTGGGACCACCCGGCGGGGACGGGCCCTCTCGGCTGACTCCTGCTCTCCGATGCAAATGGTCTCATGCATAATTCAAGCTCAGCGTTGCTTATCCTGAGTAATCTGAGTTAGCTCCAGCTGAAAGGGATGGGGAGGGAGAGACTTCTATTTTCAAGCCTTTATTGTTGTTTTCTCCCCAAAGTGTTTCCTAAGTGCTGGGTAAACAGATTTTCCTCCGCTGCATCAAGCACCCACTGGAGCCCAAGGGCTGGGCATTGCTCAGCATCCTAGAGGGGTGTTAGAACATCATATATAACAGATGTCAGCCCGGTAGTGGCCGTGGGTGATGTCCCAGGGTGACCAGGGACGTTGGATGTTGTCCCAGGTGTCCTATAGGTGTTATCCTAGGGGTGACTGTGGATGATACCCCAGAGGTGAACCTCATCCCAGGCACTACATGAACCAGCCAGTGGGGACATAACTTTTATAATCCACCTGTTGATTCTGTAGGTGCTGGTTGTGAAAAGACCTATTTTAACATGAAGCTGAGCTGGGAGCATATTCCCACAACTCCAGGTATGAGTTTATGAGGTCCTAAACCCCATCCTGACACCTCCTGGGACTTTGGGCACAGGTTTCCATGACCATGTTGGATCCCACTTGGCTCAGGTGGCCTTGGGGACAGAGCTCTGTTCCCTCCAAGGCACTGCCAGACCCTGTGGCACTGCTCCTTGCTATGGGCTGGCTCTGATGCCTTTGATTTTTCCTGTCTTCCCCCCTTCCTAAGAGCCCCAACGCTTTAATTATTTATTTGGAGCGTGATTAATGTTTTGTCTGACGCTGTTCTGCCAGGGGAGCCCCGGTACATTTTGGTTTAGCAAGATCTAATTAAGAAGTCCCATCAAGCATGTCATCCCTTGTCTTACAAGTACCTCCAGGGCTCCTCCGTGTTCCGGCAGGCTCAGCTGGACCCGATGGCTCTGGGGGACCTGTGGCTCTTCTGGGGGGAGGCTCTGCCCCCAAAACTGGGGGTGCTCCAACCAGGCATTGTCCCAGCAACAAGGCAAGAACCAGACTGCTGCTGCCTCCAGGATATGGGGGTAAAATGCAGTTTTGGTCGCAATTTTGCCCTTTCCAGCCATCTTCTGGGGGAATCTGAGAGCAGGATGTGGCCAGGCTGGAGCTGCCCTGTCCCTATCAGGGATGAACCACGGGGTGATGTGACCTGGGGCCACCATGGCCAGGGCTCTGCAAGGATGGTGAGGAGGGGAAGGCAGCACCTGTGTGTGGGACACGCGTGTCCTCGTGTGTCCATGTGTTCCCACTGCCACCCAGTGGTGGGAGAGCACCCAGCTGTCACCCGAAAAGTGCCTTTTACAGGGCAGGACAATGTAATAAATAACCAACCTTCTCCCATGGGTGTGGCAGGGGCTGTATCCAGGCACGGGAGGGTTGAGCTCCAGGAGCAGTGGCCACGGGAGAACACGTTCTGCAGAGCTGGAGGTGGGGGTGGAGCTGCCAGCTCTGCTCAGAAGGTCAGCTGGAGCCCCTCACCCTGAGCCTGCCCTCCCACCACCGTGGGGACCTTAAACAGCCTGGACAGCATCCCCTTGATCCACACCCTGCCTGTGGTGCCAGGAGCCTGCATAAGCTCAGCCTGGGGGTGTTGAGCAGGGGGGCTGTTCTCCAGGCCTTCCCACCCACCACAGTCTTATTCCCACCTTATTTTGTCATCCCCACCACCGTCCTGGTGACCTGAGCACCTCGTTGACACCACAGCCCCCTCTTTCTCCCTTGCTGGGGTGGCATGAAGTCTCCTGCCTGGTGCTGGCTACCCATCTCAGCTCCCCATCCCCTGGCAGAGCAGGAATTTTCCTTCAGCTGTCTGGCTAACACTGCTCCATCCTTGGCTTATCAGCCCGGGAGAAGGTCGGAACCCACCTCTCCATCCATCGGAAGCCATGGGGAGACCAGCAGCCTCCTGCCATACAGGGGCCTCCAGCAAGCTCTGGAATGACAGGCTGGCAAGTGCCAGCACAAACCAAGATCAATCAGTGTGCAATGACCACAGGCACCCACTTCAGGCCCATGTCTGGCCAGGCCCAGTTTATCCATCTCCATCCTGCAGCCTCTGGGAGGGCTTGGCTGGCAGAGCCTGGAGAGAAATGTGAGCAGAGGAGCTGTTCTGGCTGGGATGTCAGTGCCAAATTGCACTGGGGTGAATTCAAAATCCGTGAACTTCCCCATCCATGGCCTGGGGGGTGCCCCTGACCCCCCCTTACTCCTCCAAGGGTGCCCTGGGCTGGGTATGAAGAGGGGAAGGGATGTAGGATGTTGCAGGATGCTGGGACAACACCCGGGGAAGGAGGGCTGGGCACACTTTGGGGTGCTCCTGCATCCTCCCCATCCAGCCTTCCCTTTAGAGGAGGTAACTCCAGTGAGTTATCCGGCTGCAGACAAGCAGAAGGAGGGAGAATGTGACTCCTGGTTCCAAGTAAAATCTAACTGGGAAGATGCAGCTGAGTTGCACCAGTCCAGATGGAGCTCAGCTTTTGGGGGGGATGCTCTTTTTCTCCCCATGGAATTAGGAAGCCTGGCCAGAAGGGTGGAGATGAAGAGGGAAGAGCCTTCATAGTCCTCTCACAAGGCACAAATTTGATTTAGCTCCCAAAATCTGGAAAAGGGAGGATGAAGGAGAGCTCCTCTCACAGCAGCTTCATCAGATGTGGTAATTGAGCTGTGGAACAGCGAGGAACAAACCAGACAAGATGCTGCACAGCAGCAGAGGCAGGAGCATCGCCTCTGCCTTTGGAAACAAAACATTCCTCTTCCAGCTGCAGCCAAAGCCCAGCCCCAAACCGAGCAGGGAGGGGCAGCCAAAATCTAGGGATGCTTTCAGCTGCTGCTGAGCTCCAAGGGCTGGCCAGTGTGAAATAAAGCCAATCTCTGCAGCAGGAGAGGTTGTCTTAGTTTCCCAAGAGTGGATCATCACGGATTTGAGGAAAAAAGATGCATCTGTGTATGGGGACTGCTTGGGTTTTGCCTTCCCGGGGGTGAGAGTGGCAACCCGTGGGTGCAGTTGGGCTCCTGGGTGCATCCCATCCCTTCCCAAAGCCTGACCCTGAGCCAGAGCTCTTCCTTCGGATGGAAAACATCCCATTATCCACTTTGATAGTTGCCTTTCATGTCAGGGAGCTCAGAAATGAAGTCTCCAGGCATTCGAGGTCTATTTTCAGTCCTTGCCAGAGAGATTTACGAGGGAGCTTTTTCTCTGGGAGGAACTTTCCAGTTGGATCTCACGAGCTGGAGGGATTGGGTGAGCCCAGAGGAGTTGCTTCAAAACACAAACCCCAGCAGAGCCTCTTTTAATTCAGGTCAACTTGAACAGGAGCTGCAGGGAGGGTCAGAGCTGGATGATCTGAGTGCCAAGGTGGAAATTTGCTCAAACTCCATCAAAACCTGGCTCTGGCTGGAGCAGACACTGAGTGTCCTCCTTGGCCAACAATCAGCAGGATCCATGGCAGAGGTACCTGCTGCTCTGGATCACTGGCCAGACTGTGTCTGCTTTCACTGGGGGTTCTTTATTGCTTCCTGGAGGAAACACAGGCCCTTTGCCCCTTCCTTTGAGCTCTGGTGACTCTCTGATTGCTGTTTTAGGTGTTCCCAAATAGGTTTTGGGGTCCAGGGAGGAGTTGGGAATGAAGGACAGGGACATTGCTGTGATACTGTGGGGAAAAGGCTTGTGAATGCATTACTATATAGAGTCAAGAGGAAGAGAAGGTGCTCTCCCAGTCCAGTTCCACTCCATCCTCATCACCTGTAGTCACACACCAACCCCAATGAGCTGAATCTTGTCCGTACCAGAACCAAGTCTGTTAATTCACCATCATTAATAATTAAGTTGGTGGTGCAGTGAATAACATCATTAATAACTTCATTACTGGTCTAACAAAGCCATTTTTACTACCCTGCCTGTTGTCTTCTTATCTGTGTTAATAATCACTCCCATTGTGTTGAGTGTTTCTCTCAGGAACCCCAAACGAGCAGTTTTTCCTGCTAAACAGTGACACTAAAACCCCTCTGGGTGTGCAGAGAAGTAGCAAATACATTGCCTGTGGTCACCTCTATATCTCTTTACTTCAAGCAAAGGGGAGCAGATGAATGTCCCCCCTCTCCATTTACCCCAGTTTTATGGAAGGTTTCCATCCATGGACCCAAGGGGTAATACGGCACTTACAGCTGGTGTGCTTTGGATTCGTTGGAGAGCGCGATATAAAGTTGGCACAGCTACGGATTCATTCCTCATCAAACCATGGAGGATGGAGCTGTTCCCCTTGTCCATCCAGCCCCACTGCTTTTAAATCCCTGGCTCCAAGGTGAGTGGTCCCTGTGCTGTGCCTCAGTTTCCCCTCTGGCTGCCCTTGTGGCACATTCCAGGGCTGTGGGTGATGCAGGTGGTCCCAGACCTAGAGAAGCTGAAAAGCATCTCCTCCTGCAACCCCAGCTGCTCCAATTGTTTTCCTCGTGCTCTTTCTGACATCCTTGGGGAAGAATTATTGAAGAACAAAGCTACATGTACTAACTGTAGTTTTACAATGGGTCAGGCTGCAAAGAGCTCATAAAAATAAATTAATAACCTGCTGTTGACTTACAGAGGGATGGAGGGAGTTGTCCCATCCCACATGTCCCTGGGATGGTGCTGTCCCCTCTTTGGGAAGTGGAAAGGGGACATCCCATCCCTTATGAATAAACTGAGGCTAATGCTCCCCACAGGGTGCCAGCCCAGGGATCAGGGAGAGATGTGGATCCTACAGCTGCATCTCCAGGGCTCTTCCCTCTTCCAGTTTTGCCTGCAACTGGGCTGTCCCCATAGGGAACTGGATGGATGCTCCCACGTGGTGGGAGTACACACTGATCCCTCAGGTGATGCCACGTCTCCAGAAATGAAGAAATAAATGTAATTCAGCATAATTTGGGTGACAGGCTCTTCCCCTGCTGTGATGTGGGTTGAATTCAGAGTGTTGTGGTCGCTGCCGCTTCCTCGGCGATGGGTGTTTCACACAGCCCTGGCCCTGGCAGTGGTGGGTCCTGGCTCTGAGATGACACTTGGAAAAGGGTCAAAATGGAGCATCTCTGACCTGGATTAAAAGTAAGTAATCAAGGTGGTGGCTTTTTTGCTGCCAGGCTCAGAAAAAACAGGTTGTGTCAGGGATGCTCGAGGGCTGATGGTGCAAATGCATCACTGCAGGAAGAAGAGCCGATGGGAAGGACATGGGGGTCTTTGTCCCCAGGACCAGGTGCTTTGGATGCTGAAGGCTTTGACAAAACCTGGAAGCTGAAAAAAACTGCAAGGGGTAGATTTGGAGCACTAGATTCCTTCATTTGTCAGAGAAAATCCAGCTATTTCCCCCCACAAATCAGGGCTTTTTAAATGGAAAACCAGAATTAGGTACATAAAGAAAAGCCAGAGACAGTTTTCACCTCATTTTAAAGCAGTTACAAGACTTGGAGGTCACTGATATTTCTCCCGAACCTGATGTAAAGGTTGAAAATTGTGGGGGGAGCAGTTCCCCACCACAACTCCTGATGACTGGGGTGGTCTTGCCCTCTGCAATCCCCTTGCCATTCCCCTTGGAGGTGGGAGGGACATCCCAGTGACACCCCCACTCCACTCAGGCTCTGGATGTGACAAATCTGATCACACCACCTCTTCTTAAGCCAAACAGGGATAAAATGTCCCAGGGAGGGCAAATGTCCTCTCCATGGTCCAGCCGCCCCCTCCAGCACCCCCGTGTCCCACCCACCCCCTCCTACAACCTCGGCTGTGCTGGATCACCCCTTCATAGAACTTGGCACATATATACATATAATATATATATGTTATGGTTGTTATTTCTCCATGA
>VXAU01005785.1:1352189-1364475 GCA_013399695.1 Formicarius rufipectus | reverse complement strand
CGCCTCAATCCACCCCACCCTTCCCCAAATCCGTGCGGGGTGTCAGTTTTTGTTTTTAACCCTCTGCTTGGCCGGGATGTAAGGCAGCACCGTCTGGGTGCTTTTATCGGCCACGGTCTGGGTGCTGCTGTTCCTCATGGGCCGCCGGGCAGGGGCTCCGCCGCCGCCGCCGCTCGGATGCTTCGAGAGCGGCCCCGACCCTTTCCTGCCGGGATCCTCGGGACCCTCGTCCCCCGGGGGGGACGCCGCGCTGTCCCCGTCCCGATCGTCGTCGCAGCACAGCGCGTGGTAGAGCTCCTTGTCGCTGAAGCGGACCCGCTCCCGGGTACCGGCCGGGCGGGGCTGGGGCAGCTTCTGGCTGGACGCCGTGCCAAAAGCTTCCTCGCTGGAGGAATCCGGGGTGCCCCCGCCCCGGGGCCCGTTGGGGATGGGGAGCCCCCCGTTCATCAGCCGGTAGTCGGGTTGGCGAGCGGGTTGGGGCTGCGGCTGCGGGCGGGGAGGGTCGGGACCGTCGCCCGGGTCGGACGGCGTGGAAGCATCCAGGAAGGAGCAGAATTCCCAGCTGTCGGAGAGGATGTCGGAGGTGACGAAGTCGAGGGGTCCCAGCTCGAAGGTACCTCCCCCCTTGTCGCTGCTGGAGGTGCTGCTGGCCGTCGCCGTCGTCCAGTCGTCGGGCTCCAGGTCGAAGTCGAAGTCGGACGTCAGGCGGTCGATCTGACTCACCACCTGCAGGCAGAGCGGCAGACGGACAGGCAGAGAGGAGCCGCTGGATGGGACCCTCCCGTTTCTGCTCCACAATGACACCACGTCCCTAAAGCTCTGCTGTTTTCCCTGGCACCACTGGTGTGATGAGTTGGGAGGTCTCAGCCCAAGTGGAGCCACTCCAGGAGCCTGCCGGGGATGGCCAAGCCCACCCAGCAGCACAGCGCCCAAACCCCCAAACCTTGGATGGCCCTGGGTGCTCGGTGTGACACGATGGGACTCCCCCAGGGTCTGCCCTGTCCTCTGAGGTGGCTCCCACCCCAAATCCCCGCACATGTGGTGTCCTTCAAGCCCTCTCACTTGATGATGTGAAGCCACCAGTGACCACCACCTCCTCCCCACGACAAAGCAGCTCCGTGGGTGGGGAAGCCAATATAGAGGTTGGATGGATTGAGGTCATGGGGTAAAATACATGGGGAGGTTCAGGGCATGAGGGGACAGTGCTGTCAGCCCTCTGCCCTGGCTGGGATGCTGATGGATCAATACCAATCCTTGATTTCTTTCACAGTGCTGGGTATATCAAGCCCTGTGGTGGCTTGGGGATGGAGTCACAGACCCACCACGCCACGAGGGACAGATCCCATGTGGGGCATGACCAAAACAAGCCTTAAAATATTAAAACTAATAGATGTAATGTCCTAAGTGATCTTCAAGCCATGGACAGGGCTGGACGGGGAAGGAAAGGAAGAATGATCTCTCTTCTGTGGCTCCCATGGACCATAGTCTCCACCCGATGACCTTTCAGAGGTCTTGGCTGCAACAGACTCATCACCCACCTTCAAGTCTAATCCCACCCTGCTCCAGGGCTGCCCAGCACTGCCCACAGCACTAATCCTGCCCCGGAGACCTCAATCCCACCCGGCATCCGGCTGAAAGCGTGTTTATCCCCAGTGTTTCTTGGCTGGTGTCTCTGCGTGTGTGCGGGGGCGTGTGGGGCTCTGTTTTGTGGGGGAGGCAGAGCACGACGTGGAAATTCAACTCAGCAGCACTTGGAAGCACATATTTTTGGCAGGATTGCTGGCTCACCTCCCCCCTCTCTGGAGGAGCTGGCAGAGGGCCTGGCTGGTCGCTGTGTTGCCAAGCAGGGGGTGGGCAGCGGCAGACAAGGGGGGCCAGGGGGAACCCCTTCATACTCCTCGTACCTCTTTGTGACCCACTGGATGGATTCTGGGCTCTTCTCACCCCCAGCTTGGGCATCCCTGGACATTGGTGTCCCCAGCACCCCGGGGCTGTGCTCCTCCTGGACCCCCATCCCACACTAAGGGCATTTGGAAGCACAAACTTGTTTGGCTTTTTCCGGGTGGTTTGTCCACATATTAATGTTATTTTTCATTACTGCTGTTCCCTCCCCATCATTTTGCCTTCATTGCCCTTCCACCTCTCCCTTCCTGGTGGAAATCAGACACAAAGTTCCCAAAATAATGGAGGGAAGATAAATCAGTGGGCAGGATCTTACCAGGCACCTTTCCTTTCCTTCTCCTCATGCCACTGAAAAGCCCTGACTTATCTCCACCAGTCCCACGGTTCATCACTGGGTGTTGGAGCCTCCCATCCACCAAGATTAACTGATCATGGCACATCTCTCCATCCTTTTTATGCTGCTGTATCCCATAACTCTATTTTTTGGAGCCTTTTCACTGTGAGGAAGATTTCTTGGGCTCAGACACCCCACCCCATCCAAGGGTGGGCACCCCAAAGCTGCTGTAATGGGGCCAGGTTGCCCTTGGTCTCTGCATCCCTTTCCTGGATGCCAATGTGCAGAGGCTTGGGACAGCTCCATAAATCCCTGGAAATGCACCATAAAGCACAGCTCAGCAGGGCAGGCTCCTCACAAAGCCCCCGTGGTGGGTGAGGATGCGTGGGTAGAGTTAAGGGTAATTTAATATGTCTGGGCAACTGAAATGGGGAGCCCGGGGGGAAGATTACGCTGCCAGCAGCTGGAGTGGCTCCGTTACATTCTGCTGACCTAATTTTAATCAAATTCCCATATTTGAGCTCCAAATTTCACTTGTTCCAAAGCCCTGCCCATGCAGCACTCCTGCTCTGCCCAGCTCCTGAGGATGGGGAGCTCAAGCCCCCCAGGTGCTCGTTGTGGGGGTCCAGGTGGGGACACGCAGCACCTCCTCTTTTAAATCAGCCGCGGGTCCCCGTGGGACAGCTCTGGGCTCTTTAATGTACAGCTCTGGTAATTTAAAGGAGGTCCAGCTCCTTTAAAAAAGAACACACTCTCCCCTAGTGGATAAGCACACCCCAAAAACTAAACTGTGGGCCTTCAAGCAGCCACCAAGAAATAATGTGTCAAAGCTCTAACCTTAAAAATTCAAAAACTCTGCAATTTCCTCACCACTAATGGGTTAACCTTCATATAATAGAAGAACTTGTGCTAAAATGAGGAACCAGGACCATCTCCTCTCCAGCACAAGCTCCCACCAGCCCATTATTAACAGCCCACAAAATGCACACTAACTCTAACAAGACCTCACATGAAAACCCTTGTTAACCCAACCCACAGAGCGCCCTAAAAAGATGATTAAAACCTGCAGAAGGAACTGGCTGCAGGTAGGACCATTTCTTGGGACACCAAAGGCTGTGTGACAACGTGGAGAGGAGCATCTCTGGGGGACAAAGTGGTGCCACTTCCATGGGAGCACAACCCCAAGGGGCACAGGGTGTGTCCGGGTGAGGGTGGGGTGGAGTGTGTGTGTTTGCTGCCTGCTGTGAACTCGGAGTTGGGGAACTGGGGAGACCTGGGAATGGGGAGACCCTTTCTGAGATGGGACCGGCTGGTGTGAACAGCAGACTGGAGACTGAAGGGCTGGGGTTCGCTGTGCAGGAGCAGGTTGGCCACACTGGCAACAAAAGATGCCAAAAAAACGTCTTTCCAGGGAAAAGGGTGTGGGTTATGGAAATGGGAGGAGTGGAGAGGGAGAGAGGAGCACACCCACCATCAGACCTGAGCACACGGTCTGATGTTCTCTAGATGGGCGCTAATACACCTTGATGACCCTGATCAGCCCCTCCTGGGACCCCCACCATGGCCTGCCCAGGAACTCATATAAGCCCAGTTTTGGGATAAAAGCCCTTTCCTGAGCTGCGCTGGAGGAGGACCTGTCCCCAGCCCCACGTGGTGGCCCCATAGCTGGATTCTCTCCTGGAGAAGCCCATCCCAGGAACTGCTTGCAGGATTGACCCTGAATCTACATCATGTCCCTGCATCCTGGAGGGACTTTGTGTCCCCAAAGGATGGCAGAGCTGGGGATAATGAGCTGAGTGCTCATCCCAGGGAGCAGAAGGCAACGGGCTTTACCTAAGCTCCTCACCTGTGATCTCCAACTTATTTTTCCAGCCATGCAAGACCTCCAGAGAGGGAAAGCAGGGACCCATCCGTCCTTCAAAGCTCTGGCTTTGAAGGGTACTGAGGTTCTAGGAACATCCACAAGGAAGTCTTGAAATTAGAAAAGGTGATTTTTCCTCTTCTGAACGCACCATCAGATTTCTTTTTTCTTTTTATTTTTTTTCCCACTCATCTTTGGGGGAGAAAGAGTGAAACTCGAAGGAAGGAATTAAAAAGAAGATGATGTGACCTTTTCTTTCTTGGTGACAAGAAAGAACTGGGGAAAAGGGCAGGAATAGAGCTGTCTTTGGGAAACACCCGGCTATTATGATTTTTTAATAAGGCAGCAAATGATCCTGCAGAAACCCTCAGCTGGAATGAGATCACCTCTGTTTTCACAAAGGCTTGGTGATTACAGTCCTGGGTTCAAGGCCAGGGTCTCCCTGGGATTTTACTCAGGTCCCACACTCAGGGTCCCTCCTCATCCTCACTGACGGGACCTGCTGCCATGGGAGGAAGGTCAGTGGCAGGAGGAGGCACATCCCCATCCCGCTGCTCGTCCCCATCCCGCTCCTCAGCGTGGCACTTAGAGATTAGTGTCACATCACTCGGGGCTATTTTTAGGAGCACTTGCTATTTTAAACGGAGGTGGTGGTGGGGTGGGGTGGGGGGGTGTTAAATACCTATGTGACACTTGGTACCCGCTGAGGATTTAAATGTAAAGTAGGATTTGGGTTTTTCTCCCCCCCTTTCCTCCTTCCCGAAGCAGGTTGTCAAAGCTTTTCCAGCTGAGGCCATCACTGCTGGCAGAGGGAGCTGGGATGAGAGAGGTGGGGAGGGAGGGAATGACCAGGCAAGGGGTACTTTGGGATGAGAATCTGGGGATGTTCTCATCCCCCAGGGAACTGGGGTGGATTTGTCCCCGTACAAGCAGTTGAGGAAGTTTGGGGTGTCCTCAGCATGTGCAGGAAGTGCCATGGGGGTGACAGAGACGACGTGTCCCCATCCTCCATCACCTTTAGGTTTCACCTTGCTACAAAGAGCCACCTTTTTGGAGAGAGCAGAGCTCCCCTGGTCCAGCAGGGGGTATCTGGCAGCAGGAAAGCAGGGAGCAAAATAATTCTCCTTGAGCTTGTGCGTGGTGTCTCTGAGGGGCCTTGTCCTGCTGTGCCTGAGTGTCCTGTAAGCGCTGCTGCGTGGCCAAGGGTGCTCAGCTCCCACCCAAAGGGATGGGCTTTGAGGAGCTGTAGGATGGAGTGAGGCAGAGGGATGAGCCCACACCTCTGTGGAACCCCAGAGAGATGGACACTGAGCAAGGATGAGCTAAGCCATGTTCATCCCCATCCCAAAACCCAGCTCTCACCATTTGGACCAACTGGGAGTGCTGGGTGCTCCCCTCATCTCCCACCGGTCCCCACGCTCACGGACATTACTCACTGCCAGAAGCTTTCCAGGTAAAAGCCTGGTTGTCCTAAGTTGGGTGTTCACCTCCCCAGCTGAGGCAGATGTTGAACATCTGGAGCATCGTTGTTGTTTTAATGGGATTTTTGGCTGTTGGCTGCAAATCAAGCACTGAGGTCCCTGGCTGGGAGTTGGCTCTGGTGGCTCCAGCTCCCACATTTTGGCCATGTTGCTTCCTATTGAGGAGCTGAACCTCCCAGGAGCTCGAGAAGATGCTGGAGAGGTGGTAGGACAAGAGAGGACTTCAAAGGTTTCATGGTTGGCAGTAAGTTGAACATATTCCCAGAACTGGAGAAGGAGGTGGAAGATGCTGGGATCAAAGTGGTCTAACGACCCCTTCACCCCACATGGGCTTTGGAGAGGAGGGGGGAAGGACATCCACGCTCCAGGAAGGCTCTGGTGGGTAAAGGCAGGGCTGGGGTGGGGAGATCAAACACAGTACTGCTTGGGGTGTCTTTGCTCCAGTGATGGGGGCCCTGTGTGTGTCTCCTGGGCTGCCCTCCAGTGGGATGCAACAGTTTTCCCAATCCAGAGTCAAACATCCCATCCCCAGCTGTGTTGGGAACAGGGATTTTTGTGCGTCCCTGCCATGCTCCCTCAGCTACTGGCTCACTCCCCATTCCCAGCACCTCCAGCAGCACATTTTGGTGTCCAAAGCACTTCCATAGAACCATGGAATATTTGGGTTGGAAGGAACCTTAAAGCCCATCTCGTCCCACCCCCTGCCATGGGCAGGGACACCTTCCACTAGACCAGGTTTCTCCAAGCCCTGTCCAACCTGGCCTTGAACACCTCCAGGGATGGATCTTCCCATGCCATGCAGCTGCTTTTCCAGGCTGGATCTGGCCCGTGTGTCCCTGCACTGTACTTTGCTGCCAGCTGGTGCACGGAGGGGACGAGCAACAGGACCGTGCAGCCCATGCTAAAATTCCCCAGCCCTATTCCCAATGCAGCAAATCATCCTGGAGGCACTGGACACCAGCAATTCCTCCCTCTGTGGGGAAAAAGAGCCACCCCAAAGCCACACCACCCCCTCAGCCCAGTGCTCCTGGACCTTCCCACTTCCCAGTGCAGGCAAGGTGAGTAAATATTTAATAAGGAATAAATGATTAATTGGAGCTGGCAAACTGAAGCAGAGTTGCAGGGGCCTCTCTTCCCCGAGCTGATCTTTACAAACGAGTGTGCCGAGGATCCAGGGTTCATTTGCTCCACCATCAGCTCCTAAATAGTTCCAAATCATCCTGCACATCTCCCAAACATGTTGTTATTAGAATAATAAGCCGCTTTCTTGCCATGAACTTCCCCAAGCGTTCCCAGCTAATCACCTATTGATTACAACATTATTAAGGTATTTATTATCATAAGGGATTGCAGGGAGGATTCTCCTCCTGTCAAAGGCTTGGAGGGAACCCCTCCGTGCTGCTGTGGGTGGTGGGACCCCGTTGCTCCCATCAGCAGCTGCAGACAGGATAGGTCCCTCCCCAGGGAAACGTTTGGGGCTTTGGACAGATATTTGGGTTTATTTCCCACCGTGGGTGGTTTTCCACCTCCAGCACTAATCGCCCGAGGGTGGAGAGCAGCTCAGCTTTGCAGTGGAGATGCTTGGGGCCTCG
Source organism: Formicarius rufipectus (assembly GCA_013399695.1). NCBI lineage: Eukaryota > Metazoa > Chordata > Aves > Passeriformes > Formicariidae > Formicarius > Formicarius rufipectus. Next base: position 1,357,305 of record VXAU01005785.1, on the reverse strand, counting down.
TGGGGCGTGTGTGTCCCTGTGGCATCACCCCGATCCCCGCGGGAGGAGGCAGCAGGTGCGTGGGAGGGGGGCAGCGTGGCGAGAGCGCGGCGGAAGCGCCGGCCCCGCTGCCTCCTGCCCGAGTTCCACTTCCAGTGCGCCTTTTCCATCAAAGATTTTAATAATCATTTTCCCCGCACATAATACAGCCCTGTCTCGGAGTGCTGGGGAGTAATTATATACACAAAAGGGAAGGAGAGAGGGAGGGAGAGCGGGAAGGCTGGTGGAGCAGCATCCCGAATCAAACCGACACCTGGAATGACAGCCCCCAGGTGGGATCACTCCTGGGAGATGGGGATGGAGCCTGAACCGGTGTCCGGGGATGGGTCAGCAGGGTGGGGCCCTGGGCTCTCCCACGGGAGCATCCCACAATCCTGGCTGGGTCTGGGACCCAACATCTCTGCTGAAACAGGGACGATCTGAGAGAAAAGGCATGTGTGAGGCAGAGCCGGCTGTGCCTGGAGCTGCTGAGTGGTTTAGGAGCAGGAACCATCCCTGAGTGGAAGTCCTTGTGCCCACACAGGGTGTTGATGGCTTTGGGGGGCATTTTTGGCAACGTGGTTCTAACTTGGCTGCTGCTTCCAGACATGGGAAGTCCTGGCACCCAGCTCCCAGGGCAAGGAGAACCTGGCAGGAGCAGCATCACTCGGCACCTCCAGTATCACCCAGGGAAGGTTCTCCAGCTCCATGGGTGCTTCTTGTGCCTTTGCTGAGCACATCCAGCCTCGCATCTCGACCCACCAGTGAAACCCCAAGCAGAGATGGCCACAGGGATGGACATTTCCAAAGACCCCATAGTGGCTCCACTGGAGAACACACCAATATCACAAGTGCCAGGACACCAATGGACTTTGATGGCCATGAGCAGCCTCACCTGGAACCCCCACCATGGGCACGCCTTGGGGCCATCAGACTTGCTTGTCCCCAGCCTGGTCCTCATGTCCTGGTCCTCACCACTAGCTGAGGAAGAGCATCACTATGTGCAAGGTAGACAGGCAAAAGGGCTTATTTTATTTGCTTCTCTTTCACCCAAATCTTAGAGCTTATCATTTGCCAGCCTGGTGTCTGCCACATACTTTTCTGTGTGGGCTTGAAAGAGAAATTCCATGTAACCTGCCCCTATCTACCTTGCTCGGAGTGATCCAGAGAGCAAGAAGATGAATTTCCATCCCTGGAGGTGTCCAAGACCAGACTGGATGAGACTTGGAGCAACCTGGTCTAGTGGGAGATGTCCCTGCCCACTGCAGGGACGTGGAACAAGGTGGGCTCTAAACCCACCCAACCCAAATTGTTCTATGAATTTCCAAAGCTTCTAACCCCCAAATTCTGCTTGGCCTGGGGAAAGCCACCCCCCTGTTTCTCTGCAGTTCCTGAAGCCTGCTTTAGCCTGGTTGGATGGGTGTGTTTTGGTTCCAGAGCCTGCACTTGGAGTCCTCAGTTTTAGGTTTGTTGTATGAATTCATCTCATTTCTGCACGGTTTTATGTGTCTGTTGTATGAGCTGTGAGAAGGGCTGAAGTTTAGGACCCTCCTCATGGTGGACCTTGTGTCTGGCTCCACGGTGACCTGGCCACAGTGTCTCTTGACATGGGAGGCTCTCCCAGGGCCATGGGACGCTGCTTGGGAGGTTATCAGTGCCTAGGGATGTTCCAGCTCCATGGCAAACACATTTCCAAGATTTAACACTTCCTGGCACCCCCCAGAGAAGCCATCTCATGCGGTGTGGACCCCCTCCCTGGCACAGAGCAGGGTCTCCCTGGGACAGGATGGAGAAGAGGGGTGTGCTCTTCTCTCCTCTGACACATGCTGGTACAACCTGGCAGATCACCAAGATCCTTCTGGCCCTAAGAGCTGGATGGGGACCTTGTGGAGCTATCCAAAGTTTGGTAGGAAGCACAGTCTGGTCTCAGCTGTGAGATAGTCAGAGGTTTGCCCCATCCTGGTCCTCCTTATCCCTCCACATCCTTATCAAGAGGGATGCTCATCTGATCACGGAGGTCTCACCTGGCCTTTCATCCATGGTCTCAATAAGGGGGGGCCAATTGCCATCATCATCCTCACTTTAAAGGCCTGTTAAGCTCCTGGAGGAGCATGAAGTGCTAACCAGAAAACAGCCCTGTCTTCTGATTGTTACTATTATGGCTTTTCCTAACCCATCAGAGAGTTCATGAAGGGGTTCTGGGCTCATCAGATGGTGGTGTGGGAGAAGGGGCCTTTTTGCTTTGGATGGCTGGGTCTGCATTCTGCTGCTGGAAGACAAAATCAGGAGAGGAAGGAAAATGTCTTGGTATGCCATGGCCCAGCTGAGACCTCACAAGGACCCAGTGGGGCAGCATGGCAGGACGTGACATCTCTCCAGTGCTGGCTTTCTCAGAGGGAGAGCGTCTAAACTCCCCTGGATGGAGTAAACCCATCCTAAAGGAGGACACTGCATCCCAGGCTGGACAGTGTCCCCTCCCTGACCGCAGCCTCGTGGACGTTGGTCCACCTGCATCAGTGCTCTCTTGGTGGCACCCAGATGTCACTGACCGAGGCAGGGCTGCTCAGTGGTGCTCATGCCAAATCTGTGCCCCTCCTGAGGGGTGATGATATAACCTGGATATAACCCTATTCTCAGCTCAGGCCACGGAGAGCTTGCCCTGCTGCCAGAGCAATCTGCCACTTCATGCTCAAGGCTATTGCACACTTTCCATCCACCACTCCCCCACCACCTGCAGAGGTGTCCTAAATTACCACCCCCATCCCTGTCCCCTTTCCCTCCACCTTGGAGATGTGTGGCTCAACCACTTGAGTTACAGAAATATTGAATTCCCCACCAACACATCTCTGTGGTGCCTCTGCACTGGGAGAGAACTCCAACCACACTTTGTATGGGTATAAAGGTATTTTTGCAGGAGCAATGGACCCTCTCCAGCCAGACTGCAGGACACCCCATCGCTTCGACCCCCTGTCCACCCTGTGAGTGGCCCTCATCACACCCAGGACCGAGGTCATATTTTCAGTGCTCTCTGCAATGCTGGAGGGAACCCACCATTCCCACTCCATCCACCTCCTCAGTTTGGAAGGGGCCTGGAAAACACCCTCCAAGGCAGAGCAGAGTGGACTGTGGCACCAGTTCTCCCAGTGCTGGTGGTGCTACTCCCAACACCAGCACCTGCAGGGCTGGTGCTTTGGCCATGTCCCCTGACCCCGAGCAAACCCCAGTGCCAAGGTCAAGAAAGGGTTTACAAAGTGTGCCCAGTTTTCTCCCTTCTTGGGAACTCCTCTTGCCCATCAACCAGGTGCCTCCTGGGGCTGGTGGGCTGCAGGAGCTGAGCTGGCTCCGCTCCCACCACCCCAACCCTGGGGCAGGACACCATCATTTAGGATCAACAGCCACCACGACCCGCTCTCCTACCTCCCGGAGCTCCTTGGCCACCTCCTTGAGCTCCTGTAAGATGCCTTCCAGTTGCCCGATCACCATCTTCATCCGGCTCCGGATCCTCTCCCGTTCGCAATGACTCTTGCTGCTGCTGCTACAGTTGCTGCTGCTGCTGCTGCTGGTTCTGCTGCTGCTGCTGCTGGGGTGGTCACTGGGCTGCCTGTCCTGGCAGGTCCGGGAGTCCATCCTTCCCTACCAGCCTCGCTTCCTGGCCCCAGCGGCTCTGTCCATCGTGCTCCCCGCTCGCCGGGTGGCCTGGCGTCCGCGCAGCCCCTCTCGGCCGGGGAGCTCTCACCATCTTAACGCTGCCGTGCCTCCGAGGAAGGGCCAGCCACACGCTCGCCTCCCTGCGAGCTCGGGGGGGGCTCAGCTTCGGAGCGGGGAGCGCGCTCGGGAATGCGGCATGCGGAGCTGGGAACGCTGCGGGAGGGGGCTCAGCCGGCGGCCGTGCGGAGGTGTGAGGTGGCCATGGGGTGAGCAGAGGAGGAGGAGGAGGAGGTGGAGGAGGACGAGTCCCTTGGATGTCCAAGGTAGCTAAAATCCAGCGGCTCACGGTGCCGGGGAGGGGGACGCAGGGCTGGGTGTCCCCGAGGAGCGATGCTGCTCCTCGCGTCGGGCCCTCGCTCCAGGGTCTCCAAATCCAACCTGAGTGGTGGTGGTGGTGAGGGGTCTGCCACCCGGGTGCAGGTGTCCTGGGGAGCCCAGGGTCCCGTCCTGCAAGGACAGACAGGCAAAGTGAGGCTTCCTCCTGAAGCCAGGAAGATGGGGAGGCTCTGCCCACTCCCACCTTGCCTTGACCTCAGCCCCAGCAGGAGGACAAGACCCCAAACACCCCCACAGCAGTTCCATCCCCAGCTGAATGGGGGGCAGGATGGAGCTTGATGCCGTTCCCTGGCATCCCTCCCCAATTCCCTCCCAGTTTGAGACCTGGAGACTGGAGGGCACAGCGGGGTCTCACACAGCCAGACAGATGGCTAGATAGACAGATGGATGGACAGACAGACGGCCGTGCAGCTCAGGAACTCACCGGCGCGATCCAGACCCTCCTTGGCTCCACTCCAAGCTCTTCCTTGTCCGCCTTTTTCCCCCTTCTCCTATCCTTACTTCCTCCCGCTCCTCCTCCTCTTCCTCCTCCCTTAGGGCTTTTCCGTGGCACAAGAGGAGCCCGGGGGCCACTTTCCTTCGGCTGCTGTTGGAAGGAGGGAGACGTAACCGGAGGTGACAGCCCGCCGCGGGGGGACGGGGACACTGGTCCCGGGGGACGCGTCCGCTTGCGGGGGGGGTGTCAGGCAGCCTCCTCCCCCCCTGGGGCCCATCCCACCGTCATCCTCCTCCCGGCTTGGTTCAAACCCCAACCCTGCCTCGGCTGAGGAGGGGGTAAAACCCACCTTGGCCCCAGATATCCCCTTTCCCCCAGAGAGGGGCGAAACAGCACGGGCGGAGGCGGAGTGGGGTGGGGGGGCGCGTCCCCCTAGCTCGGGGGTGCGCACAGGGAGGAGGGGTCCCGGCATGCTCCCATCTCCATCCCCGGTACCCGCATCCTCCATCTCCACTGCTCCCATCCTGCAGCCCTGGTCCCCGCATCCTTCAGCCCTGGTCCCCGCATCCTTCAGCCCTGGTCCCCGCATCCTTCAGCCCTGGTACCCGCATCCTTCAA
>VXAU01005785.1:1329774-1351951 GCA_013399695.1 Formicarius rufipectus | reverse complement strand
GCGCCGGGGGAAACTGAGGCAGCGCTGAGGGGCTCTCGGTGGGGAGGAAGGGGGTTTGTGCTTCGGTTTCCTCACTCGGTCCCCCCGCTCCAAATAAGAGGCTCGTTCGGGCTGGTTCCTTCTGAGCGCAGAATGCCCCTCCCCCGCCCTGGGGGGCGGATTCGGGGCCAATTTCTGCAGGTTCTGTAAAAAACCACCCGGGATGCAGGAGCATCATCCTGGTAAAAGGTCCCTGGGTGGACGGAAAACAACCACCGTGGGCTTTGTACGTGAGTGTGTGAATGCGGGGGGACTTCTCTGCGGAGGAACCCCAGGGAGGGGAGGGATTTGCTCCAAAGCAGCAAATCCAGCCTGGGGAAATCCATCCAGTTTAGCAGCAGTGGGAGCAAGGAGAGATTCCCGTCCTGGAGCGGCGCGGTGACGACAGGTGGCAATCCCAGGTCTGCCAGCGGCGGGTGCGCATTTCTGTTATTTATTGCCTCCTACTGGGAATGTTCAAAAGTGCTGAACACACTTTTTGGCTTGGACCCGGACTGACTCATCCTTCAGCTCGTGGCGAGCTGATGCTTTGGGGGGGCTCTTCTGATTCCTGCAGAACATCCCAGTGGGAGGTCCGGGATGGCAGGAGTGCCAGGGTGTGTGGTGGATGCTGGCAAGCAATCCCGCCCTGCACAGATTTATTGGAATTATATTTTCCAGGGTAATTACAGAGCTGGTGGGAAGTTTTCAGCAGGAATCTCCTCCAGTGATTTGTACCTGAAGCTCAGCCAGGGACCAAGCAGCCACCTGGGTCCCCAGCAGCCACTGTGCTCCCCCTGGCTCTACTAAGTGCAGGTTGATGCCAGCTCGAGCTCTGCTTCATCCCAAAAATCAGCAGGGACTCTGGGACAGTGTTTTGGGGAAAGAGCGGAGGTGGTAAAACTCAGATGGAGGTGTTGCTTCTGGGCAATCCACCAGTGATGTGAGACCAGGTGGGGTCTCACCTCCAAACTCGTCTGGTGAGGGTGGGAAAATATATTGAGTGGTTTTGGGCAGAGGAGTAGCTGAATAAGCTACAGTGGAGGATAAAATGAGTGGCTAAGGTGTGGACTGGAGAGGAAACACGGCTCCATCCATGACCTCTTCTTCTGCTCTCCCAGCTGTGGTGGGTACCAGCAGCTCAGGGAGTTTCAGTCCCAGCCAGGTTGATAAAAGATGCTCAAAATTATCATCACTGAGAGTGTGAGCGTTGCCCAAAAACCTGCCTTGGAAAGTCCTGTGGTGGTGCTGGAGCTAAAAGAGCCAAAATGGCCCTATGGAGATGTCCAAAGCCTCAAGTGTGAGGTCAGAACCCCAGGATGTGTCTCCTACAACCCAAAACCCTCTGCATGGTGTTTTGATGTTGTGAAATAAAGGGATGCAACGAGGGATGTCCCTCCTGCGAAGGGGATGGAAAGGCTCAGCCTCTACAAGACAACTGAGAAGCCAAGCCCACAGCACATCTCATCCTTCACTCCTTTGCTCCAAAGCCCTGGATGAACATTCCCATGTTCCTCATCCTGCCTTGATCCTGCTGTGAATGCCACTGGGTCTCCAACCGCTGGTGGATTCATCGTCGGTGGGGGAAGAACAGGAAAAAGGTGGGTTTTTCCTTTCTAGAGTTGTTTTCTGCTTGTATTTGCTGCTTTGCAAAGCTTGGGTTCCCCCTCTGGAGAACCCGGAGAAAGACAAATGATGCTCCTTCCCTCCTGTGCATCACAGACTGGATTTGGAGGGTCGTGGCCCACCCTGCTCTAAGCTCTCATCACCCTTGTGATTGATCATGTCCTCCATCTGCCTGCCAGATCTGATCCTACCCCACCCCACCTTCCTCAGGGTCTCCCTGAGGATTTGGGGAGGATCCCCAGATACTGCCCAGCTTTGGGATCCCACTGGTGGAGGTTTCCCTATGGGAAGGACACAGCTGGAACGTGATGGAGAGAGAGGAGTGGTTTTATTCCCACCTCCCTAATCTCTCTCCCTCCCTCCCTCATTCTCCAATCTTTATTTATGCTTTTTGTTAGATCTGATTTACTGGGGATTTTCCCATTCCAACAGGAAAACTGCTGGGAGGGGATTTCTCTGCAAAGCTTTTGGGCTCACGGGCATTTTATTTCTTCCAGGGTCATGCCAGGCTGGTTCCTGTAGGGTGGCTCTTGGTTCAGCAAGGCTTCTCAGGGGACCCCCATGGTGGGGGGTCCCCTCTGGCCCCCCCAGCCCCTGTGGTGGCCCTGGGCTGGAGCTGGTCCCCATTGTCCTGCTGCTGGCAGGTGCCCTTGGCTGCTGAGCTGCTGCTGTGTCGCTTCCCTGCCGTGACTCACTGGCACAGACCTAATTTCTAATTAAATAGCAATTCTTTTCAGAGCCATTTATTTCTGTTGCCTTTGTATTTTGATGGGAGTGTCAGTCACTTTTTCACCAGTTTGTCAATTCCTCTTTCCCTAAAGATTAGCTAGGAGAGACAAGAGAATATAGAAATGTGTGTTAGCAATGCCAAGCCTGGGAGCACCTCAGGTCCCAGCCACCCTGGAGAAACCTGTGGAGAATAATGGGGAGAACTCATGGAGGAGATAGAAGATAATCCCAGAAAAACCCTATTGAGAGAAAGGTTTCAAAATCTGCTTTTTTCCCCATCTCCATTACTCTTCCCAGGCCTGCAGACCCAAAAGTCCCATCCCGCTGCCTTCCTATGGCAGCACCGAATTCCTTCCAGGGGAAGTCCCATGGGATGCTCATGGTGAAACAGCCTTCTCCTGGATGGACTTTATCCTTAGGTTAAATGAAACATGGGATGTGAGAATTAATCTCTGAGATGTTCCCAAACCTTCATGCTCAGCACATGGTCTCGGGAGGCAAGGGTGTCTCCCATCCCTGCTGGAGTCTCAGCTCCCACCAGGGCTGAGGGGAAATCAAAATCCTTCCATTCAGTGAGAATTAGGGATTTTTTGGTGAGATGATCTATGATGGGCTTTTTGAGGGGGTTTAAGTCAATTCTTCACCAGAAGACCCTGGCAGCTCCAGCTCTTCTTGGCGTGTTCACCCTCAACACTGCATTCCAACTCCAAGCCACACCACAGAGGACCCAACCCCCAAAATTCCCTGTGTTTGCTCCTCCCAGTGAGCCCAGCATCCTTGGATTTCACACCACAGTCTGGCCGCGGTGAGGATGAGGAATAAGAACTGCCTCTGGGGCAGAGCTGTGACAGCTTTGCTGAGCCAACGTGCTCAGGCCACGTGTTGCAGCCGGGTGATTTCAGGTCGACTTGTTGCATTTAAGCGGGTGGAAAGGAAAAAAGCCTATTAAGGTGGAGTGACAACGTGGGCGTGACCTGCCAAACCATCGGCGTCAGTGGGAATGGCCCTTGGGGGAAGTCACAACTGCTTTCCAAAGAACCTTTGAAAATGATGAACTGCTCCCACCTACCTTGAGAAATTGGTTATATTTGAATTCATTTGTGTCTTGGTGGGAAATGTGTGTCCCATCATGTGGGGCTCTTGCCCTGTGTTACTCTGACTTGTATAAAACGCAGGGGGAAATCATGACCCCATTCCAAATGACTCCAAAAGGCACCCAACCGCCCTCCCTGGCTGGATCAATTTTGGCTGAAAGCCCTGGGGAAGGTGGGATCACCAGCATCAGAAGCTTCAAGGGGCCTCAGCATCTGTCTAAAGGGCTCAGAGTGGGGGGATTTATTCTGAAACTGAGGATTTTGGCAAGAGGAGGGTGTCCTTGTGGAAGCTGTGGAGGAGCTGGTACCAGTGAGTAGGGAGGAACCCCAAAGTGGGGTTCTTCTCTCCAGGATTCGATCCCTTGGGATTTTCTCTTCATTCCCTAATTCCTCAGAGCTGTGAAGTCTGGGCTGTTTGGAGGTGCTTTAATAAAGCTTTTTGATGTTAGTGAAGTCCCTGCTGCCGCAGGGCCGGGATGGAGATGGATTTGGGATCCTGTCCGTTGCCAGGTCAGCCATAAAACAGGTGGAAATGCTGCTCTTCTCCTTAATATTAGAAAACCTCAGGCTCAGATGGGGACACCCACTGTGGGATTTATCCCTCACTTGGATGGCTGGAGCTGGGAGCATCCTGTCACCACCAGTGGGTCTGGGTGTCTCTGGGTTCAGGCAGAGGGATCCCATCCCTCGTGGCAGAGAAATCCATGTGGCTTCTTCGTGCCCTCATCAATTCCTTGTCAGGGCCAATGCTGGGCTTGCACTGAAGTATGAAATGAAGTGGGCAGGGAGGAGGGAGAGCAAATATTAATGTCCTTAATGGCCTTTTGTTTTACCAGCAAACCTACTATTAATCACCCCAGCAAGGGGAGCAGAACCTCCTCAGGGAGGGCTTATCCCTGCAAACAGCACTGGAAGTTAGGAGGGGAGACTTGGGACCATCTGTGCTTGTGCTGGAGTGGGGAGTGGCTGGAAGATCTGGGGGTTCCCTAAAAGGGCAGCCTTAAAAATGCACATTTTTGGCTTGGCTAGAGGGGTTAAGGTGTCTGCTGGAGGCAAAGATGCTCCAGTGGAGACCAAAAACTCCAGAGTGATGATTCCTGTGGAGCTGGCAGGTGGCATCAATGCCCCGTGCCTCAGTTTCCCTGTGCTTGCTGGGTTTGGGCTCCAAGAGCTCCAGGAGGGCGTGGAAGGCACTGGGAGGCTGGTGGGCAGCAGGAGGGTGGGATCAGGGATGGGGTTAAGGACAAGCATTCCTGGTCTTCACTCTGGGATCAGAGTTGAGCCTCTGGAAAGCATCTGCTGGGGTCAGGGATTCTGACACCTTCTCTGCCATCCCCAGCTTGGATGTGACTGAGCTTTGGAGTCGGTGTGACACAGCTGAGTGGAAATGTGACACAGCTGAGTGGAAATCTTTCCCAAGGATACTGATTTGAAGTGTGGCTCCACATGGTTTGTGCTCTGCCAGCTGGGAGTACTGGCAGGTACCAGCAAGGCTGGATTTGGAGGAGCTCTGGGCCAGCACTGGGCCCAAATAAATGCTGAAAGGAAAAATAAGCTTTTCTCCAAAGCACTGGAAGAAGGTTTTCCAGCTTCCCTTGCACATTCCTTTCCTTTCGAGGGATGCAGCCTCAGCAGTGATGTTCTGGGAATGAAATGCTGATTTGGCCAAAAACTTCATCTTTCTCCCCCCTCATTTGACACCTGCCAGGACAATTTTGCATGAGCAGGAGTGTGCTGGGACAGGAGATGTCCTCGGGAGCTCTTGGCTCCAGCCTGTCCTCAGGGAGACCCTCTGCAAGGAGAATGCCAAGCAGATGGACCCGACCTGCACCAAGGGGACCTTGTGCTAATCTCATTCCTGTGTGTTGCAGAGTTTGTGCCTGCAGGATTAGACCAATGCCTTGGGCTTGATTTACATTTTTAACAGCCTTGTCTGTGACCTTATCCAAATTTCTGGCTCTCACCTGTCTTCTGGAGGTCTGTGGACACCAAGCTGTGCTGATGAGGGCTCAGAGATGCCCCAGTATGGACAGACTGGGGAGATGGATATAAATAGGGAGGATAAAATCAGTGGTTTAGGGAAGTGCTGCCTTGTTGAAGACCCCAAGTGTTTTAGAGGTTTAGGATTGATTTTAGGGTTTAGGATTTTTCTGGAACAAATACAAGTGGTGCTCACTGAGATCCTTGGATTTAAGGGTTTCTTGATGTTCCCTGATAACTTCACCCTAAGTCCCGCTTGGCTCCTTGTTTGTTGGGATCACTGAAGTGTTGGGATGGGGAATGTGACTTGCCAGATGCTGTCTGTGACCATCTCAAGGGCTGGATGTAATTACAGCTTTTCCATCCTGGCTGAGATATCTGTGTCCAACCCAGCAATGTGAGAGCTGAGCCCTGGCAAGGGACAGGTGACCTTGTTTGGGTTGCATGGGAAGGTTCCCATATCAAATTCTTCCTGCTTTATGGTGTATAATGATAAAGAATTAATCAGGGAGACCTCTGGCCCAGGGGTTGGGGGTGTAGCTGACTGTGGGCACAGGGATGTGGCTGTTTCTGGAACAGAGTTTAGGACTGGAGAAACACTGTGCCCATTTTGGCCATCACCTCCTTCTCATTTCACTGCTCAGAAGCTGTTTCTGCCTCCTTAAAATTATTAACATTAATGGAGTTGGTTACTGCTCCAATCCCTGTGGTGTCTGCTTCACTTGTGATTCCGTTAACCAAAACAGGAATTTCTATCAAAATTCTTTTCAAACTATCACTCTTTTTCTTTTTTCTTTTTTTTTTTTGGTTAAGGAAAATCACAGGGAATTTACAAATGCAGATCTCCTTTTCTGTGGCAGCAATGTGTTTAAATGCTGCAGTGAAGCAGCACTGGCATCCTCGAGGCACAAACAACTCCCTGAAACTTGGACAAAGGCATGGAAATTTGGGGGCTGCCAAGCATTCTGGGGTTTTATTTTCTGGGCTGCTTTTTCCTTTTCCTGGACAACTTGGGCTGTCTCTGCTCCAGGGCCCTGCTTAGCATGGTGAATTTGCAAATGAAAATCCTTTAAGCTCAATAACAACACAGGATTTTGTGCCTTGGGACTGGACGAGTCCATTAATGTGATGCGTGAAAAACTGTTAAAACCCCCAAATGCTGCTGGTGTTGATGTTTTTTTGGGGGACAGATGGATTAAATCTGCTTGGTTTCAGAGCAGGATTAATCAGTGGTGGATGGAATTGCCCAAAACAGTGGGAATTCCATGTCATAGTGTGGTTTTTTTATCCAATTCCCCTTGATTACTCTTGCCCAGGTAACCTGGTAGCTAAAATAAAGCCTTGAAGTTAAAATAAAGCCTTGTAGTTAAAATAAAGCCTTGTAGTTAAAATACAGCATGTTCTGCCCAGGCTGGGTGCTGGACATGGGCAGGCAGCCCAGCCCAGCCTCATACAAGACAACAGCGAACCTTTCCTGCTGCATGGGTGGCTTTGAAGGCCAGGAATGGCTTAAAATCCACCCCAAGTCCCCTTCTCCTCCTCCTGGTGCTGCCAACCGATGCCACAGCCTGGGCCAGGTCAGCCTGAGGCATCTCAGGCCAGGCTGGGGGGGAGTTTAGCAGAGGATCTTCTGGAGAAGGGAGGATTTCAGCAGCGTGGGGTTTCCATGGTGACCTGCACAGCATCCCAGGAGCCAGGGCCACACAGGGGAACACCCTGAGATGGAGCCACCTGGGAAACTGGGGGGCAACACCTCCAGCTTTGCTGAGTCACTGCTGCCTTGCATTTCCAGGCACTGGCAGAGCTCGCTTTGGGATGCTAATGATGTATTTTGTTCATCAGAGGCCACAGCAGAGAGTTTTTTGCCTCCTAATTCTGTGCTGTGGGGCTTGATAAATAAACCCAAGGCAGACAAGAAGCCAAGATTTGCCCTGGAATCTCCTCCATAGGAGGAGGAAAGGACTTGTGCCTCCCTCTTGGGTTCAGGCTGTGACCCCAGGAAAACCCCTTTCTGCTGCTGCAGGGTTTGCACATCATCCTTCACCGTGCCCTAGTGACCCATGGGTACATCCAGGAGGGAAAGCCAGGACTTACTTTGGAATTTATTCCTTCCAAGCTGGCACGGTGCTCCTTACACTGATGTCCCTTCCCTTGGGTCATCCCCTACTCTTGTCCCTGCTGCCGCCTTGTCTGATCCCACTGGGAGGTGGCAGCCATGGGATGGGGATTTCAGTGGTTTTTCCTAATGCTTTCCAGCAGTTTTGCATAAAATATCCTTCAGCTGAATAATTTTTAATGGACTTCTGTGAGATGCTAATGAATTTTCTCAGTTGATGAAATTAAGGCTGTGTTCCTTCAAACCTTGAGGAGCTGTCTTTGAAGCACTTCTGGTTTGCCTTTTTTTTTTTTTTTTTTAATCTTGCTGATTTTTCCCAATTCCTCCTCTGCTTGATGGTTTCTTTCCTTCTTTTTCTGTTAAAAAGCGTTCATTTTGGTGTTCTTTGCCTTTGGGGGATGCTCCAAGGCAAGGTCTGTGCAAAAGAACATCACCTCAGGCCTTTAGAAGGAACATGAGGAGATGCAGGAACTGGGTTGGAGAGGAACCATCCACTAGTCTGGTGGAAAGGGATTTGTAGCCTGCAGAAGTTTGGGATTTCCAGATTTCTTAGGGTCATTTCAAGAGCTTAGAAAATGGTGATGAATGGGGTGCTGTCTCCATTCGCCAGCTTTGGTGGGGAAAAAATGAGCATTAGATGTCCGTCCCTTTTCTCCTCTGATTCTTGCCTTGTGTTTTCAGCGCCTCCACCAGCAGATCCTTTCTCCCATCTGCTGCTGAGTCCGAGTCCTTCAACTGTTACACTGAATTTTTACGTCTTTTTATTTATTTTTTTTTAATTGGTTTAAAAGCAGAAGTTGGTGTTCCTGGGGCCAGGTGAGCTGTTGGAGAATGCCAGAGTTATTTCCCAAGCCTTTCTTACTCCAGCACTCCCCGGGGAGGAGAGGCTGAGCTGGATGAGCAGATCCAAAACCCATGGCCTCTTCTCCCTCTCCTTCCCCCATCCAAGAAGAAATGGGGATCCTGCAGGCCATGGGACATCCCAAAGGGATGTCTGTCCATCTGGGGACTTCCCAGCTGCTTCCTCACTGCAGTTATTCAGAGTTTTCAAAGTCACCCTGTGCATGTTCCAGCTTTGGGCTCCTCTTTGTTTAGGAGCCTTTTGGGACAGGTTGAACAAAATCCAGTTGGCGGCTTCAGAGCTTTGGGGGGAAAATAGACATAAATAATTCTTTGACTGATTTATTTTTGCTGAAAACTCCTGGAAGGGATGGGAGGTGGGAAGGATGTTGAGAAAAAGTGCCCTGAACCTCACGCGTGCCCGACGTGGCTCTTGGTGGGCTCAGAGGGGATCTGTTCCTCCCCGGGAGATAAAAAACCCTTGATGAAAATGCCAAGGATTTAAATCTTCAGAACTTGGAGAGGATTAGACAAATTTTCCTCAAACCCTCTTTTCTGTGTGTGCCATGCCTGGCACTTCAGATGGCATTGCTTTAGTCACACAGTTCAACCTTCCTGACTCCAGGACCTTTGCTGCAAGGCTTGGATTAACCATCGCCCCCTGCCTGGCTCCCTCTCTTCTTACTGAGCCAAGTGCTTAAGTATAGAAGCAACTGTAATATATACATTTATTCCCTCAAAATTAATGGGGAAAAATAGGGTGGATTGTTTACAACAGCACTCCATGAACTCCCACTGCATCTTCTGGAGGGGGACGTCTGGATGTGAAAGGGAACATCCACCCTCCCACGGGATTTGGGTGCTGTCTGGAGGTGAGGGCTGAGAACTGGCTGCAGGCTCCCATCTCACCAGGGTTTTCTTCTCCCTGATACTCCCACCTTGAGCCCTTCCTGCCAAGCTGCAGAAAGGGAGAGGAGGTGCTGGGACCAGGCAGAAGGGTTGGGTTTATTTTGGAGGCACATGGAAAACCCCAGGGCTGTCGTGGCTGTAGGAGCAGGAACACCACGACCTCTTGTTGGACCCTGATGCCGGGGCTGGGGTTGGTCCAGCAACTCTTGAGTGCTCCCTGGTGCATCCAAAAGATGGGTGTACAGTTACTTTGCAAATCCAGCAGCTTGGAGATATCCCACAAAGCCTCTCCACCCCTCACTGAGTGGGATTTGAAGCTGAGACTCCTCAAACTTGTTTTGTGCAATGAAGTGGGAAAGAGATTGGGAGAGATGGGAACTCCGAGGTGGAGGAGGAGCCCTGGGAATGTGTGCCAACCCAGAGGTCAAAGCTTGACATGCCTTCCAGACCTTGTTCTTGCCTATCTCTTGCCCCTGGGGTAGCTCTGGATGCTCCTCCCTGCTCAAAGAAACATCCTGGGATGAGATCCCCCAAGGAAGGATCTTCCCTCCCACCCAAAAGTGGACAAAACATTCAGCCCTGTTGACGTGTCCCAAAGTGAGTGTCTGGGATGGGCTCTGGAAGGAGAAATTGGGCTGTTTGTCCCCAGCAGTGTCCTCTGGTGAGCTCAGGGCTGGGGGAATGCATCAGGAAAGGCAAACTAGGATATTCTCCCCCTCTCCAACTCCCTTGTTTCTGCTCAAAAAAAAATATTGAGGTATTTTTAGAAACTTATTCAGCATCTCTGAAAGGTGACCAGCCCAGGCTGGGTCGTTGCTCCTGCAATAATGCTGCCATGTGGGAATTACCTCGGGCTTCTGGGATCAGCATCTGGCCTGAGATGAAACGAGTCATGAGGGCTTAAAATAGCTTTGAGAGGGTTATGTCATTCTACTAGAAAACAACAGAGAAGAGGAGGGGGGAAAAAGTCTCCAACTCCATGACCTCCATAATGTGCCTCCAGCCACAATTCCTCTGAGGGAAATTCCCTGAGTCTGTATCCCTTACCTGGGATTTGTCCCAGGATGAGGCTTTCCTGTTTTGGAAAGACACAGTGGGACAGCAAAAAGTGAAGTGTGCTCGGTGGAAAGCAGAGAAATTGAAATAAAATAAGCCTGTATTTCCTAATATGCCTAATATTTCCCAGCTTCTGCCACTGGGTGCATAAAAGTATGAATTTTGACACATTTTCCCCCTGTCCAGAGACACTAAATCTGCCTCTTTTCTTTATTTAATGCTCTCTGATGGTGTTCAGATCTGGATGGGTTTTTCAAGCCTGGGACAGATGCTGAACCGGCTGTCCTGCTCTCCTGGGATTTCAAAGGGCACATTTCCTCATTGGCAAAGAACTTTAGTGTAACTTTAAGCGATTTTTAAGTGGAGTTAAAATGCATTTTAAGTGGTAGAAGACATTTCCTGCTGGCAGATGTAGCTTAGGCAGGAGGGGAGAAGGCTGGAGCGTGGCATGAAGATCTCAGCTATGGGGTGGCATCTGAAGGGAGGCAAGGACAACCAGACCGAAAACCCAGCTTGCTGCCCTAATTCTGAGCTTGGACAAGTGCTGAGTGTGGGCTCTGATGTCTTTGCTGGGTTTGTGATCCCTGGCTGTGGAGTTTTGCACTGCTGGAGGGTGGAGCTCAGAGGAGCAGTGGTGGGAGCAGGACGGGGCTGCCCTGGGCTGTGGCAAGCACTGAGTGTCCCCTCTGCTCTGCTGCTCTATTTTTAACATAATTTGAGGAGTTTTTTTGGTTGCATTTGTGAGCTCAGAACAAGCACTGCACCTCCTTTAGTTAATTTAATTTGCTCCTTCCCTGTGCTACATCTAAGGACCAGCCCTGCTGAGCTATGAAAGCTTCCAGAGCTGGAATCAGGTCCCCAGGAGACACCACAAGGTGAAACGTTCCTCCATTCCCACCTTCTTATGTTATCAGAGCAAGGTTAAGGCAGAGCAAATAAAAATCTTTGCTCCTAAGCCATGTTTTCCAGTTGCTGGGCTGTGACTTCTGTCTGTGGCAGCAGCTTTAGGCAAAGGAGAGGTGGTGAACACATCTTGAAATGATGGTTTTTTGGTAGTTTTCCTGACCCAAAAAGCTCCAGGCTCTTTCCCCTGAAGTGGGTATCGTCCTCCTGCTTGCTGCAAGGATAAAAGGATGAAAAAAACCCATATTTTGGGGGGCAGAGGCTCATTCCCTAAGTGCCTGAGGGCTCAGACTTGTGAAGTGCCTGGCTGCTCTGTTCCCTCCTCATTTGCAGGTGGAATACAAATCAGCATTTCCAGGAAGGGGAAAGCTGAGCCGTGGTTGGGAGGGGGGGGTTGGAGTTGTCCGAGCGGATCAGAGCATCGTGTTCTCCTTTCCCCTTTGAGCAGAGCTGTCTCATCGTGCTGCTGCAGCACAAAACAGAGACCAGAGCCCCACCAAATGCCTCTGCAAAGGAAACAGTCACCTCGTGTGGTTCCCACCTCGGGAAGGAGCTTGTTCCCTTTCATTTCCCAAGCCAATGCCAGTGAAAACAACCTGTTCCCCCCAGGATGGTGGTTCCCAGCAGGAATATGTGCGGACAGGAGGGGTTTTTTAGCTGGCTTTTTGTCAGGGTGAATTCAATTCTCTGGAAAATGTCACCTTATGTGACTTTGCAAGGTCTGGCCAGGCTGATGGTGCCAGGGAGCCAAGCCAAGCCCTTGGATGTGGCAGCTGGGTAATGTCACCTGGCTGGAGCGACCTTGGCTCCGGTGCCGGCGGGTCCCTTGGGTGGGATGTGCTGCTGGCCAGGCTGAGGCAAAGGCTGGGACAGGAGCAGACTGAAAAGTCTCTGACCAGCCCTGAAAGCAAGTCTGGATGGAAAACTACCCCTGGTTTCCTTTTGGGTTTGAGCTGGAGGAGGAAGGATGCTGAGGAGGTGCTGGGGGTGTGGAGCAGTGTCCTTATATCAAACTGGGAGGTGTCCAGTGTATCTGGGAGGGCTCGATGTGCTTTGGCAGGTGGTTTTGTGCTCTTTTTCTTTCAGCAAAGCTGGAATCTGCTGGCTGACAGGTGTAAGATGGGTATCTCCTTCCCTGGTTTGCCTGCAGAAATGGTGTTCCACCGTGGGCCAGGAGGAGCTGAGGCTCTGGAGACCCTCCTGTGCGTTAAAGGCTGGGAGTTGGATCAACACCTTCCTCCTGGAGATGTGGGCTGAAGCTCAGCTCTGGCTCAGTGAGGGTGTACGGTCAGAAGAGGCTTTGGGTACTGCTTTGTGGGCCTTTGAAGCATCACCTGATGATCAAACTGGGCTTTGGTGCCCAAATCATCTCAGAAACCACCTCCTTCCCTGTGCTGTTCCCCCCTTCTCAGCACTTGTGACTGCTTTCCACAGACCCATGAGCCAGCTAAGACCTTACAGGATCTCTTCTGTGGGTTGAGATAGTCGCAGAGGTTAAACCAGGGATTTTCGGTCATGTAGTTCTTGGATTATCAAGTGACCCAACAGCAAAGCTTTTTATTAAGTTATGAGGTGTTTTGGAGGGGATTGGGGTTGCTCCTAGCTTGGGTTGGAGTTTGATGCTTAGTGATGAGAACTGGGACAGATCAAGAGTGGATGGAGAAACCAGGGAAGATTATTTAGGGCACCATTCTCCGCCAGCTTGGGAGTCAGGGGACAGCACCTGAGTGCTGGGGAAAACCCCCCGATGGTTTTCCTGGTCCTCTGGGTGCTTCTGATGGCTCAGGTGGGTATGTGACCAGACCCCAACCAGCCACCATGTAGGTCCTGAGGCCCCTGGAGAACGTGGGAGCTGAGAAGAGTTGGGTCATGGTGTGCTCTGACTCTGCTGATGGTGAGATCCTGGGGACTGGGCAAAGGGGTGGGAAACCGCTGCCTTCTTGAGGCTCCAAACGAGGTTCTCATTCCTCCCTCTGCCTGAGCCCCCCTTTCACGGGAACATGCAGTGAAACAAGAGTCGTCAGAACTCTCCTCGCACCAGGGCTTTTGATCGGGGAAGTATTAATTGCGTTCCAAAGCAGAGGAGAAGGACTAATGAAGGGGAGATCAAAGGGAACGGGGAGCAGGCAGAGTCTGGAGTTGGAGCTCACCGTGGGGGCTGCTCTGCAGGGACCTGCCCCAGCAGCTCCTCAGAAGGTCCGTGCTGCTGCCTGGACTGTGGGAGGTGGTGGGGCATCCACCAGGGGCTGAGCTCCAGCAGGCAACCCTTCCTGGAGGGACCCTGGATGGCAGCTCTGCAAATCGTGGGGTCAGAAAAGGGATGATTAGTGCTTGAGCAGGGGAATGGCACGAGGCTCTGCAGCTCAAGGCCCAGAAAGACAACATTGGCTCTAAGGAGGTTGTGCAGCCCACTGGGCAATGCCCTGGGGAGGGAGAGGACCAAGGGACTGGGCGGGGGGTTAAGTGAAAAGACAATACTGACACAAGAATAAATGTGAAAAACCCAGTGGAGATAGATTTGTGCTGGAAACAGGGGTAAAAAATTGTACAGAGGATGGATGGGTCAGCAAACACAAAGCCACCACAATGGAGAGATGCTCTCAGGGACGACTCCTCGGTGCTGGGAGCGGGTGTTGCCTGATAATTCATTTGCTGCTTGATGGGATAAAAATGCAAATATTTGCCTGGCTGAATTGTATGTGGCCACGGGGGCTGGTTGAATAATGAAGTGCTTGCACGCAGCTATTTTATCCATTAACTGGCAGGAGATATGAGTGGTGGAACCCATTGGGGAAGATGATTTCACCAGCAGTGGGAGCTCCTGGAGCCATAGGGGAAAACACTGAGATAATCACAGAGCCATGGAATGGCCTGAGATGGAAAGGACCTTAAAGATCATCTTATTCCATGCTCCTGCCACGGGCAGGGGCACCTTTCACTGGATGAGGTTGCTCCAAGCCCTCTCCAGCCTGGCCTTGGGCACTTCCAGGGTTGGGGCAGTCACGGCTTCTCTGGGGGACCTGTGCCAGGGCCTGCCCACCCTCACAGGGAACAATTTCTTCCCAATATCCCATCTAACCTACTCTTGATCAGTTTGAAGCCATTCCCCCTTGTTCTGTCACTCCAGGCCCTTGTAAAGAGACTCTCTCCATCTTGTGGGCTCCCTTCAGGTACTGGAAAGCCACAATTAGGTCTAAGCCTTGTCTTCTCCGGGCTGAACAATCCCAATTCTCTCATCCTTTCCTCATAGCAGAGGGGCTCCATCCCTCTGATCACACTGGTGGCTTCTTGTGAACTTGCTCCAGCAGCTCCACGTCCCTGTGCTGTTGTTCTCCAGGGCTGGAGGCAGCTCTGCAGGTGGGATCTCACCTGAGGGGGCAGAGGGGCACAATCCCCCCCTCCCCTGCTGCCCATTGTGTGGCATCCCCTTGTGGGATCAGCCCAGCACAGGGAGGGTTTCTGAGCTGGAACCTGCTCAGCCTCTCCACCACCAGCACCCCGAAGTCCTCCTCAGGTCTGCTCTCAATCCCTTCCTTCCCCATCCTGAACTGATCGCGGGGGTTGCTCCAACCCTCGTGCAGCAGCAGCAGCAGCAGCATCTCCAGGTGCTGGACTTCATCTCTTGTAGATGGCCACTACCCCTTCCCCAGCTGTGGCTCCCCCGTCACAGGCATCTCATGCTTGAATCCACCCCTTCCACCCTGGTTGTCCCTTCCTCTCCCCCAGTTTCCCCTTCCATCTCTCCCCTCCTCCCAGTTGCCGAGCACGGTCCCGCTCCGACTTGAACGGGAACGAAGCTCCTCCTCGATGTGTCTTCAGCAGTTTGTTGTCTCAGGCAGGCAGGATTCCCCCAGGAGCTGGGTATTTTTAGTGCCCAATATTGTTTTAATCATCCTGAAGAGTGCTGCCTGGCAAATCTTATTTTGGGAAGTGCAAAATTAACGATCCTGCTGTCAAAGAAGAGTCGGATGGCAGCTAATGAGTCTGGAAGCAGGAGCTGAGCGGAGGATCCGCCATGGGATTAAAGCAGCTTTGAATTTTCCTCTCTACCATGAAAACTTTGGCCATTTTTTGTGCCCTGAGCTTTTGTCAGAGACAGGTAACCCCATTCCCTGATCCTTTTTGCAGGATCTCGTTGATATGTGCCTGGGCTCCCTGGTGACTTTCTTCACCAAGTGTTTCCCCATGAGTCAAGCCCTGTGGGATTCATCTGGGGTCTCCTACTTGACTTAATCATGTGGCAAAGGGCTGACCTGATCCTGCATCCCATGGGGATGAGCAGAGGTTGGATTTGCCCTCAGAGTGGTCTTTGGTTCTTCTTGCAGCTGGTGAGCTCTGCTCTGCCAAGCCCTGGCTGAGCTGTTCCCCTTCACCTTTTGAGTCTTTGGAGACTCTTCTGAAATGTTGAGTTGCTTTGTGTCCTGCATCTTGGGAGTCCATCCATGTAGTGTTTTCCAGGCTTTGTTTTGGAGTCAAGGGTGAAGATGCCAGTTGCCTTTGGCTTCCTGCAGCTGTGGCTCCTGTATGTGGAGCAGAGGATAGGTCATGGACACACAAAAAAGGCAAATAAAAGGTTTTTAGTGGTGGTTTGGGGACTTCAGAATCTTTTCCCTAATTCTGGGTGGGTGGATGGTTGTGAGTAGCTGGCAGACAGCTCCAGGCCTGCTTTTCTACTCAGCTCCTGATTTTTCTTGACAATTTGTAATCAGTGTGTCCCCCTGTACCTTCTTATCTCAGGCTCCTGTCTGGAACATTTTGTTCCAAGCAGATTTTGCACTTTGTTGTGAAAAGTGGGTGCAGAACATTCCCATCTTTACACTCTGCTCTGGGAGATTGCTCCTCTAATAATCTGCATGAATAATTCTGTTTCTATTGCTCAGATAGACAGGATTTATTGGGACAACCCTGCTTTGCAGTTCTGGGGTTCAACACCAAGGCCCTGGCAGCAGGTTTCTCCTTTCAGACTTGGTGAATTTGTGCTTGGTTTGCACTGATTGCAGACACCCCACCGTGACTGCAGATCCTTAAGGATGACCTGTCTCAGATGGTCACTTTCAGATTTAGGCTTTAACAGAAAGAGGTTACAGAGGGAAATGTGGTCCTTGTGCCCTGGGAATGCTGAGCTGGGGCTCATCCCAGAGCCTTTTGGTAGAGAAAGAGGACCTGTGTCCTGTGGTTTGTGGTTTTCTTTAGCGTGGGGCCCTCAGCTTTGGCTCACAGAATCCATTAGAGGCCTTGGAGATGGAGTCCAGCCTATGACCCAACACCACCACGTCAACCAGACCGTGGCACTGAGTTGTACCTCGAACACCACCAGGGACAGTGACTCCACCATCTCCGTGGCAGCCCATTCCAATGTCTAATCACCCTTTCTGTGAAGAAGTTCTTCCTGATGTCCAACCTAAACCTCCCCTGCACAGTTTGAGACAATGCCCTCTCGTCCTGATGGGCTCCTTCCCATCCAGAGAGTTTTGTCTCAGCGATGGCACTGGGAAAGCCTCACACTGGCCAAGTGCCCCGAGGAGCCTCACTTTGTGTTTGGAGACAGGGATGCTGTGCAATCCCATCCCAAAGGGCTGCCCTGTTGCTGGCCTCAAGGCCCTTGCTCTCTCCTGCCTCTCTCCACCTTCCACACCTGGAGAGGAAGGATGGCTTTTGGTTGCAGCAGTTTCCCTGTGTTCCACAGTCAGGGCTGGGCACGGAAGTGTTTTTGCACCTTGAATGTTGTGGGACTTTTGGGCACTGCAATAAAAGAAGGATGTTAAGCCATTCAAGGGCACCCAAAGGAGGGAAATGATGATGGTGAAAGCCTTGAAGGGAAGTGCTTGAGGGGCAGCTGAGGTCACTTGTTGTTTTCAGCTGGAGAAGAGGAGGCTGAGAGGAGAACTCATAGTGGTTCCAGCTTCCTCAGGAGGGGCTGGCACTGGTCTCTGCTCTGTGGGGACCAGGGACTGCACCCAGGGAATGGCCTGGAGCTGTGTCAGGGCAGGGTCAGGGTGGATATCAGAAAGAGGCTCTTCCCCCAGAGGGTGGTGGGCACTGAACAGGCTCCTCAGGGCAGTGGGCACAGCCCCGAGGCTGCCAGAGCTGCAGGAGGGTTGGGATGATCCTCTGGGGCACATGGAGGGACTCTTGGGGATGGGCCTGTGCAGGGCTGAGGTTTGGACTGGCTGATCCTTGTGGGTCCCTTCCAGCTGTGATTCTGTGATAATTTGTGCCTTAGCTCAAGAGCCCACTGTGACTCTCCTCGAGGCCTGTGCTGAAGCAAAGCTCTTGCTGGGGAAATGAAAGGCTTTGACAGCCCCAGGGAGGGAGGCAGAACTGTCCCCCTGCAGCCTGGAGCTGTCTATGAGCCAACAATCCCTCTGTGAGCTGCTTCCTCTCCACCCACTGCAGACCACCCTTCACCCCAGGCCACCAGCCCTCAGATATCTTCCTGCCATTGACGTGATGCTCTGGGCTCCTTGGCACCTTGGCATTGCCAAGATGTTTTGGAAGCTGGTGCTGGTTGCTTGGTAGATACAGTGTCAGCTTTCCGAATCTCAGCTATTTTTAGAGCACCAAGCAGCCTCTTTGCTTTTTCGAAGCAGCTCTGGGTGATGGGCAGGTGTTTTCCATGCAAATCCTCAACCCTTCCTCATCTGCCACCTCCCTGGAGGCATGGAGGAGGCCAGCTTGCTCCAACAGATTGGAGTGGAACATTATTTATTTGTAAAGGTCCTTGGCTGCAGCAAAGGAAGAGCAGGGAGCGACACTGGGGACTGGCACAGCACAGAGCCACCTGGTATGGGATGCCCTGGAGCTGCTGGGGAAAAATGACATGTTTTTGCAGAGTTTGGGTCTTTCTGAGGGAAAAAGGAGGACTTTGTGGTGATCCCTGTGATCCCCTTCCGCTGGGAAGCTGGGCTGGATGTGTGGTGTTGCCTGGCTGCTCTTAGAGTCCAGCGTGGGGTCAAGGAATTGGGGTCTGCTCCTGGCTGGACCATTAGTCTCTGTCTACCCTTTTGGTGTGTCCTTGCATCCTTAGGGTAATCTGCCTCCTGGGAGGATGGGGGGTGGATTTGGGAATGGGAGGTCCCACAGAATTGCATGGATTTGAGGGATGGGGTCCTCCTGAGCTGAGCTCTACAGTGCCATCTTACCACAGGCCACCTGCTGTATCCAGGTACTCTGCTGTGTCCGAGCATCTGGTGCCTTCAAGGTACTTTAAGCCAAGCACTCAACACCCTTCACCTTGTCTGACAAGCTCTGTGAAGTGTCACTTGCTGGATTTATTCTTCTCCTGAGAGCCCTAATGTCTCCAGAGACCAGTGGCATTCAGTTCAAAGGACCCCACAGATGTGGTGACCAACGAAGGGAGGATCTGCCTGGGGTGAGGTGAGAGGGATTGGCAGCAGGATCGTGAGTGAAGAACTGTCTGGAATCCTCATGTCTAGAACAACACCTGCAGGTAGTTGAGTATCTGTTTAGGCCTAGATCTTGCCCTTTTCTGGGCATTTAAACTTTAAGTTAGAGAGGAGGAAGGACTGGATTTATGGAGCTGTTCTCACTCAGTGACCCTCAAAGTCCTGATTTACAAAACACCTCTTTACAGACAGCTCAGCTCTTCACCAAGATAAATCCAGTCTGGTTGTCTTGGTGTTTATTGACATAATTTAGGATGCTGCAGTTTCTGTCAAAACCCGTGGCTGCTGGCACAGTGAACCTGTTCAGTCCTTCACTGTTGGAGAGTCTCTCCTGCTGCTTTCCCTGTTTTGCTGTGGAGCTGGTGAGTTCAGGCACTCTGGGTGTGTGAGTTCAGGTGTCTGGGCTCACAGAACAGGCCAGGATGGAGCTCACCCCTCACCCTCAGGTCATGACATTCCACAGGGTGATCTTCCATCCAGCTGGTTAAACGGAGGAGTTTTGAATTGAAAAATGAAAGAGACCCCAGCAGCACCTGCTGCTCTCCTGGTGGGGGCAAATCATTTTGCTTTGCTGGGAGGTCATGGACATGGACCCACCCGTGGAGGCATCACCCACTGCTACCCCATCTGCAACCCAGGATCACCCCCAGTCTCAGAGGGCAAGGTTTGCAACCAAAGCCATGGCTTAGGTCCTGAATCTGGAGATGAGACTCGTTTTCCTGGACGTGGCAGAGGAGTGGGGTGAATGGTCTGTGCTGGGCAGACGACAGAGCTGCTGGAGATGTGCTGTTGGTCCCCAGGGAATGATGCTGCAGGTGGCACTGGGCCAGTTGGTGGAGTAGGTGCCCACTGGCTCTGCAGACACTTCTATCTCTTCCAAAAGGCACTAATTAAACAAAAGCTGCAGTTGCAGCACCACCCTTTGCTGCTGGCCTCTCCATTTCCAGGGGCAAACTGGGGCATGTGGCTCTTCGCCAACTTCCCATCGGACCAAAGATCTCTGAGCTGAGCAAACTGTGCACAAAACAACTTCTCTGGGAAGAAAACCACTTATTTACCCACCCTGAATACATATCTCTGGCTAATGCTAATTGCATATCTGTGAATAATGCTAATTGCTCACAACCTCTGGGAAGACATATGTGGATAATAATACCCTGGTCTTCAAACATCCTCTCCAGAACCCTCATGAATATGACTCAAATGCCTCAGTTTTGTCCCTTTAAACACTCCCTGCTCTATCACGAGGCCAACGAGCGTGGTGGGGGGTGGAGGAGCCGCTTTCCAGCGGGTGATGTAGGTCATGCTCCAGTTTTTCTTTCTCCAGGAAGCAGCTGTGGGACCTTCCTCCTTCCAAACCTCTTCCTGCCCAGATCCATGAATGCAGCACCATGGCCAGTGGCACCAAGCTGTGGCCTCATGAGATGGAGAAGGACTGGAGTTTGCTTGGAATCTCCTTCAGCCCATGGTTGTGAATATTTGTGCTGTCCAGATGTTGGGCTTGGAAGGCTTGGCCATGAACACTGGGGTTTGGATCAATATGGGAAGAGGGGTTGGGGGATAAGCCCCTTTTGGGAGCTGCTTCTACGCTGAGGAGTGGGGCCTATGAGTGTGTGGCCATCTGGGTGGCCTCTGCCCGTCCCACGTGCGCCTCTCCAAACCAAGATATTTGGTTTTTCTAGATGTTCTCAAGGTCCTTCCAGAAATGAAATTCCCCATTTTTGTGCTCCCCACCCATGTCTCTCCACGCCCTGCAGCTCCCAGAGATGCTCAGGGAGGTCTCTCAGCACACCTTTGGTCCCTCCCTGGCCGCGTGAACCCTCCGTGGCGGTCCCGGGGGGATGTTCCTGGGAATCTGACTGTCTCCAGGCTGGTAAATTTAGCTCCAGCCAGAGCATGTCTGCATGGTGTGACAGCCTGTGCAGCCAGGCTCTATTTTTAGGACTGCTGGCAGAGGACACACACACGGATCTAATCACAGCTTCTCCCAGGCAAATGTTCCCTTTCCCTGGCTTTCAAGCCGTGCTTATCAATTTCCTCGGCATTGTTTCCTTCCCTTCTCCTGTGACACGACAACCTGCTCTGGGGAGGAGGGAGAAAACGAGCTGGGATGGGAAAGCAACTCGGGAGTGGGAGATACCTGGGTGGGAGCAGTGTCTGCACCACCACCCCCTCCCCAAATCCGGGGATGCTCTTCCTGCCAACAGCTCCATCCTCATGGGTGGGCTTGGGGGATGCTCCAGATGCTGGGTGTCCCCTGGGTGGAAAGGTGGGGAATGCTGGAATGTCCCAAGATGTCCAGGTGGGCTTGGGGGATGCTCCAGGGGCTGGGTATTCCCTGGGACAGCTGGGTGGAAAGGTGGGAAGGGCTGGAATGTCCCCAAGGTTTGCTTTGTGGGGTGATGGAAGAGGAGCAGTGACAAAAGCCACATCGTCCAGGCTGGGCTTCAGTGCCACTGGCAGGAAGGGGCTCTGTTAATTTATTAAGCCTTGTAAGATGTCCAGCTTTTCCTTGGTGTGTTTCCCTCTTGGCAAGGCCCTCCAGGGAGGAATGACATCAGTGACAAGGTTAGGAGTGTGTCACTGGAGATCCTGGTGTGCGTCCAGGCTCGCGCTGGGCTGGGCAGCCTGAAAAACCTCCCTGTGCTGCTCCCAGCTCCTGTGGGAGGAATATTATGATTTATTTCTTTCACCCCCAGGGCCACATGTGGTTGGATTTCACAGGGTGACGACCTCAAGCAGCTCCAAGCCTGGAGGGTCTCACACCCATGGCAGCGCCAAGGCAGAAATATTTCCCTGAGCAATGCACCTTGGCCGAGGAAAGTGTATTTTTCCTCTGCCTGATTTGCAGGCAGAGGCAAGAGGAGCTTCCCAGGGTTTCTCCCTGATTCATTAAGTGGTCAGAAGCAATTAATTTAACCCCTTGCCTTCTCCATTTGGAAAGACAAGGGATTATTAATTGCCATCGGAGGTGGCAAAGATGGATGGAGCCACTAAAGGCTTGCCCGGGGCTTTCAGGGCGTTTCTGTTGGCTTCAGATAATGAAAAGTAACCAGTTCCACCTCCCAAATCCAACAGAAATCCCAGGAATCCTGGCATTTTTAGCTCAAATTCTCCTTGTCTGGCATGAACAGAGCAAGAGAAAGTCTTCCTGGTTTGAACAGGACCACAGCATGGGGTGAAAACTGCTCTTCTCAGAGCCAGCTATGAAAGAGACTTTTTCTAGTTGAGTGGCATAAACAGATAAAGAACACTCTGAATTAGGATAATTGCCGTTTTTTAAAATTCTTGGGGAAGAAGACCATTGAAATTGTCCTGGTGGCAACGTCAGTGCCACTTGCTGGGACACAACTTCAGCTATTGATGTTCTAACAAAAAGTTTGAAGCTGTTTTATTGTGCAAAAATTCAGTTAAAAAAAAAATCCTAATAAAAAAAAAATAAACCCCTAGCTTAGGATTTGTTCAAGTTAGGTTTTTTCCTGACATAAAAAAATTCCAAT
>VXAU01005785.1:1269333-1329760 GCA_013399695.1 Formicarius rufipectus | reverse complement strand
AATTTAAAAAAAACCCTAATTAAATAAAAAAAAAAAAGAAAAAGAAAAAAAATCCTAGCTTAGGATTGTTTCAATATAGGTTTTTTCTAACTTAAAAAAATTCAATTTAAAAAAATTCCAATTAAAAAAATTCCAATTAAAAAAAANATTAAAAAAAAAATAAATTGTTTAAATAGGATAATTTTTTTCCTTGAAATTTGCAGGAAAATGTTCAATGGGCGTTTCCCAGCACCTGGCTCCTCACAGGGAGGTGCCGAACCCCCAGTGCCGGGTATTTTGTAAATGGGCTCTTGGCTTCCCTTTGCCACCACCCGTAAACACAGAGTTTTGTCTCCCGGGGAAGATGCACTCTTGCTTTTATAAGCCTGTCTTAAGCACCACTTCTTAGATCAATGGCTTTAAATGAAAAAAAAAAAAAAGAAAGCAAGCTCTTTTGAATACAAATGTGGCATTTCCTTCCTTAATGCCTCTCCTGCGCTGAGCTCCCTTCAAACCCATCAGAGCCACTTTAATATATGGCACAGAACTCCCCTCATTTTGATGCTAATGCAGCGTTTCATGCAGATAATGTGCTTGAATCATGCACTGAAATACATTAAAGGTGAAATCAAGAGCTTCACGGGACGGCTGGTGGCTCAGTTCTCTCCTCTTTCTCCATTTCCACTGGCAAACCAGGTCTTGCCAAGCTCCCTGGCAGATCCCAGGCTGAGCTTGTCCTGTGTAACTTGGTTCATGTCTTTTAATTTAATCAAAATAATCCCAATCGCCTGTTTGGTTTTTTTTTCCCATTGCAGTGGGATGTTCACTTGGGGGACTTCTTGCTGCAGGATGATCTGGAGGGCAAAATGAGCTTCAGCAGCTCGTGGAGAAGAGGTTTCCAGGGGATGTTATGCCTCGTGGTCTGGATTCAGCCTCCAGCATCCTTGTGCCAGGACATGCTAAAAGCCAGCAATAAATTTTTAAAGCCAGGAAGAACATCTCCTCACTCTTATTTTGCTGCTTGCAAGCTTCCACATCTCTTCTTGGCCTCCTTCAGATGTGGGAATTGCTGATCCCACCTGGATGTCTCATAATATTCCTCCTAATGCATCAGTTGAGTGTCCCTTGGTGATGGGAGAGCAGCTGCTTCTTCCATTCCCT
Organism: Formicarius rufipectus; assembly: GCA_013399695.1. Classification (NCBI taxonomy): domain Eukaryota; kingdom Metazoa; phylum Chordata; class Aves; order Passeriformes; family Formicariidae; genus Formicarius; species Formicarius rufipectus. The sequence goes on along the minus strand of VXAU01005785.1, from coordinate 1,328,620 downwards.
GTCCAGAGGCAAAACTAACAATAACAAAGCTCCAAATTTGGGTCAGTGTGAACTGTGTCTTTATTAGGGGGAAAAAAATAATTTCTCAAGTTTCCATTTTGGGTCAGCAAATGTCAGAGGACTTGCCAAGAAACTCCTTGTTGAAAAGAAATTAATTTATTTGTGGAAACCTCATTTTGTTTTGAAGAAATCAAAGGCAGGCACGTCAAGGTTCGGAAAGACTTTCAACTGTGCTTTTCTCTGACTGTGTCATGGAAAAAGAAAGTTGGATTTTTGCTGAAATTCTGTGATCTGGGTCTGAAAGTGCCTGTGAGACCCAATGGAGCTGCTCTATCAGGAGTGGGATGTACTTGTGTTCAATACTTAGTGCCCTCCACGCGGCCGAGTGGCTGAACAATCCCCTCCAATCGGAGCAAGTGGGGGCTCCTAACTTTGCTTTTGCAAATTAGGTTCATTGTTCTTAATTAGTGGTGCTCACTAATGAGCACCCACACCTTCAGCAAAGCCTAAGGAAGGGTAAAGGGGTGTGTTGGTCTTTTTAGACCGTGGAGCATCTTAGTGGCTTCTCCTTGCATAGGAGAAGAAAATACTGATGCAGATGGATTTTTCCCCTATTTTCAGCCTCTGGAGGTGGGATAACCCCTTTCTCATCCCCCCATGGGTAACCACTGTAACTTCTGTCATTCCTCAGGTGATGACCCCCGTGCAGATGTGCCTGGATAACCACACTTGGGGCACCACAATCTTGAGGTGAGGCCCAGCTTTCAGGGAACATGGACTAGATGTGACAACCCTGATGGAATAAAGATGGGACCTCTCTGGGTAACTCCATAAACTTCACGAACTGGAAGGAACGTGGACCTGAAGGAGACTCAGGTGCAGGTCCTGGTGACAATGTGACAGCTGGGAACGCGTCTCTTGGGGGGACCTAAAGAAGCAGAGAGAGTAAACAAAACATTTTTTTCTCTGCCCATCTGCTTTGCTTCATGGGAATCTTCTTTCCCAAGCAGCTCTGCCCTTGCTGCAGCCCTGCCTTGGAGGCTTTCCAGCGGCTCCAAGAAGAAGCCTGGTCCAAGGTCAACGAGACTAAGTCGCAACTGTGTGGTTCTGCCTTCCTGCCTGCCCAAAAAACGGGTCAGTCCGGGTGACACGGCCTTTGCCAGAGCACCCCACAGTCTGACTGCACCATCCCCGGTGCCTCTCTCAGCCCGAAGCCCACCCGAGAAGGGTCTTGGGATCGGAGTCAGCGCTTTCCCCGGGTTGAAAGCTCTTGTCAAACCCCCGCAGGCGCCTGTCCTGCCCCGCCCCGTGCTCTGCCCGGCAAGCCCGTCTCTCCCGGCAGGATAACTCCCACTGACAGGGCACCGGGACGGCTCTTCCCGAAGGGATTCCCGGAGCGCTTCTCCCGCTGCGGCAGCGCGGCCACCAGCGAGCCGGCTGCTCGTCCCTCGTCCTCCCGTGCCGGCACCCAGGGCAGGGGGACTCTGCTCAGCACAGCCCAGGGCAGGGCAGGACAGCGCCGGGAGTGACTCAGACAGCTGGCAGAGGGGATGTTTCGGAAGGAAAACCATGGGAAAAGCTGTGAAAGAACGGGGATGGTCTCCCTGCTGAGCCCCTAAGCAGGCCCTGGGGTGAAGTGTGAGTGGAGCGTGTCTGAAGGTCAACTCAGAGCGTTCCATGGATTTTTTCCATCATCATTAGGGATTCGGTGCTGGAAATGGTGTGATAGACCCCATCAGGTCTCATCTGTAATGAGGATGGCAGAGGCAGAGCTTGGAATGGGAGGGGGGAATCACTCCTTTGGCTGCCCTACAACTTTAGAAGGAGGTTGGGGAATTAATGGGCATAACCAGGGACCTCTCCCAGGCTGATGCCTTCCCCGTGCCCTGTCCCTGCTCACGTGTCTTCTCCTCGCAGGTGGTGCATCCTGTCCTCCTGCCACCGGTGCAGGGGGGTCCGAGCCGAGCACGTGGAAGGAGCCTGGGGTGGATGGAGAGATCCTTTCCCGGGATAACCCCGGATTTCAGAGAAGAGCTCTGCCACCAGGGGAGGTGCAGGGGGGGCACAGCACTGGACAAATCCCTTGTGACAGCCAGGAAATGCCGCGGCCTTTGCGCCGCAGCGGAGCTGTGGGGCGGCACCGCTCCCTGCGCCGGCTGAGCCTCCCGTCCTCTGCTGCTCCACCAAGGACTGTGCCTGTGGCAGGAGCGTGCCCGGAGATGGAGTGTCAGAGGTTTCTGTGGCTGGATTTTAGTAGAAGTGGGGGCTACCAGGGTGGCTTCTGTTGGAGGCTGCCAGAAGCTTCTCCTGTCCTGTGGAGCCAAGGACAGCCAGGGCCAGGAGGGACCGGCTGCTGGTGGCCAAAGCTGAGCCAATTAAGAATCACAGTCACAGCTCTGGGATAACATATTTAAGAATCTAGGAGTGTGGGGCAGTTGGAAATTCCAGCCATAAGATAACAATGCAGAGACCAAGGCGGGAGCAGGAGGAGGAGAAGGGACCCCACTCTGGAGCAGGGAGGGAAGGACTCAAAGCTGTGCCCCCCCTGCAGCCCATGGAGATCCATGGGGGTGCACAGACCCCCCTGCAGCCCATGGAGGAGCAGGTGGGTGCCCAGAGGAGCTGTTACCCTGTGGGAGGGAGGCCCAGGATGGAGCGAGATCCTGGAAGAGACTCGTGGCTGGGACTTGTGGAGAAGGAGCCCCACACTGGAGCAGGTTTTCCCCTGGTAGAAGTGTTGCCTGGGGCGTGGACTCACGTTGGAGAGTCTATCAAGGACTGTCCCCCATGGGAGGGACCCCAGGGGAGCAGGGAAAGGACTCAGAGCTGTGGCCCCCCTGCAGCCCGTGGGCAGGACCGTGGGGGAGCAGGTTGTCCCCCTGCAGCCCACGGAGCCCATCGGGGGGCAGAGACCCCCCTGCACCTCACAGTGACCCCCAGGACAAGAGCAATGGCAGCAACAACACCCACCTGCAAACCCCCATTCCCTGCTCCCTGGAACTGCTGGAGGGAGGGAGGAGTGGGAGGAGAAAGGTGTTCTTAAGACTGATTTATTTCTTACTTTTTAGTTTCATTACTTTTAGTTCTTATCTTGTTAGTAATAAATGTCAGTATTCAGCCACTCTGAGTTTGCTTTGCCATTATCTCTCAGCTGTTTTTTTGCCTTTTCTCTTTTTCCTTTCCCTCTAGAACAGGGGGGTCCTGGAGGTTTGGGTGGACACCGGGTGAAAACCACCACATGGAGTCAGCAGAGGCAGGTCTCGACCCCTTGGAGAGGGGCTTGGACCCCTTGGTGCCCCCTTGGAGTGGTGCATGCAGAGTGCAAGCTGTGCCCATAGTTCTTGTCCTGTTTGCAAGCTTTGTCGCTGTTTTTATCCCCCTTCCTGGTGCTGGGTGTGAGTCCTGAGCCTTCCACCACGGCCAGTGCTGCGTTCCCCCCTGCATCCTTGTGGATCTGCAGTGGTTCCTGCTGGAATGCAGATAGTTTGCAGCAAGAGGAGGGAAATCTCAGGGATTTTTGGAGCATCAGCAGGATGCTGGACAGCTGGAGGCCATTCCCTGCCATCCCCACTGCTGATTTGGTACAGCCTTCAAGGGTTCAGGGAGTTTTGGGAATTTCAAGCCCCCTTTACCACTCTGCCCCGAGCCTGCAGGGCTTGTCCTCCCCCCCACCCCAGCACTCCAGCCAAGCTCATTTCCCCAATTAAACGTCATTAGTCCTTGAGTGAAAGGAGGAGGGAGGCAGTGGAGAAGGATTTTTATTGGGAAGTCGTTTGTTCCTTAATTGAATTGCTCCTGTTAACAGTGGTGAGAGGAGAGGAACAAAAAGCCAAAGTGGAGGGAAAGGCCTTATTTGCTTCTGCTTGAGAGGAGCCAATATTAATAAATTTCTGGATGAAGGGATTTGTAAGGGTTTGATGGAAGGATTAACTCCAAAATGGTGATTAGATTTTCTGGAGTAAACTCCCTGATAAACAAGGGAGACAAGATGTGGATGTTACCCCTGTGAGGAGTGGGGTCCCTCCCAGCTGCCAGATCTGGAGTGTGGAGGAGCCACTTCCTGCTCAGGGATAGGAAACTTCCACCAGGTTTGTCCCAAAACCAAGCAAGGGTGATGTCCTAAAAGGCCCTCGATGTCACTCACCATGAGGACACCACAAACCTCAGTTTGGGTGGAGGTGGCATCTTATGGAACATCCACATGTACCAAGGAGCAGGATCTGATGGGTGTCCATCCTAGTGGTGGCCCTACCAGCCAGGTCCCATGCTGGGGAGGGATGCTTGGAAACACCCTGAGATCTCCATGCAGCTTTTTCTGTGAGTACAGTCTGAGGGTGTTGGTGTTTTAGGGGTGTGAGGAGCGTTGGGTCAAACTTTCCCCCTTGAAGGAACTTCTGAGGTCTTTTCTCTTGCCTTTTTGGCTCCCTTTTAAGGAAATATTTTAATTCAGGCATCATGACACACTGTTAATTAAAAAAAAAAAAACAAAAAACAACAGATTAGGCTCTGCCTTTAGATTATTCTTGGTTTTTTTCTTCATTTAAAAGTGAATATAAGTAGAAGATACCCCTGAAATAGCACATGTTACTTTTGGGCAAAGAAACACACATTGTCCCAAGGCAAATAAAATCTCTCTGCTTGTCCTCAACCCATTTTTTTTCCTTTTTGATTTTGCTGAAGGTTTTTTCAACACAAATATTTTTTCCCCTCAAGTTTCTGGTTTGTACCCTGAATTAACTCTCTGTGCTGTTACTTGGCCCTCGTAGAGGTAGACACAGACTTTTGCTGGTACCTTTTCTCCTTCCGTGCCCAGCTGGAGAACCTCAAGAGGAGCCTGATTTGGGTAAACCTCTTCATCCCACCATGTTCAAACCCTGCTCTTCAAGCCCCCATTATCCATCCATCATCTGCTCCAGAGCCAAAGGACCACCAAAGAGACTTTTCCAGCTTGTCTGCTGAGGTAGGACTGTGCAGAATCCCACACTACTCCTGCAAGAACCAAACAAGGGAAAACCCACCCTGGATCTCAGCCAGGATTGCTGGGATTGAAGGAACATCCCATTAGCTGCCAGCAGTTCCTGCTGCTGCTGGAGAAGTGTGGGACCTTCTCTGGTTCATGGTGAGCTCTTTGGAACAGGAAAATCTGCTCACTGATGGATAAAGGACCAAGTGCTGGACCAGAGGTAGATGTTGGCTGCGTGTTGATGGTCTCCAGAGCATGGAACAGTGACTGAGCTCCTTTAGGGGAGCTACCCAGATGTGCAAGTACTTTGAAAACACTAAATTAGCCATTTCCTCACCCCTCCCCAAAACAGGGTGAAAAATTGATGCTGTCCCCATTTCTCAGCTAAAAAAAAAGGAGACCACTCAACCCAGAGATGTCCCAATCTCCTGCTCCACTTCCCAGCCTGGAGATGCAAATCCCACTGGAGCTGAATGGCTCCTTCCAAGCAATCTGAGCTGTTTGGGTTTCATTCCACACACTTCTTTCCTCAAAGTGGAATATTTAAGAAGCGACAGGGGAAAAAAAAATCATTCAGAGGGTTAACATCACACTCCAAAGATCATGTTTTATCTACCCTAAATTACAATGATCCTATAGGGAATGCCAGCCAGGGTAGCAATGCCTGGATGCCTTTCCCACTGATTCCTGCTCTTGACAGCCTGAGCTTAAACTCTATACTGAATTTATGGAAAAGGAAACCAAAATGTCAAACCCAGCCAGAAGAAGTCCTTGTGGGAAGCTTGGGCTGCTCAGCCCAGGCAGGGGAGGGATGGAAAATGCAAAGAAGGCAATTGGTCCTCGCTCTGCCTGGGACATTTGAGGGCATCAGGACATGAGGGAGGCTGGGTTATGGCTGATGAGGTCCTTTGGGGAGCCATGCCAGGGAATGTGAGGATGGCGTGCTCATTTTTTGGGATGCTTCAAGGTCTTCCAGCTCTGGGTGTGCAGTGACTCACTGGGACCAGCAGCCAGTGGCTCATGGGCAAGTGCTGTGGGATCCTCTATAGGAAATGATCTTGATTTTTTCCAGGAATGTTGGAGGGAAGGTAGAGCCCCTTTAACCACCTCTCACTGCAGCCACAGCTCCCCTCATGAGCTCACCAGCAGCCCCTTCCCCATCCCTGGAGATCCCACACGGATGGCACCGCACCCCAACCTCTCCTGGCGAGACCTGAGTCCTCCTCCAGATCTGACAAGTGGTGCCACCAGCTCCCAAACCCCAAGCTTATCTCTGCTTGGGCTCAGGTGGGAGCACCCAGTCCCTCCCTCAGGGTGGGGAGTTTCACAAGGGGTGATTTACTCTGTGAGGTCAATCCTGGCATATTTTTGGCATCCCTGATGGCCCCTGAGCAGACACGACCCCTCAGGTGGGTGTGAAGGTGCTGGTGGCTCCCGGGAGGGGAGTTATCACACTGGAGTCATTGGTGTGAAGACAGGAAAACTCCCTTATCCCCCAGGAGTTCCCAAACACCCCCCTGTACTCTGAGGGGTGGGGTGTGCCCTGTGCAGCTGCTGCCAATGGTCCATGGGGAGCAGTTCATGAGCAAAATGACATAGAGGGTTTAGAATCCACACCCACCCAGTGACAGACTGGTCCTGGCTACCATAACCAGGACACCAAATCCATCTGCTGTGGACATGACAAGGCAGATCTGTGGAGGCTGAAGACAAACCCGAAGGGATGTAACACTGTGTCCTAATAAGAGTGTCACTGGCTGAAGGTCGCCCTGTTGGCCCCAGGCTGGAGGTGCTCCTGGAGAGGGGAGTGGGATATGTGGAAGAAGATGGTTGGGAGCAGCATTGGGTTCCCAGCATTCAAATCCACCTGTTGAAGGGGAAGCTGAGGCATGGTGCTGTCCTGCAGCTTAAGGACTGCATGAGAGATGGTTTCTCCAACCCAAAATCATGGAATACCCTTGCTTTTTGTTCTTTTGGGGAATGTGGATCCGACGCTGCCCCTGGGGCTGAACCTTTCAGTGTCCCTGAACAACCAAAGCCAAACTCTCCCTCTGATCTTCCCCTTCTCTTGTTTCCTGGCCACCCTGGATTGCTGGAAAAATGCCTCTTAATTGCTCAACACTTGCTTATTTGCTAATTAACCACGTTGCAGACATTTAGTAAATGATGCTCTTTGTTCCTCATTATCAGGAAAAGGTGCCTCCTGCCTCCCAGAAGCAAAGTCATTTTCACCTACTGGGAAACAAATTTCCTTAGTTTTGAAATTCGGGGGGCTGAGAGAGTCTGAGTGTTCTGTGGGGAGGCAGGCCCAGCTCCAGAGCGAAGTTTGATCCTGCAAAGTCCTGTTAGAGGTTCAGAGGCTTCACTTGCTCTTCTCCAGTCCCTTCGGAGAGCCTTGTGGCCAGCACAAGGGCTCTGGATCTCAGGCTGCCCATGAACCCTCGTGAGGGGTTTTCCCTGGTTTCAGTGTGTGACGTCTCCATTTAATTTTGTTTTGGTCCTCTGTTGGGTTTTAGGGTTTATTTAGGGGGTGTGGGGGCAGGAATCATTCCCCTGGCATGATCCCTCTGTGGCTGAGCTCCTGAGCCAGGGGCTCCCTCCATGGGGTGCATACACGGAGCAGAACAGGAACCTACGGGTGGCCATCACCTCCTCCCCACGCCTGACATTTCCAGGGATCCAGAAGGAAAATTTCCCTTTTCCCTACAGTCTTCCTGCACAGTGTTTGCAGGAAATACTGAATTTTAGAGTGCTTTTTCATGCAGGGAAAGCAAAGTGCTGGACCTGCTCCTCGCAGCAGCATCCTGTGGGCTAAAAAAGTTGAAATCGGTACATTTAAACACACTCAGTGATGAATCCCATTAAAATTCCAAGCCTGAAGTACCCAGGCTCTGTCTGATGATGTTGTCCAGCCCAAACCTCATCCTGCAGGGCTTGAAGAGCCCCCTTCATCCCCCTCCATCTCTGAAGGTTGATGGGAGAGGCTGTAACTCCATCTGTGATCTTCAAACGCGCTTTGAAGTTGGGGAAATCGGGGAAGTTTTCAATTTCTTTCTTACTTGCTTTTATTTTTCCTTGGGTACTAAACTCCAGGACTTCAGTTTTTAATGAGGAAGAGGCTCTGTGCTGTTCATCAGTGCTAAAGGGCAGCAGGATTCAGGAGCAAGAGCTGAGCAAACGAGCAGGGGGAATGCAAAGAAAAGGGAACTCCCTCCGAAGAGGTTTGAAGTGTCTCAGGAGACTCCCAGGTGAAGCTGTGCCATCCCCACGTGAGTTGTCCCGTCTTGCCAGGCCAAGAACACGCAGCAGAGTCTTTACCAGAGATAAGAGGTTGCAAAAAACCCCTCTGGAATCCTTAAAATAAATAATTTTCCTATTTAGGTTTTGATATTGGAGAGGAAGGTTGCTCATCAGACTCTTTTAATGGCTTTTGAGATAAAACTCTGGGCTTTTTCCCTGTGAAAGCACCCAAGGATAGCTAAGGGTCCATTTAAATTACAGGCAGGACAAAACATAGGAGTCTGCTCTGATTTAATAATAATCACAATATGGGTATTACTCTCCGGGCTTTGTCAGGCAACAGCTCATATTATTAAATTCTTCACAGCCTGGGCTGGTTTTATTCCATAAATTCCATACTGAGGTAGACAGGCATCTTGGAGATGAGCATCTTCCCCACGGCCTGCCCAGGGCGAGAGCTTGGAGGGTCCCCCTGGGCTCAGATCTTGCATTTTTGGCAGTCAGTGCCCCAAAATGAGAATATTATTAACCCTGGAGATATGTACTGGGGACAGTGAGGTGGTGGGGGCAGGGGCTGCCTGGTGGCTTTTTAGGGAGTTGTGGAGGAAGAGGAGTGCCCTGAACACATCTCTGTCCCATCCTCCCTTCCACGAGGTTATTCCACTGCCAGTTCTAATCAAATTTAAGAGAGAGGTTGGTGTCTCAGGGGGAACCAGGGATGCTGGCCCAGCTCCTGGCTCATGTAAGGGCTTTCAACATGCCTTGATTTTCCTCTCTGGATGCAGCCCCAGGCTTGTCCCACTGTCAGCACATTTAATGTCCTGAAATTGAGCTTTTTAATTGAGGTTTCCTAATTACTGCTCCTCCTTTGGCAGCTGGGGTGGGTTTGGGGCAGGCACCTGTAGGGTACTGCTGTGGTTTCACTAAAGGATGGAGGAATTTGGGGCAGCTGGTTTTTAGGGAAGTTGTGCTACTGGGATCCTGGAGTGTGTGTTCTTGCAGGGCCCCCTCCGTGTCCCATCCCCAGTCCCCTAAAACTGGGGTGTCACGTGATGAGTGGGGTGTAGATGAGGGGGCAGGTTGGATCATTTGAGTCCATGTGGGTCCCTTCCAACATCCTGTTGCAATGAACTGGGGTACCACTGGTCACCCCCTTCTTGAGGCACAAACCCTTCTTTGCTGGTTGGGCCTTGGAGGCTTTAACTCCCTGCAGGTCTTGCAATCTCACAGAGCTCCCCAAAAACATCCAGAACTCGAGGAGATGGGATCAAGGGCAGTGCCAGGCGATGCCTATGAGTTAGGAGCAGACATGGAGGGAGGGAAGAGCCCACTAATTATCAAAGTTTATGGTCCAGCTTCATAATTACTCCCTTAATCACATAATCTGTTTGCCATGCAGGGCTGTGAGAGCCTGAGCAGGTGGACGAAGCTCTCAGGCTCTGCCCCCTCTGATTTATCAGCGAGGAAAACCTGACGTGCTTTGGTGACGTGGGATGATTGTGGATTTAATTAGTTTTCCTCTTTTTTTTTACAACATTTTAATTTTCTGTCTGCATTTCCCCACATCGCTCTGTAATAAGCAGCTTAAGGAAGGGAAGGTGGGGAAAACGTGGTGTGGTTTGGGACGAGGAGGAGCTCAAACCTCTGCAATGAGTTTGTGCCACTCTTGGCTGAACTGTCTTTTGGATGCTTTTAAAGAGAGGGAAGATGCCAAACTGTGTCCTTCATCTTCACCCCAAGCTTGATGTTCTTCCCATCAGGCTGAAAATTCCTAGTTTAATTAAATGTATCTTTCATCAGGCTCTGTGGGGGCATTCCTGATACATTTTTGGGATGCAGGAGCCCAACTCAATTCTTGCCATCCACGTGTGACATCCAGGAAGTGAAACATCCCTGGATAGCTGCTTGTTTGGGGTTAAAAACAGGAGGGAGAAATGATTGAACCTTTCAGAGTCAGTTTAGGGGGCTCAGAGGGAGATGCAGAGGGGTTTTAGGGTATGGGGCTTGATCCCATGCCAAGTCCTGCTGCAGCTCCTACTGGAAGGGGAGATTCAAGCAGCCTGAGCACGTACCCAAAGTGATGTTGTTTCAGCCAGGAAAAAATAGAAAATAAAATAAACCTCCAGGTTTAAGAGCTGAGACAGAAGGAGAACAGAATTACCATGTGTCTTTTTGATGCTTTATGAGTGCAAACAGCTTTCTGAGGTGTTTGGGAAATGTCCAGCCAAGAAGAGCATCCTCTTTGGAAGTGTGTCCTCGTGCCCTTCATCCCCCTCATCAAACAGAAGAGCTGGGGGGGCTTTTATGGACATGAGAAACAAACTTGTGTGTCTGGGAGTGGTTTCAGGGCTTTGTTCATGGACCAGCCAAAATCTTGCTGCCATCTCCACAACTGGAATAGTTGCATTTCCTGTTTAACCTACTCTGCAGTCCTTCGTGGACCTGACTTTTGCATCACCCTGAAGCAAAGCCCTTGCGGTGCCTCAGTTTCCCTTATAGGGCCAGGTACCAACCCAGCTGGAGGATCCAGGCACCCCATAAACACCTTGAACAAGCAACAGAGGGAAAACCCCATTCAATGTCACCTCCCAGATTCACCTGGAATTTATTTCTCAGCATTTTTCCTTTCCCCTTCCCCGAGTGCTCCGAGCTGGGCTGGGAACAGGGCTGTGCCGTGGCCATGGCCCACGCTGCTGGTATTTAGGGTGATGCTTCCCACAGAGGGGGGAAATCCTGCTCCATGTCCCATGTTTGCACCCACAGGGACCGAGGTGCAGCAAATAAACACTTCCCCAGTAACCCCCCTGTTCCACAGGTAATTTATTCAGTGGATTTCACGCCACACAAAGCACCTGGAAAATAGCTGTGTGGGCTTTCCATATGGGTTGCTATTATTTTCCAGGGTACGGAAAACAGATTGTTGGAAGAACTCCCTGTTCTGTGGCTTGTGCTGTTTAATTTTTTAATTTTTTTTTTTTTTGAAAGCAGAGCAGCAGTCAGGGCTGTTTCCTCTCTGCTGAACGTTGGTTGGGGATTGCTCCTGGAGCAACTCCGAGCAGGAAAAGGCTTGGAGGTTTTTAATTAAAAGCTGCAATCTGCTCTTTCTTCTAAATGCAAAGTCTCACCTGCAGGATAGGGAAAAAAGGAGGATAATAATAATAAAATCCGTTTTTTATCCCATGGGAATGGGCTGAGAACGAGCGCTGGGGTTGATCCTCTGTAGACCAAGCCTTGTTTTGCCTTGGGGATCTCAGCAGTGGGTTGGGATGGTTCTGGGAAGGCCATGACCCTGCTGGGATGGGCACATCACTTAAGTGGGAAACAGTCTCAGACCCAAATGGGTTTTGAATAGGAGTTTATTATCTTGAATAGGAGTTTATTATCTGGTGAAAACAAACAGGGCTGGACATGGCAGAGTCCTCACTCCCCAAAAACCACATCCCAAACATGGCACAGAGTGGGGGTTTGTCCAGTTACTTCACACATATTCATCACATCATATACACATACATTTTACAGTGTGATGCTGAACAGTCTTCAACATAAGTTTCTTTATTGTGTCAGTTCTGTCCACTATAATTCACATATTCCCTGATAAGGGCTCAGGGAAATTAACAGTTCTACCATAATTCAGGTATTTCCTTGATAGGGAAGCAGAGAAACTGAACAGTTCTACCATAACCCACATTACCTTGATAAGGAAGAGAAACTAAACAGCTCTACCATAATTTGCATTACTTTGGTAAGGAAGAGGAACTGAGCAGTTCTACCATAATCCACACACTTCCTTTGTGGGGGTGTAATAACAACACCCTGTTCCCTTTTTGGGGCTGCAATAACCTGTTTGGCTTTCACTGACACGAATCATAATGACATTTATCACAGCTTATATATGTAAATATGTAGATGTAGGCACCTTTTCGAGCTGCCCCAGCCCCTCCGAGCGATGCCGGGCGCGATCCCGCCGAGCCCCGGGGCTCTTCACCCCTCCTGGGAGAGGGAAACGCAGCTGCTCCCGGTCCCGCTGGATGCTCCGCAGCATCCATGCATGGCTAAAGAGCTCAGCCTGCTTTTAAGCACGTCACGGAGCATCCCTGTCTCCCCTGAGATGTGCGGGACCCAGAGCACCTTCCACCGCAGCGCCGGGAGGTGCTGGAAGACACGGGAGGTCCCTGGTGGGGCGTGGTGCTGGGAACACAGGGGTGAAGGGATGCTCCGATCTGATCCTCAGGGCGTTCTTACTGGCGCTGTAAAGCTGCAGTGGCTCCAGGACAGGCAGGTGGAATGGGGCTCCTGTATTTGGCTCCAGGGAGCATGTCCAGCTCTGCCTGTCGTCCCTCCATCTGCAGCGTCTGGCTCCTCGGGGTGCTTTCCTTGGGAAGAGAAGGCTTTTGGAAGTCATACAGGGTCATTTTTCCCCCTTAGCTGATGATGGGGAAGATGCTCCAACCCCTTCTCCTCCATCATTCCTGGCGACTGCCCTCCTTGAAGAGGCCTCTGTGTCCCCAGTGGGGCCTGATGTCCCCTGGGGGATGATGACAAAAGGCATCCTGCCCATCTTGTCCCATAAATGTCATAGTTCAGGGGAATAAAAGAAGGAGGAGAAAGGCAGTGAAGGGGAAAAAAATTCTACTTGTAACCTGTAATAAAAGGAAGATGTTAATAAAGATATCGTTCCTTTGTGGCTGCAGGGCTGCGTTGATATTCTCTCTGGCTGCCAGAGCTCTGCCTTGGAGTTCAGAACTGTGGCCTGGGGAAAACTGGAAGGGTGCAGTAAGAGAAGGACTAAAGGCTGGGGCTCTCCCCTGCTGTGGGGTAGGTGGGTCTGGGGGTTTATCTGGGACAGGGCTATGGGCTGGGGGGAGGTTATAGCCCCCCTCCCCTACTTGGACTTGCTTTGCTGTGCTCAGAAATGTGGCTTCTGTTTTCATGAATTTGATCCTGAGCCTTTAGGGTGATTTGGGGGCTTTTTGGTGCTTTTCCTGGTCAAGCAGAGCCAGGGGGCTCAGAGCATACATGAAATAGGGTGAGATAGAGGGTGAGATGCAGCTTTTATGTTAAATATCCAGCTTCCTTCAACTTAATGTTTTCTTGATACTCTCCAAAGGGATTGCATAGGGAAGGTTGGGGAGCTGTGGGGAATGGAAGTTCTGGGCTGAGCTCTGCATCCTTCCCATCCCAGCTTGCTTTCCATCCATCCATCCATCCATCCATCCATCCATCCATCCATCCGTCCATCCATCCATCCATCCTTCCCACCTCAGACTGCACTCCTGGACCCTGGACCCAGAAAGCTGCTCAGGTCCCCTGGGTCAGGCTTATTGGGGTCCATATTCCTTGGGGTGGGATTTTGGGGTTGCCCCCAGCCCTCCTGCACATGGTGTCTAATAGCAAAGCAGTTTCCAGGGGAGCTGATTCTCCCCTTGCTCAGCATCCCGTGCGGTGTCCGTGGCAGAACATGGAAGAGAAGGGAGCCAGTGGAGCAAGTCCGGGTGAATTTGGGGGAGGTGCAGCAGGATGCTTGCTGTGAGCTATATTTGGCCCCCTGAGCAGAGAGAGCAGGGGAGGAGAGGGGTGTCTGTGGGTTTTTCAGGAAGATTGGCAGCTCTCCTCCCCGAGCCTCATCTCCCCATCCCTCCCATTGCACATTGAAATTCAAATCGTGCCTCTCTGTCGATGCCTCTCTTTGTTGCTTCTTCAAATGACTAATTGTCACTTTTTTAATAAGGAAACATTATGGGGAGGTGCAGGAGAGGGGTTTTTTTTGCCTTTTACAATGATCATTACAAAAAAGAGGGGGTGGGGAGAAACACAAGCACCAGGGATAGTAAATTTCTTCCTGCTTTCCACACACCAGCTGCTCTGATGCTCTGCTGTGATGGCCGAGACACTTCATCCTCCTCTAGGGGCTTACTGGGAGCTGTGTGATCACTCCAGTAAACAGGCCAATTCCTGCTACTTTTGCTTTCCAGTTTATTGTTATGTTTTAGCTTGAACTGATTCTAAATACCTGGGGAGGGGTTGAACTGCCCTTTTCCAGCCTTCTGGATTAATTTAAAAGCTCTCATGGAATCATAGACTGCCCGGGGTTGGAATGGGCCTTAAAATTCCTCTCATTCCAATCCCCCTGAAAATGGACAGGGGTTCTTTCTACAAGACCAGGTGGCTCCAACCTGGCTTTGAACACTTCCAGGGCTGGGGCAGCCACAGCTTCTCTGGCCAACCTAACCTCACATTAATTTCAAACCTGACTGAATTCCCATCCATCTCCCATTGGGATGGTCCAGGTCCCTCCCAGGGGGTTATGGAGCTGCCCTTGTTCTTTGCTCTTCAGACTCTGCTGTCCCCACCCCTGGTGATTCCTCTCCACGAGAAGGTTCCTCCTCAAGGCTGGTGTGACAAGAGGGTTTTCAGGGAGCCACTCTTTGGGCTCAGCCACCCATCCATATTTTTACCCAACACGTGCATCCATCGCTCTCTTCTCCCAAGTAGCAAGTGACAGGACCAGAGGAAAAGCCCTCAGGTTGTGCCAGGAGAGGTTTAGGATGGAAATCAGGAAAAATCTTTTCACTGAAAAGGTGTTGAGGCCTTGGAACAGGCTGCCTGGGGCATGGGTGGAGTCCACATGGCAGAATTGGAAAGCCATGTGGATGTGGCACTTGAGGACATGGGTTAGTGGTGGAGGAGCAGCTGGACCTGATGAGCTCAGAGGCTCCTCCAAACCTAAATAATCCCCATCTGTCTCCAGGATGTTTGGGTGGGATAAGGATGAGTCTGACAGACCTGAAAGGCTCTGTAGGAAGCTGGGGAACTGGGGAGCCTTGGCTCAGGCAGTGACCCTTGGCTCTGTCCCAGGCAAAGAGCAACAGGCAGAATCAGATCCCTGGATTTGAGCCCTGGGGGTTGTGTATAAAGTACTGAGGAGTGGGAGACACTGAAATATCATCAGCCCCAGGCAGGATTTATCCTTTGGGCTCAAAAGTAAAATGTTTACCCAAAATATTGCCTTTGAAATGCTTGTTCCTCGAGGTTGGGTGTCATCAGCCACTCTCTGCTGCCAAGCTCTGGAGCACTTTCTGCTCCCCCTCTTTGGTTTGGTGAGTGAACTGTAAAACCCACCAGCCACATCCCCTCATTAGGCAAATTATCCCATCCCTGCTCTCCTGATTCAGCCCTGGGGGATGCCAGAAGCTCCCAGGCATTGCTGGTGGAGCTCAAACAACAAATACAGTGGAGCATCTTTCCCTGCGAGACTCTGGCCTCTCCCTTCGCCAGCCTTGGCCCAGGGTTGGTCAGAGCCATGCAGGGATGGTTTTCAGGCACAGCATGAAAAAAAAACCAAACCTCTCCTTCATTTATTTATCTCATCTCATCTCTTGCCATGAGCCACTGCCAGCCTGGTGCCAGCTGGACCGTTTATGATGGCAATAAAAGCCAAACGCTGATATAAAATCCCACCTGTCATAATTGGGCTTGATTTACCCGTGGAGGGAGGCAGAGGGGGGCAATGCTCATCTGCTGGGTCGTGCCAAGGTGCCTCAGTCAAAGGATCCCACCATGGCTGTGTCCCCCTCAGTGTGCCAGACCCACGAGTGTCTGTTTTGGGGGGGGATAAAACTCCGTTGAATCCCCCTGGTGCTGCAGGAGCACGGGTTTTAAAGGATTTGGGGAAAGGATGGCTGCAGGTTTGATTTGATGTTGTCAGGCTTTCCTTTTCCCTTTCTTTGTCCTCCTGAACTTCATAGGAGACTGAATGGTGCTGACAGATGAGAACTTTTAACTCCTACTGCTCCAGAACTCACAGCTGATGTTTTTCTCCCTGATTTTTGCTATCTTTGGCTCATCCCACTGGAGACAGGACAGGAACAAATTCCCACAGTACCAAAATAGTGAGATTTACACCCAGAAAGCAACTGGCTTCTGCATGGCCCCTATACTGTACAGGACTGGGGGTGGCTGTATTTGCCTCTTGATTCTCCTTTTTCCTGTTCATGAGAAGAGTAGGAGTCTCTCAGTGCAGATTTTGGGGTGATTTGGTGTATGAAAGAGGATGGGGGTTGCAGTCCACCCTGAGAGTAATGAGGTTTCTTGGTGGTTACAATATAATATGAAACACAACATAATTTAATTTTCTTCTGCTCCCTCATTGCTTTTCTCCCAGCTAATTCTTGCCTTATCCTTTCTTAAGGAACATGCATGGCTTGACCTCTCAGGCCATGCAAAGGATGCCCCCAGAGCTGCCGAGCTTTTGGGTTCTTCAGGATTTTGATTCACATCGTGGACCTAGTTAAGCATGGAAAGATGCTCCTGGCATCCCTGCCTTTGGCCTTGGAGCAGAATCCTATTTGCAGGCTCATCAAGGTGATGCTTCAGCTCAGACTTAATTTAAAGGGCAGATGTTGTGTGTGGGTAACCAGGGTTGTTATGCAGGGTCATAACATCCAGGGCTGTGATCCTGGCCACAGGATATCCAGCCTTTGTCTTATTTTATTTACTTTCTCCATACGATGGGAGGGGAAGTATGAGCAGCAGGAACACTCTCTGCCTCCCAAGGAGCTGGTCGCATCGCCCTGGAAATCCTGGTACTCCCACAACTGGGTGTTCAGGGAAAACCCCAAGAAGCAGGCTGGGGTACCACATACACCCCTCATCCATCACCACAGAGTCCTGGGATCCTGGGCAAGTTCTCCGAACTACTGGTCCATGTGAAGCCAATATTGAAAGCAAGCTTGGGTTTCTCCTTCAGGACTCCCATCTTTCTTCCCTTTGATATTTCTGCATGGCATCCTGGCCTGGTTTATTTTCTCCCAGCTGTCCTTGCTGCTGGGGGTTTCAGAGCATCTTAACCCTCAGTCAAGAGTATCTTGACCCTCTCTGTCCCCTTGAAGTTTGTTTTGGGAACAGAGCTTTTAATCACAAGTAATGAAAGCAAACAACTCCATCTGTGCAGGTGGGACTGTTAATCCCCACCTTAATTTGGCTTTTCCAGGACAGGTTGAACCCCTGGAGATGGGTTCATGCATCATTGATGGAGATGAAATTGGAGAACAGATGTAAGCAGCTGGTTAACTCTGTAACCCATTAATTTGTGTTCTAGGGCAAAACAGCTCCAGGGCTGCATGAGAAGTGTCTCCTCTCTCCTTGCTGACCTGGAAATGAGGCATGGAAGGTAAAATCCTGTTCAGAGAGGAGGAATGGGGGAAATCCCAGGTCCTAATTCTGCCTGTGCTTACTCCCAGTCTGGGTGGGCATCACCAAACAGGAGCACCAGATCAGGAAGCCATGGAGCCCTCAGCACACCTGGGGATGGGCTGGGGGAGCATATTTGACACCTTCTGTGCAACCACATCAGTGATGCAGGGGAGAAGATGCTGCAAAAATGCTGTGATGGTGCAAACCCAGGTGATTTAGGGCAGGCAGGAGCAGGAAACAAAAAGGCTGGTCATCAAAAATCAAATGGAGTCAGTATCTTCTGGAAGGGAGAGGGAAAGGGAAGGGATGGCTGGAGACAAAGGGCCTTTGTCTCTAATTACAGCAACAGCAGAGGCGGTGCAGGAAGATGAAAGCTCCACGTAAAGTAGCAGGTGTTTTGATCTGCAACCAAGTTACCTCTGAGATGTTCGAGGAGGATCCCCCAAGTCAAATTAGCTTCTGATGGTTTGTTTTAAAATAATAAGTATGAAAAATGTCCCTTTTTTGTGTGTGTGTCTTTGAGAATAAAAGCTTTAAACACAGGGGCTTGAGACATCTCCCCAGCCCGCCCTGTTCCTCTCCTGCAAAGCTCCTCTTGGAGCTTTGTTGGATAATTACCCCACAATGAACTTGAGCCAGAACTAGACACTCCAACCCACCACCTACATGGGTTTTTCCCTCTGCTGTGAAAATTTATTTTGGATTTATGGGCTGTCTCCTCCTTGGGGGGGAGCCCCACAAGTATGAGAGGGTGAACGAATTGGGGCGCTGGAAAAGGGTAACCTTTGTAGCAGAGGTCATGGTGAGGAACCAACCTGTGACCTTCTGCTGCCTTTTCTTGTACAAATGTGGCTTGGAATAGCATTGCTTTTCCTAGGAATTAAGAGAAAATAAAGATTGGAATGCTATTTGAGGAAGAAACTGTGTCTTTGGGAACCAGTGCCAGTGACCCATCTCTCCCATCACCCCTAGGACTCACCTATTGCCCCAGGACCCACCTCATCCAACCCACCCTTAATCACTAATGATCCTCTGAAGCCAGAGATGCTTCCCTGGGATGCTCCTGCCATCAACAACTCTTAATTTACTGCCAGGATTGTTCCCTGTGCTGTGACTTTGGTTGGGAGAAATACCCAACTGACAGCTGGCAAAGGCACCATTTCATAGAATCATAGAATGGATTGGGTTGGAAAAGACCTCCGAGACCATCGAGTCCAACCCTTGATCCAACTCCAGTCTGTTTACTAGATCATGGCACTCAGTGTTGTGTCCAATCTCAGTTTCAAACCCTCCAGGGATGGTGAATCCACCCCCTCTCTGGGCAGCCCATTCCAATGCCTGATTTTTTTCTAATATCCAACCTGAACCGCCCCTGGCAGAGCTCCAACTCTGCCCCCTTGTACTATTGGTGACTGCCTGGGAGAAGAGACCAACCCCACCTGGCTATAACTTCCCTTCAGGTAGTTACAGAGAGTGATGAGGTCACCTCGGAGCCTCCTCTTCTCCAGACTAAACACCCCCAGCTCCCTCAGCCTCTTCCCAAAGGACTTGTGCTCTAGTCCTTTTATCAGCCTTGTTGCTCTTCTCTGGACCTGCTCCAGCACCTCAATATCTTCCCTGAGCTGAGGGCCCAGAACTGAAGACAATGCTCAAGGTGTGGCCTCACCAGCCCTGAGTACAGGGGAAGGATCACTGCCCTTGTCCTGCTGGCCACGTTATTGTTGATCCAGGCCAGGATACCACTGGTTTTCTTGGTCACCTGAGCACCCTGCTGGCTCATGTTGAGCTTCCTGTCCATCAGCACCCCCAGGTCCCTTCCTGCCTGACTGTTCTCCAGCTACTCGGTCCCCAGCCTTTGGTGCTCCAGCGGGTTGTTGTGGCCAAAGTGNAAAGGATCCACAAGGATCATTGAGTCCAGCTCCTGACCCTGCACAGGGCCATCTCCAGGAGTTTCCATGTGTCCCAGAGGATCATCCAAACCCTCCTGGAGCTCTGCCAGCCTTGAGGCTGTACCCACCACCCTGGGCAGTGTNGAAGGGATGGCTGGAGACAAAGGGCCTTTGTCTCTAATTACAGCAACAGCAGAGGCGGTGCAGGAAGATGAAAGCTCCACGTAAAGTAGCAGGTGTTTTGATCTGCAACCAAGTTACCTCTGAGATGTTCGAGGAGGATCCCCCAAGTCAAATTAGCTTCTGATGGTTTGTTTTAAAATAATAAGTATGAAAAATGTCCCTTTTTTGTGTGTGTGTCTTTGAGAATAAAAGCTTTAAACACAGGGGCTTGAGACATCTCCCCAGCCCGCCCTGTTCCTCTCCTGCAAAGCTCCTCTTGGAGCTTTGTTGGATAATTACCCCACAATGAACTTGAGCCAGAACTAGACACTCCAACCCACCACCTACATGGGTTTTTCCCTCTGCTGTGAAAATTTATTTTGGATTTATGGGCTGTCTCCTCCTTGGGGGGGAGCCCCACAAGTATGAGAGGGTGAACGAATTGGGGCGCTGGAAAAGGGTAACCTTTGTAGCAGAGGTCATGGTGAGGAACCAACCTGTGACCTTCTGCTGCCTTTTCTTGTACAAATGTGGCTTGGAATAGCATTGCTTTTCCTAGGAATTAAGAGAAAATAAAGATTGGAATGCTATTTGAGGAAGAAACTGTGTCTTTGGGAACCAGTGCCAGTGACCCATCTCTCCCATCACCCCTAGGACTCACCTATTGCCCCAGGACCCACCTCATCCAACCCACCCTTAATCACTAATGATCCTCTGAAGCCAGAGATGCTTCCCTGGGATGCTCCTGCCATCAACAACTCTTAATTTACTGCCAGGATTGTTCCCTGTGCTGTGACTTTGGTTGGGAGAAATACCCAACTGACAGCTGGCAAAGGCACCATTTCATAGAATCATAGAATGGATTGGGTTGGAAAAGACCTCCGAGACCATCGAGTCCAACCCTTGATCCAACTCCAGTCTGTTTACTAGATCATGGCACTCAGTGTTGTGTCCAATCTCAGTTTCAAACCCTCCAGGGATGGTGAATCCACCCCCTCTCTGGGCAGCCCATTCCAATGCCTGATTTTTTTCTAATATCCAACCTGAACCGCCCCTGGCAGAGCTCCAACTCTGCCCCCTTGTACTATTGGTGACTGCCTGGGAGAAGAGACCAACCCCACCTGGCTATAACTTCCCTTCAGGTAGTTACAGAGAGTGATGAGGTCACCTCGGAGCCTCCTCTTCTCCAGACTAAACACCCCCAGCTCCCTCAGCCTCTTCCCAAAGGACTTGTGCTCTAGTCCTTTTATCAGCCTTGTTGCTCTTCTCTGGACCTGCTCCAGCACCTCAATATCTTCCCTGAGCTGAGGGCCCAGAACTGAAGACAATGCTCAAGGTGTGGCCTCACCAGCCCTGAGTACAGGGGAAGGATCACTGCCCTTGTCCTGCTGGCCACGTTATTGTTGATCCAGGCCAGGATACCACTGGTTTTCTTGGTCACCTGAGCACCCTGCTGGCTCATGTTGAGCTTCCTGTCCATCAGCACCCCCAGGTCCCTTCCTGCCTGTCCCCTCTCCAGCCCCTCCCAGAGCTGCAGGGGATGGTTGTGACCAAAGGGCAGGACCCAACACTTGGACCGGCAACGGGGCGAATCCAGCAAATCACTGTCCAAGGATTGTCCCGATGTAGCGATGCAACAACAGCCACCACACCCCATGGGGAGCGTGGGCAGAGTGTCCCCAGAGCTGAAGCAAACAAAGGCCAGGCAGAACACAGAGCAGATGCAGTGGGTTGGCTGGGCAGGGGTTTGACTTCAGAGTGTCATCAGCACTGGAGCAAGGCAGGGCTTGGCAGAGCCTGAGGTCGGTCGTTTCCCTCAAGCACGGTGCCATCCTCCTGGGTTTAGAGGGTGCTCAGGAGCTGTTGGGATCTCCTGTGGCCTTTGGGGACTTGGAAAGGGGTATCTGGGTTTTGCCTTGCCTGCCTGCCTGCCAGATGGGTGCAACAGCCCAGAATCACAGAATCTGCCCAACTGGAAAGGATCCACAAGGATCATTGAGTCCAGCTCCTGACCCTGCACAGGGCCATCTCCAGGAGTTTCCATGTGTCCCAGAGGATCATCCAAACCCTCCTGGAGCTCTGCCAGCCTTGAGGCTGTACCCACCACCCTGGGCAGTGTCCAACCATCCTCTGGGGGAAGAACCTTTTCCCAATATCCACCCTGCCCCTGCCCTGACACAGCTCCAGCCACTCCCTGGGTGCTGTCCCTGGTCACACAGAGCAGAGATCAGTGCCTGCCCCTCCTCTGCTCCTCCCCAGGACACTGTCACTGCAGGGAGTTCTCCCTTCAGTCTCCTCTTCTCCAGGCTGCCCTCATGCTGCCTTTACCTTGTCCCTCCAGGTAGTAGCCCCTTTTGTCCTGGCTCTTTTTCAGCCTCCAAAGTGCCTCTGCTGGGCTGATACTGACCCCCCTCCTCTGATTTTTATTATATTTTATTCTCTGTGTGTGGGATTTGCATCACCCCTGTTTGCTCTGTGCCTTTATGGGACTGCTCAGGCTCAGAGACTTCAAATATTTGGACTGAAAGCAAGAATTAGTGATCTCCAGATGTCCATACATGAGAAAATCAGGATGATCAGAGCCTGTGGCAGCATTTCGTTGTTCCTTGCAGTCAGCCCTTGCTCCAGGAGACAGGGACCAGCCAGTCTGGGGGCTGCTCCCACCTGGGACCACATCAAGCTTATCCTTGGGAATGCTTTGAGTGATCCCAACCTGCAATGAACCTCTCTGTAAGAGAGGAGACAACACTGGTAGGGTTTTACTCCTTTTTTAAGGTATTGGGGATTGGGGAAGAAAACAGGTACCTCCAGGTTAGGTCACTCCAATTAGGAGGTTCAAGTGGCCAGGATGAAGGTTGTCAAGACTTAAATCCTCTCTAACCAGTAGGAATGGACTTGGTTTTTTTGGGTGTTATCTAGGAGAAATGGAACCCCCCTGAAGTTTTAGACTATTTTGGAACTGGCAACAACTTTCTGTCCTAAAAGTTTGATTCTTGGAGTGAGCAGTCCAGGGCAAAGCAATGCCACTGGGGACAGAATTTGTCAGTTAAAAATTACTTTATATATATATATTTTTATATATATATGTATGCCCAGCAGAGACATCAGAGCAGCTGGAAAAGAGGTCCATTGGATGATGGAGATGTTCTTGCCTTACCCATCAGCTGCAGGTTGCACCCCCCCTTTCTCTGATGATTTATATCCCTTTTACTGCTTCGTCCTCAGCGCCCATCCCTGAGGAGGATGATGATGATTCATCACCGAGTTTCAAACTACCACTTAATTTTACCGACAAGACAAACCTTCTACTCCTTCCTCCAGACCGTGTCACACCAGTGATGGAGCTTTCTGTGTCTGAGACACACCAAAATATCCCTCAGTGTGAGGCAGAGTGTAAACACTCCCTGTGAGCACTGCCGAGCATACGTTGTGTGCACTGGAGACACATATATAGGGCACCATCAACTTCAGCAATTTATTCCACCTATGCCTTTTTTATTTGTCACTATGGTAACTACAAAGTAAAGATCAAAGCAACGTGCCAAGAGTAGAACAAGGTATTATTCCCACCTCCCTCCCTTTTGCAGGAATAATTTCGGCTTGTTTTTATTTCCTTCCCATTCAGAAAAAATCCCCTGGTGCTGCTATGAGGGGGTTTGTCTTTTTCTTTTGGACAAGGGATAAATCCTGGTCGCCAGCTGTTGTGAAATTGCTCCTCAAGAGTCTGAGGATCAAATAAACTGAATTTCCTTTCATTTCAAGGCGAAGTGCAGCTTGATGGGTGGATGGTGTGGGAGAGGGCTGATGGAGGAGATTCTGTGTTTTAATAAGAATTGTTTTGAAGGGTCGTAACAGGTCCTGGGGCTGGAGGAGATAATCTACCCAAGCCTTGTGGGGTGGGGTAAAACTTCTCATCAGGAGACACTTGGTTGCTTTTCTTTCCCTGTTGGAAAACTCTGATTTAATGAAAGGGAAAAGAAACTGAGAAGGAATGGTGTGGTCACTAAGGTGGCCTGGCTGTGTGGAGCAGAGCTGCCCTCAGGTTTGCTCTGCGATCTTGATGATCCCATGTGGGCTCTGAGGTGGGTTCTCGGGGGACTGCAGATCCCAAAATGCTCCAGGGATGCTGAGAAGGATGCTGCTGGCACTTAAAATGGGAATTAGCAGGCAGCTGAAACACTGGTGGGGAGGAGGAGGGACAAAACAGCACTGGGTGTCCTGGGTAGTGCAGAGAAGTTTTCAGGAGGGTCAGGAAAGAAAAGGGAACTCCCCCAACAGCTGATGTTGCTCCTGGCTATGCCCTGTGGCTCAGCATGGGTTTGGGGTCCCTATCTGTGTCCTGTGGCTTTGGGACTGGGATGTGGTGTCCCCATCCTTGTTCTTTGGCTCTGGAGTCCCCATCCATGCCTCATGACTCTGAGGATTGGGATGGGTTTGGGGGCCCCATACATACCCAGGGTCTCCACGGTTGGGATGGATTTTGAGGTCCACATCCATTTCCTGTGTCTCTGGGGCTTGGGATGTGGTTGGGGATCCCCATCCATGCCCTGGATCTTGGGATGTGTTTGGGGTCCTCATCCAGGCACTGGGTCTCAGGATGTGTTTTGTGTCGCTGTGGCTTCAGGGCTGGAGTGTTCCTGGGGTCCCCATCCATGTCCTGTGCCTCTGGGACTGGGATGTGTTTTGGGTCTTCATCCATGAAGATGTATTTGGGGTATTTGATGTATTTGCTCAAGATGTATTTGGGGTCCCCATTCTTGATTCTGGGATCTGGGGTTCCATTTCTGCCCCATGGTTCCAGGACTTGGGATGGATTTGAGGTTCCCTTACATGCCCTGAGGCTCCAGGTTTGAGGTGGGCTTTGAGGTCTCCATCCATGTTGTCCTGTGGCTCCAGGGCTTGGGATGTGTTTGATGTCCCATCCCCTTCCCATGGCTCTGGGAACTGGGATGGGTTTGGGGGTTGCCATCCATGCCTTGTGGCCTCAGATGGAATGTTTTGATGTGGATAAAAAGTCAGAAACCACACAAATCTTGTGCTCAGGAGATATCTTTAGCCTGAATCCCTTGCAGGTTATTTGGTGGGGGGAGGAGGCAGAGTTTCATTTTTCCCTCTGATGGCTCAGCCTCGGGATGTCTTTCAGAAGCTCTGCCAGCAGTTCCAGCGAAGACCCCAGGGAAGTGAACCCTCTCAGAGACACTCCTTTGCATCCAAACCCTTCCCAGACTGTCTGTCCATCACTCCTGATGGATTTTGTTGTGGAATATCTCTCAATTCCTCTTTCTTTGCAGGCCCATTGATCTTGGGGATGTCCCCAGGCTGGTTGTTCCCTGTGCTTGCTTTCTTTCCCTGAAGGCTTGTGGGAGGAAAAAAGGGAATTTTTTCCCCTCAAGATGCATGTGTGCTCCAACCCTCCAGCAAAAGCAACATGACTAGAAGAGGTTTTATTTGAGCTGATCCCAGAAGATAAGTGCAAACCCAGCTCATGGAAAGCTGACAGCTCCCACCAGGTGCATGGTCCCCACCCTTGCTGTCCATCCATCCATCCATCCATCCATCCATCCATCCATCCATCCATCCATCCATCCATCCATCCATCCATCCATCCATCCATCCATCCATCCATCCATCCATCCATCCATCCATCCATCCATCCATCCATCCATCCACCTCTTCCTGGTTTTATACCTTTTGTCTGTTTAAGCAAATGTTTTCTCCTTTGTGAATGTGCAATGTTGCCTCTCACACCTGCACTGAGCACGTCTGTGATGCACCTGCAGCATCTCCTCACTCTGCCCAGCCACCAGGGCTGGGCTGGGTCCAACCCTGCACACACAGAGTCTTACCTATGACTTTGTGCAGAACTGAGCCCCAGCCCGAGGAATTTTGGGGTCTCTAGTGAGACTTCCACTCCCAGTAAGCACAGAAATGGTGCCAGCAGGGATTGAAGGCATCTCACAGGTCTGCTGAGCTTCTTCTCTTGGGAGCTGTGAACATGATGAACAGAACACACTACAAGGAAAACAGGGTAAATCATGACAATGTAGGACTTTCATCTTCATTTACAGTTTCCCGTTTTTAGAATGAAGCTACCTTCCTTGTTTTCTCTTTTCTGTTGTCAAGGAACAAAGCAGCAGTGAGTCCTCCACGGTTTTGTGGTGTTCAGCATAGAAGATGTTGTGAGGGCATGTGTGCACAGGGTTCCTTGTCCAAGTTAAGCACAGGATGAAGACATCCCTTTCCTGCACGTTCTGGAGCACCAGCACCTCTCCTTCAGGGAGGAATCCTTGGCAGCAGAGTTTTCCCATGGCTTTGGTGGCTTTAGGGTTACACACATGCTTTGAGCTCCCCATGGTCAGGAGTGAACGTTGCCAGAGACTGAAAAACAGTGAGGAAGTTTTTTATCATTCCTCTCCCATCTCTCAAAGCAGGTGCATTTTATGTCTGCAAACCAAAAGCTGAAATAGGAGATTGGGATTTATTCAGGAAATAAAGCTTTATTCCTGTATTCATTTGGGTTTTTTTCCCTTTCCCTTCCTACAGTCTGTTTATCTAATCCATTTATACCTATTCATCTCTCTGCCTCCTGTTTATCGGGAATATCTTTCAGGATAAATATCTGCATGCTCCTTTCTGCATTATCCCTCTTGCCCTGATGTCTTGCCATCAATCTAATGACAAAATCTATCCCCTTTTCATCTTCTTTGAATAAATTTTGGCTTTTGGACTGTTTATCTTTCTTCCTTCACCTGCTGCAGGCTGCAGCTTTTCCTGACTTATGGCCACCACGTCTCTTGGACAGAATATTGGGACAAAATGTGTCATTAGCAAGAGACTTGACCAACTGTGCATTTGGGGATGTGATGTGGGGCTGGGGCACATCCCTTGGAGTGGGGGGATGCTGGAACAAGGTGGTGTTTGAAGCCTCAGGGAGAGGCCACTGGGTCTCCATGGTCATGGGGGCCGAACAAACCCTTATCTCCAAGTTCTCACTGTGGTTGCAAACACCAGGTTGGGTTATTTCCAAGCCACGCCTGTTCTCCACCTGCAGCTCCTGCCAGTGTGACTCAGAGCCATCTCAGCACTCCTGGCAGGTCCCACTTCCCACCAGCTCTCAGCAGCTCTGATCGGGTCAAATGCTTATTCATAAAGGAGCAGCTCGGTGCTGTTTGTGCATTTTCAGGCTGCAGGGATTGCTGGGCAGGCACTTCAATTATTTTTTTTCATGCCACATCCTGTGGTGCCCTTGATTAATTTTGTTCTCAGTGTATCTCAGTGTTGTGCTGAGGTCTCATCCCCACTGTCCTGCTGGTGTTTAACCTTCCTCATTCCAGCATGATCATCCCAGAGCAGGATGTTGTCACCTCTGCCTGTCCAGCTCAGGATTTCCTCCTTGTGAGAAGGGGAATCAACCTGCTCCAAGCCCCAGGTGTCATCTTTGGACACAGACACCTTTCCCACCTTTATTTAAACACGGTTCTCCAAGACACCTGCTTTGCTCCTCATGCCAGGGAAGGAGGGTTAGGGTGACTCAGGCAAGAGTCACATCTCCAAAAGTCACAGGTCAAGAGGCACTGATTTGTGTGCTTTAATACACTAATTATTGTATTAAATTAGCAACAAGCCATCTAGAACAGAAGACACCCCTTTCTCTGGTCAGAAGTTCGGTGATGGAGCAGCTCTTGGGTATGGTGCTCGTACTGTGCCTGTCATGATGCTTGGCACTGATGGAAATTATTGGAGCCTTTTGGGAGACAGAAAACCAAAAAAGGCCTTCCTTCCCCTTCACTTGACCAGTGTAAGGTGAGAGCAAATGGACCCTCCAGGAGGTGTCTCAGTGTTCTCATGATACACATCCTGTGCTGGGACTGTAAAGGAGACCAGTATCAGGATCTGGAGAGGGTTTGTGTCTGGAGATTTCCCCTTCTTCCTGTACTTCCAGTCATGGTGTTTTTCTCTGAAATGCCCCATTGTCTGAGTCATGCTGCTGCCTGAGGGAGAAGCTGGGTGTTCCCTCTGGACAGCTGGATCCATCCCTAGGTTCCATGCATGACTCTGGCACTGCCAGGCTGGAAAGAGTGAGATGTCAATCTGTTTCTGGAGAGGGAAACTCAGCCATGTCCTTACACACATCACCAGATGCTGCTGCCTCAAAAGGCCCAGGCAGGTCAAGACACTGTTGTCCTGATCCCTGAGTCTGCCCATTCCCATAGCTTTCCATCTGAATCCACCTTCTCCAGTGGGGCCATCCTCTTGGCCTGCCCTGTCTCTCCCCATGCACTCCCCATTCTCCTGTGCTCCTGTCTCCATCTCCTTTTCAAGGGCAGGTACCTGCTGCCTTGCTGCAGGATCTTCATCTTCCACTGTTGCTCCCTCCATGATCCCAGGGAACTCTTCCCTAATCCATCCTTTGTGCCTTCAGAAATCTTCCTCTTTTTTTTATAGTTGTCTCCTCTCCATTTCATGACCAAGTGCAGAAGGTGCTTGTGGAAAATCCTCCCCAGGAGTGTCCACAAGCCATGGAAGACCTCCCATGGATTATTTTTGGAACACGTGGGTCAAGTCCCTCAGGAAGCACATTGGACATGCATCTCCCTTTCTCCTTCCTGGCAACAGCTCTCTCTTCCTCGTGGCCATTTCTTGCACTGCTGGGCTCCCGTGGGACATCTCCTAGGGAAACAAGGTATAGTCACTGAAATTATTTCCCAAATGGAAGTTATTAGCATGAGTTTCTCATCAAAAAACAATAACAGGGGATTTAACTTCTTTTCTTTGGTTTGTTTTGATGGAAGCCGGGACGCGTACGAGAGCCGACAACACACATCCAGGAGATAATTAGATTGAAAGCAAACCACCCCTCTGAAGACAATGAGATGATAAAAGAGATCAAGGGCCCTGGGAAAGCTTAATCCTTCCCTTTTTTCCATTACTTCTCAGGTTATTTCACTCTGCTATTAAGAAATTTGATTTGCTGATGAGCAGGGGAAGAAGTTTCCAGGCTTGGGGAAAAAATACTTGGGTTGCGTGAGGACAAACTATGAATGATTCAGCAACTGTAGGAACCCTGGAGGTACAGAGTCCCCTGGGAATCAACACAGGACCAGGACTTCTTGCTGGGACAAGGCTGATTAAACCTTTCTTCTGTCACTGGAGATGTCCCACAGCCACCCTCAATGACAACAGATATAAATAATCCATACCCAAGGTCCATCCAAACCTGTCTGTGTCCCTTTGACCATGGACATCAAGTCCCAGGAGATTTTGGAGTTCAGATCTTCTAGGGGTTTCTTTGTGGAGGTATTTGTGTCTTTCCTAGAGCTGGTTGGAATGTTGGAAGGTCCCCACGTCCTCATGGTCAAGGCTTCAACCCGGGAGGAGCTCCTGTTATGCCAAGGATGTGCCTGCAGCCTTGCAGCAGAAGGGAGTCCCACTGGAGGACAAGTCCACTGGTGGGATGTCCTTCCTGGGAGCTTCCCTCACCACCACACGAGGCTCTTTGCTTGTGAATGGGGCAGTCATTTGCAGGAGGAAGCTGGTACTCAATCTGCTGGAGATCCTCTCGACGGGACCTCTGCTTGGAGGTCCTAAGGGTACAGGAGCCCTTTGTAATGAAAATCTCAATAGAAGAGCTTCCCACCAAGGGGGAGAAACATCTTTCTTCCCTTAGTTGGCTTTTAGAATCTTCCCTTTACTTCTGGTTCCCTCCCCTGGCAGTTGGTGGATGAGTGATGACAGTTCTCTTCCCAACTCGTGGACCCACAGGTCTGAAACCCACCAGCAGATCCCACCAATGAAGTGGGATCATTCATTGGTGGGATCTCCTGGTCCACCCTGTGCAGTTGCAGAGCCAACCCCTCCACATTCCCCAGATGCAGGAGGCACTTGGAAGGCCATGAAAAGCTCTTCATTGCTTCAGCATTGGAAAGTACTTCACTGACATCCATCAGAAGATCTTGGACTGTTTTTGTCCAAAGTTTTGCAGTTGAAGGTAAATGAGAGACCCTGGCCACGTCAACCACCACCAAATGCCTCTTTCAGACTCTGGGAAGCAACCACCAAACTGGGTTGGATGCTTTGGAGTTGTCTACCTATTTTTACAATTTTTTTGTGTGTGCATTTACTAAATGCTGGTGGGTTTGTTCCCAGGTGACAAAGGAAGGTTTGAACGTGTGAGGTTGCAGGCACCAGGATGGAGGAAAGATCTCATGAGAGGTGGGATCCAGCTCTCGTGGGAGCAGGTGGAAGGAGGACAGCACCTCCCTCCACCACCAGTGGTGAAGGGAATCTCTCTTTTGCCCCTTGCAAAGCCACGGTGAAGTGCTGTGGTCCCTTATCCCACCATCAGACTGGTCTGGTATGAGTCCCCATCAGCACTGGTGGTGGGGACATGTGGGCAGGTGGGAGCCGTGTGTCACACGGTGGTGAGCAGGGAGCTCCTGTGACATGGGTCCTTCCCAGTTCCCTGTCCTTCTCCACAGCTCTGGTCCTTTCTCACCCCACTGCTCAGATCAGCCTTTCACCGCCCCTCAAGGAGGGAGTCAGAGAAATTCCAGCTGTGCCCCTGCTGGAATGAGGCTGCATCTGGAGCCAGACCTGACCCCGGGCTGTGTCCTGGCTGCAGTCCAGGCTGCAATCCAGCCTGGATAATCACACCACGGAGCAATGAGTCCCTGCTCCCTTCCCAAAGTTTCAACCAGGACTGTTGTCCTGGTTATGGTAGCCAGGACCAGTCTGTCACTGGGTGGGTGTGGATTCTAAACCCTCTATCTCATTTTGCTCATGAGCTGCTCCCCATGGACCATTGGCAGCAGCTGCACAGGGCACACCCCACCCCTCAGGGTGTAAATTGGGTGTTTAGGAACTTCTGTGGGATAATTCCTCTCTTCACAACAATGACTCTGGTGTGAGAACTCCCCTCTGGGGAGCCACCAGCACCTTCACACCCACCTGAGGGGTCATGTCTGCTCATGGGCCATCAGGGATGCCAAAAATATGCCAGGATTGACCTCACAGAGTAAATCACCCCTTGTGAAACTCTCCACCCTGGGGAAGGGACTGGGCGTTTGCATCTGAGCCCAAGCAGAGATAAGCTTGGGGTTTTGGGACTGGGATCTCTCTTTAGATCCAGAGGCGGAGCAGAGCCTCAATAGGACTGGGATTGCCATCAGACTGCCACCAGCATTGTCACCAGCAGGTTTCTTCCTTTCTTCTTACTTTGAACTCAGGGGGCTACATGGTGCTCAGCACAAGGGTTGGTGAGCTCCATCCTGCTTGTGCCCCGCTGGGCTGGGCTGTACATCTGGTTTTGTGAGTCAAATGGATTGTCCTTCTGTCTCAGTATATTTTGTGATCTTTTATTAAATTGTTATTCTGACTTGCAATGCCATTCCAAGTTAGATTCATTTCTCCTGCTGGTGTAACTCTAAACCAGCACAACTGTTATTTCATGCTCCCCCTCTTTGTCTGAGTGACTCCAGAAGGGGGTCAAGACCAGATCCCCACCAGGAGCCTTAAAAGTGGGATCTTTTTAGCTTGCCATGAGTGGTTTTCCTACTTTTTCCAGCCCAGAGACCTCTTGAAGGAGGAGCCGTGGTGGCAGCAGCTCGTCCATCCCACCTGGCTTGGGAGGGGAGGCTGCAAACACACATCAAGGAGTTTGGCTCAGCTTTTCAGCATGAATTATTGATGCCCAGGCAGCCTGGCTGGGAGCAGAGCTCTGCCTTGTTCTGGAGCACCCGCTGCAGAGCAGATTGGTGGCAGCCAGAAGGAGCTGGTGCTTGCATTGTCACCTGCACCCCACACAGGTCCTCTGCAGGTGCCCACGGGGAGGGTCATTTCGCCCCTCACTCAGAGTCGTGTCCAGCGATGAGTCCTGTAGGACCAGCTCCTGTCTCTGCTGCTCCTGGAGCTGGGCTGGACATTTGGAGTTCTCCTCTCAGGATGGTGTTCCTCTCCCGTTGTTTTCGCCTCCACCTGGAGCCTTGCTCCTAGGCTGTTCCCTTTCAGGGTTTGATGGACAGGAACCTCTCACATGAGTTTGATGTGATGGGGAGGTGTTTGGAGACCGCCTTCATCTCTGGCTCTATCAATAATTCATATGTTGATCCAGAGCAATGTTATAAACTGGGTAAATATTTTTTTTTCATCCTTTTTTCTCTCCCTTTCTTTTTTTTTTCTTCAATTTTCTGTTTCTTTTTAAGCAGCAAAAGAAGAACAGCAGCAATTAGTGCCAAGGCTCAGTGGGAATTTTGCAGTCTCCCTGCAGGGCCTGTACCCTCCTTCCTGCTGAGATGCTCTCTCCATCCTCTCTGAGCTGGAGATGGCCGTGGCTTTCTCCAGCCCAGGCCTCTTGCTTGGGTGACACAGAGGGTGAACAACCCCTGGGAATTTTCAAGTTTAGCCTTTTTAAAGCTCTTCCTTTTCATGTATAATGGCATGGGGTCTTTTTAAAGCATCTGAGAGCCCTCTGGTGACATTCAGCTTGTTCATGTTTTGGACGCTGCTGGAATGCTCCATGGAGATTGGGGCTGGTTTCTCCAGCATCTTCCCATTGACCATTCTTGTTTCACATTTTTTAGCCTCTGTGTCTCTAAGACTCATAAATGTGCTCATTGATTTGAGGAGATCTTGGGAAGAGAGGCAGAAGTGTCCTCGGCAGAGAGTTCCCAGCAGCTGAATCTCCAAACCCTACTTGGACAGCAAATGAAGGGCACTTTTCCAGAAGCCTTCAGTGTCCAAGCTGCTGACTTAAAACCCTCTTGACCTTGGTGTCAGCAGAGTTTTGAAGGTCATTTCATCAACCTGTTGGTATTTATTTTGGAGGACACCACGGCTGACATGATTCACCTGAGGCCAATTTTACCCATGGCATTAGGACTCCTTAAATATGCAAATAGGAGTTTCCTCCTCTCACTCATCTGCAGAATTCACCTCTGTCTTTCATGATGTTCCTTGAGGTTCCACATCCCCAAATTAAAATATCTGTAACTTCAGCACCTCCTAATCCCTCAAATATCTGTTAAATTACTCTTTGAGATGCCCTGGGAGCAGAGCTAATTCCAAATGGCATTAGCCTAAATTCAGGATGTCTGACTGGTGTATTAAAAATCACTAACTCTGAGCCCCATTCATCTCATTTTCCTGGCTTTAATAGATGTCCTGTCTTCCTGCTGAGAATATTTCTGCTTCTGAGAACATTGCTGGCTTTTCAGTAAGAGTTTCCAGAGGATAATATCTTGTTTCAAAGGCTCTATTTAAACAATGTAAATCTGCATCTATGATTTATTTGGCTTTTTGATTCCTACCCTTTCCAGTTAATACACTTGGTTTAACCAGGTCTATGGGTTGATCCAGTTCAGAGTGATGAAAGACAAGCTGTTCAGTCTTGACATGGAAGGTAACCCTGGGATGAGCTGGACAAACAAGCTTGTTCTGGTCCCACCACTTTTGAGTGGGTTCCTCTCCTGTGATAGGACACACGGCTCCCTCCTAACCTCAGGAAAGGATTTAATGTCTCTGCAGTCTCATCAACAGCCCTGTTGATTCAGGATGAACCTTTTGCCAGTCTTCTCATCCCTCTGCCCAAATCCTGTGCCTGCAAGGAGGTTGCACTTTTTAGAAACCCACGGGCTGGGCTTGTTTGGGGTGGTCCCTCCTCAGGCTGCTCTCCGTTACCCCCATGCCAGGAGAGCAATTTTTTCAGGTTGTGGACCACTGTTTCTTCACTGTTTCCATCTCATTTGGGCTCTAAAAGGACCACAGACATCCAAGTAAATTCTCCTGCTGGCTTTCCTCCAGACAGTGAGAGCAGTTTGATCACTTGTCCTCAGCCCAAACTTCTCCCTGAGGCAGACCCTGCTCCAAATTTCTTTCTGGGTTTGGGACAACCAAGTTTGTCTCTTTGTTGGATTCTCTCTGCAAGGCAGCTCTGACCTGCATCTCCTGTGACGTTGTAGGAAGGGCCCCAGTGGGACCTTCTGCTTCATTTCCAGCCTCCCTGAATCTTCTTGGGGTGGGTGTGCAGAGATTTCTGCTGGATTTGGGGGCTTTATCCAGCCCTTGGGGAAGGGGTGGTGATCTCCTTGCCCAGATGGACACTGAAGCTTGAACCCACAAGCACCTGTGACAAAGAACCATTTATGTGCTGCCCGACAGGGATTCACCATCTCCAATCATTAACCGGGAGCACACCCACCCTTTTGGGTCTGAAATGAGGCAACAGGAGGAGGGGAAAAGCTCAAAAGTAGGAGAAAAACCAGAGAAAAAGCAGAGAATTCCTTGAAGGTTGTGAACCTGGTGCTTCTGGGGGCTGAGCCAAGCTGCCATCCGTGTGCAGCTCTCTTCCAGCTACGTGGGCGAGGGAGAGAGCTGGAGGAGCTGGAAGTGCAGAGGCTGCCAGACAAGGAAACGAGCTGGAGGGGAAGGGAACCAGGGGGAGACTCTCTCAGATCACGAGCACCTTTGAAGTGTGCAAAGGAGAGGAAATTGCTCCTCGCTTCCCTCGGGAGAGAGACTGGCAGGCCACGGCTCTGAAATGGGATTTTAGTGAGGTGCAGGAGGGGGGCAAGGGGAGGGAATGAGGCTGTCGTGTCTCCTGCCACGAGGGAGGGATCTCAGGTTCTCCCACTTTTCCTTTGAAAGCCATGCCTGGGAGTTCAACTGGTGAAAGAGAGAGATCTCCTGCTGGGAGAGGACTCGCTACCTGTCTGTGGGAGACTCATCTCAGCAGTGCCAGAGCTGTGGGCTCGGAGCATCCACCCCCCTGGGTGGGACATGGGCTCAGTGCCAGCCTGGCTGGGGCTCCTGGGCAGGGGCAGGGTGGCTCTACAAGGAGACACCTCCTGAAGGTCACACTTGGCTGATGGAGCCAGGAAGCAGAGAGTGGTCAGCAGGCTCTGGTGGCAGAGGGACAGGGGACACAACTCTGGCTGGGTGGGTGGCATCCTGATGCTGTGCCACTGGTGCTGGATGGAGCAGGAGGGTGATACCGCCCACCCTGAGTTTGTACTCAATGCCCTTGGGAAGCCACTGGGTCACCACAGGGACCAGGGTCAGGTGTATCCCAACCCCTCCCTCTACCTGAGTGTCAGTGGGAGATTTGTGGCTCTGGCTGGACCGTTTGTTCAGCATTTTTGCAGCCACCCAGAACATTTGGCTTTGAGCGTGATGCTTCAGAGCAGCAGGAAGTTTTTGGGCATCACTCAGGCGCTGGGTGATGGTTCCTTCTCTGGTGGAGTGCAGGAGGAGGCAGGGCTGGACAGGCAGTGGGTTTGGGACAGAGGGTCCTCTCCCACCTTGGCCCTGGTTGCTGTGCTCATTTGCAGGGGCAGCACACCAGATGATGCTTCATCTGTGTCTCCAGTCATCCTGATCTTTCTCTTGCTCATCCAACGTGTCCTCACCCACCCAGAGGCACCTTGGGGGTGCCTGTACCAGCCCAGGGCTCTGCACCCCTCCAGGAACACCCTGTGGGCATCAGTTTCCCTGTGGACAATCAGGCAGGATATTCACTGGGTTTGATTTCAAGGAACAAATCTCCTCCCACCCCTTGGGCAGGACTCTGGTACTGGGGCCAGCTCATTTCCAGGCTGGCTTCCAGCAGGGAAGGGTTGGAGGCCACATGGCAGCTGCTCAGATGATGGGGCTGGAGCTGCCAGCAATTTTCTGCTGTGACCAAAATGATTTTCAATAGATGCATCAGGGATTTCTCACTCTTTTTTCCCCTCCTCTTCTCTCCATGCCCTTGGACAAATTGTGGCAGGAGAGACTTCTTGGCAGACAGAAGAGCATCACCAGCTGGGGGGGCACCTTGGCAAGCTGGAGCCACATCTCCACTTGGCAGATGCATTTGGAAGGAGGTATTCCATGTCTCCCTGCCCTTGGGGAGGGCTTCTCATTGCCACAGCAGACCTGGTGAGCCTGTGAAGACCCAGATGGACCCAGGGAGCCGTGAGCACGGGCTCAGCACAGCCCAGGGTTTCCCCTGCCTGTTCTTGCACCTGGAAAATCGCTCATCCCTTCCAAAAATCCCCCTTTCCTCAGAGTTTATGGGATATATATCCCTCTCTTGTTTTTCCTTGTCCAGCCTGGTGTTCCTGGCTTGGCTGAGAAGCCCTGGGGCTGGGGAAGGGATGGTGCTCCTGTGACAAGGCCATGAATCCCTCCTCGGTGCCAGGGATGTGCCAGGCTGGCTCTGTCAGCTCTCCCTGCAGGAAAGAAAAGAATCCCTGAGCCTCTGGGAAGTTCAGGGAATCTCCCAGAGGGAAACAGGGATGATGTTGCTACAGTGGTTTTCCTGCTGAACATGCATTTTTACTGAACTGGAAAAACTCCTTGAAGCTCATTAATTCCAACCCCCCTCCCACCAATTATTGCAAAAGCGTCGTAATGGATCTTTTCAATCTCATTTCACTCTGACAGTCAGAATGTTCCATGGAGGTGCTTCAGCTCCAATTTCATCTGGACTTTTCTGCCACCTCACTTAAGTGCAGGTTTCCTATTTGGTGTTGCACTGCACTATTCAAAGGTTATTCCAGGGGAACCTCGCTATTACCAAAATTAAATTCCCTTTGGGATTTTCCTGCAGGACAGAAAACTCCTTCCAGCGGTGCTAAGCTGAGAGATACACTTGATTTTGGGGTGTGGTGCCCCCTCTCCAGAGATGTTTTTGGTGTCAGCAGCAAGTCCTTCACTCTGAACCCTACAAAAGGCAGTTTAACTTGGAGCCTTTTATCTCCTGAACTTCCTGATGCCGTCTTTTGCTGTTCAGGGTTTTTCCCAGCACAAAAGCAGCAAGTGGTCCAAGCTAAGCTTAATTAATGAGTCAGATAATGAGGGTGGAGAGCGGGAGGCCTCCAGGGAGCAGGGGGTGAGTAGAGGAGGTGACCAGCTGGAGGTCGTGAGGAGGTGTCGGCTCCCTGTGTTTTCAGGATTCCAGGAGCTTTCCCAGCCCATGGAGATTTCCCCATGAGCTGCTGTTTAGTGCTGGGATAATGCTGGGAATGACCTGTGTATAATCCCCTGGAGATGGAGCTGTGCTGATTCCCTGAGTCCCCCCGTGCCCCTGGGATGCATCATGGACCTTTCATTTCCATTGGGATGTCCTGGGTGATGCTCTTTGTGCTCCTTTGATGATGTTTCTCCCCTTTTGTCCTCTTTCAGTGGCTATTTCAGTTCAGGTTCTGGTTGAATTCCGTGTTCAGTCAGGACTGGAAACAGAAGTTGAGGCTGCTCCACCTCTGGAAGCGTCCAAGGCCAGGCTGGACAGGGCTTGGAGCAACCTGAGGTAGTGGAAGGTGATCCTAACTGTGGAAGGGAGGTTGGACCAGGTGGCCTTTAAAGTCCCATCCAACCCAAACCGTTCCAAGACTCTACCATGGATGTGCAAATGGATGTCCCCTTGGGAAGCAGGTCCTCAGCGAGCCCCTCACTGCCTGGCACCTCCATCCCTTCCCAGCCTGCCTTTGGGAAAACTCAGCTCCCTTTTTTTGCATCTCTCTGCAAAGTTATTGTCTGAAAAACACGCTGTGGAAGAAGGCAAAGAGCCTTTGCTGTGGGTTGAGAACTGCTGTCCCCACTCCCTGTGCAGGATTTTGGGAGTCCTGCAGCTGCACCCCACGGTTGGAAACATCCAGTTTTTTTCTCACCTAAGTCTGTTATTTTGGCAATTAAAAAAAAAAAAAAAAAAGGAGAAAAAGAAAGAGGAAAAAAAAGCTTTTTAAAGCTCCCCACCCCTTCTTGAATACTTTGAAAGGAAACATCAACTTCTTTCATTTTAGCATCCAAAAAATGCATGGAATTTGTTAGAGCTGGAAGAAGTTTGATCTCCGCGCTGTCAGAAACAACAGGAGGAAAAAAAATTGGTGTGAGCAAAAAGCAGTTTCTCTGCCTGCCTCACCAGCCTGATTTGCATCCCTGGCCGAGAGCAAACCCAAACCATCAAAAATGCCAAGGATTTCTTTTCCCCAAACATGCAGACAAGGCAGTTTTTTAGTGTGGTATTAATTGTGCTTGGGATGCTGCAGAGGTGAAACGATCCACTTGAGTGGACTAAAGAAAGGTAGATTGGCTTTCAGGGCTGCAGAAAAATGAATCCATCTCTTCCCTCACTCTCCTAAAGCCCAGATTTTATTAGAGCAGGAGGAGGGGGAAAAAATAGGACTAGAGAGAAGAACAGACCAGTAAGCAGGGGAAGGAAGATGGGATGTGCAGCAAAGACACCAGATTGCCTGCCTGCAGGTTGGGTTGTGGTTTCTTTTCCCTTTCCCCTATCAAGGGTGCAAGATAAACAGAGACAGAAGGTTGGAAAATGTCCCAGAAAGGTCTCTGCAGACGGAGGCCAATCAGATTTCAAGTGGATAAACAGCAGGCGAAGAATTGCACCGAAACTTCGAGTCAAGGTGCTACAAAATGAAATCTTTTGAAGCTGTTGCAGGTACAGGATGCCCATCCTAACGTCTCCCAACCTGCCTGTGAAGACCAGAGTGCTCCAGGAAATCCCCTGAGCATGGGGATGTCCCCATCCCTCCTCCAAATGTCCCCCCTAGGAGCTGGGCTGTCAGGTTTTCCCAGGGACACTTGGTTGGTGGTCAAGGGGGTCTTCTGGTTTAAGGGTATCATCCTGCCCCGTCCCTGTCAGTGTTCAAGGCCAGGTTCAACGGGACTTGGAGAAACCTGGTGTAGTGGAAGGTGTCCCTGCCCATGGCAGGGGGTGGAATGAATGCCCTTTAAGGTCCCTTCCAGCCCAAACCATCCCATCACTCCAGGATCCTGAGGGCATTCCATGGTCGTACCCATCTTACTGCTGGATTTTGAAGCCTTCCCTGATCTTCTTGCTGGTGCCATCGGGAGCGTCCAAGCATGGAGCCCAGTGCTGTGGTCATCCTCAAGGGGTGTCACCAGGGCACGGAGCAGTTGTGCAAAGAGAAGAACCATGAGTGAGTTGGTACCTCCCCTCCCCCACAGTGGGGCATTCCAAGGATATCACTGTAATGCTTCCATATCTAACCATCCATGTGGATTTAGGGCATGGATGCCACGGTGGGCTCTCAGCAGCTGGATTGGGGTGGTTAAAACCCCCTTGGTGGCTCAGGAGGAGCAGCAGAGATGATGTCACTCTCTGATCACAACAAATACTCCAATGTTCAGGAGTAGATCCTCGTGGATCCCAGCTTGGAAAAGATCTGGGCTTGCAGGGATGTTGCTTGGGAATGGGGGGTGCTGAGACCCGTGGTGATGGGGTGTTGGGATCTGGAGATCAGGCTGTGCCAGAGGCTGGAGGCACCTTTCTTACCACAGAGCTGCATCTGCAAATGCATTTTGCTGCGTGGTTTGGTCGTGTTTTCCTTGGAGCTGCTCACTTGGGAAATATTTTTTTTTCCTGAAGTGGAGAAAAAGTCCTCAGAGGCTTTTTGGCCAAGATGGAGTGAAAGGGAGCGAAAGGTCAGTGGGAAGGGAGCCGAGGTGGACACCTTGGGCACCATCCTGCACCCCACAGGCTCTGTCATGGAGCAGGACACCTGTGGGTGCAGAGGAAAGGAGAGTCCCACCTTTTCCAGGGCTTAAATGACCTTAAGAGTGGTGGCACAGCAGCCACACCCAAGACTGGGTGCCCATGGGGTGCAGGGCACGGAGAACATCCAGAAAATATGTTTTTTTGGGATGATTTGTAGTATGGGTGACTTGGTCCTGCTGCTGGTTGATGCAAAACTCAGGCAAAATCTCTTCTCCTGGTTTTATTTCACTGTAGGGAAAGCCCAGATCTCCTGCCCTGTGTGAGAAACCTGGATGGAGTGAGGAATTTGGGGCAGCTTCTGCAGAACACAAGGGGTGGGGGAGGAAACATGGACAGGACCTTAGTTTGAACCATCCTGGAGTTTGATATTGCTTTTCCTTGCTATGTTTTGGATTATGGAAATGAAGAGCTCGCCAAGGAGTTTATTTTAAATCATTCCCATGAGATTCTTTTGCAAAAACTTCCATAAAATAGAAATATATATTAGTTTTATATATCTCTAAATTTGATGTATTTTTACTTATAGCTCTTATCATTTATGTGTATTTGTATGTATTTATTTCTTTGTATGCTATTTAGAGATCCATATATGCCCAGTCCAGCTACCTTTCTAACAACACCAGTGATGTTCCCTTTATCCCTGGCAGCATTGCTGGGCTGGTGGAACAGAAATCAAGTCATCCTCAAAAGACAACCCCAATAAACCATCTTTTATTTTTTTTTCCTCAGGCTCCTGTGTTTCCACATCCCAAGCTCCAAAGCCTTGTTTATCTTCCCTCCATTGCCTCCAGCAGGTCCCAGTCCCTGGGACCGTGTGTTTGCTAAATCGGATCAGAGCCGGCCAGGGCGGAGGCGAAGGGTGGGCATGAAACTTTAATGGCTTTGTGTCTCCAAAGGCTGAAAATCAAGCTGTTTTTTTATTTTTTTTTTATTTTTCAATCTCTCTCACTGCTGGTTTGAGCATGTTAAATGTTTAAAGAGCTGCTCCCCCCCGCCAGCAGCTCTGGCAGGACCCTTGATCTGATGCTTGGGGACGATGGAGATCTAATACCTCATTTTTTTTTAATCCTATGGGGCTTGGCTGTAAGGCAGGAGTCCATATCCACTGAGCTTGGCAATAAACCTTCCTTTCTTCTTCAGAATGAGAGAACAGCTCCGGTCCCACAGTAAATAAAGGTTATAATACCCAATATAAACATTCCTCGGCGTCCTACACCCACATGTCTGTGTGTTGCCTGGTTACAAGTGGAAAAGGCTAGTGGCTTATTTATCTAGGAAATATGTCCTGGGTATAACCCCATGTCTGGATTTAAACCAGTGCCATTCACTCTGAGGAAACAACAGGGTGGGTGATCTCAGTGGGACGGGTCTCCTTGCCCCTGTAAGTCTCCAGCTTGCCCCGAATAAACCTGATTTCCCATGTCTGGAGCCTCCCCATGCTGTCGGTGCACAGGCTGCCAATTGTTTCATGGCGGTGGGTGGCTGATTTTGAGCCTGAAAGCCAAGCTCAGGGCAGTTGTTCATGTCTATCCCCCACCCCCTGACTGCTTTTCTGGGTCTGGAGCACCTTCTCCCAGTGCCAGTGCCAGGGGCTGAGCCTGATGGGCTGTCTGGTGGTGCTGCTGCAAGGGGAGGCAAAGGAACTGGAAGGCTGGCTGGATCTCCTGCTGGGTTTGGAGCCGTGCTCATTATGTCTGACCTCATTTTGCATTTTTCCTTTGTTCTTTGGGAAATCTGGCTGTCCTTCTCCAGCTCTGCTTGTTCCTCTAGGTGACATGCAGCACTGCTCCCATCCCCCTGTAGTGACCTTCAGGTTGGGATGCCCCAGCTCAACATTCAGCCTGACCAGAGAGCCTGAGCCAAAGAAAACATTTCCCAGCAGACAGGAAAACTGACACTGAACACCGAGCTGAGCTTGTACAGTGATATTTCCCACTGAAATCCAAGCCTTCACTCTGTGGAAGGTCCTGCTGTTCAGTTCTAAGTGATTGATGCATTTATGGTGGATCTACTCTTTGCATCCCATGGCATTTCCATGCAGGTGATGGGCTGGGAACTCCGAGGTGTTAACAGCATCCTTTTGCTTTTTACTGCATTGACATAAAGGCATCAATATTACCTTGACTTCTTTCAGGATGCCAGTTGGAGAGGTTCTTCATTAGGAAATGGCTCAATAAAAGTGCTCTTTTAAAAATTTATTGAAGCTATAAAAGGAAATAATATCATGAACAAATGGAACAATACCAAAAATGACATCCTTGGTGTCCTCGCACAAACCCAGGTGTCGCAGAGCCATGTCTGCAAATCTTGGTAGGAATTCCACACAGCTGCTTAATTTGGGCACATCAGGTAATCAATCCATGATGCTGTTCCATTAGAGGAACTTGTGGGTGTTTGGGGAATGCCTTTTTCTAGTACTGATGGCCTTTCCCACCTGGCTGCGGGGGAAGAGCGAGGCTTGGCATTGTTGTCCATTTATATGGCCTCTCCACAGGCTTGGAAATGGATTTAAGCACCACCCTGGGCACTGTTTGCCCACAGCAGAGCACTCCCTGTCTATAAAATCATCCCTTTTGCTGCCAGGAGAGCTGTGTGGTTCCATCCCTGAGATGGAGATGCTCAGTGCTGGCAGCAGTGCAAGGCGGTAGGAGCAGAAATCCCAGTCCCTGCGGCCTCATCTCTCTGGAACATCTGCCAGCTGCTCAGAGGAGGGTATGGGGTCACTTGGGCCGTGTTGGGAATCCTCATGGATGACTCAGAAACCGAGGGCCTGCATCAAGAGGGATGGAGATGTTGGGATGATCTCTTGGTGATGCTGGTCTGTGGAAGGAGCTCAGTGTTAGGGATGGAGGGACAGGCAGATCCTGCTGACCCCCTCCAACACGTGCTCCTTACCCTGTTTCCATCAGTGACACCCATTCAGGCTTCACAGCCCCAGGATTTTCTATGTCTCTTCCCAAAGCAAGTCCTCTCATGCTTAACATCTGGTTTTTATAGTCTCTTGAGCCTTTTATGGGTTGTCTGACCAAGCCTGAGCTGAGCAGCCAGAGCTGTTTGTCAGAAGAGCCAGGCTTTCCTTCCAGATGGAAAAGCCCAAGGTTGGGAATCTCAAGCCAGGAAAGCACAGGGAATGCACATTGGCCCAGCCACGCTCCACATGGCATTGCCTGGCTGGGAACGCTGCACTTTGGGGAGGGAGCGGTGCCTTCCTTGTCCACTCATCCCAGCCCTGCTCCTCACCCCATTTGAGGGGCTTTGTGAGGTCCTCCCTGCCAGATCTTTGATCTCCTGGAGCCAGGGCCCTGCTCTGCTCCCCAGTGTGCCAGGAGAATACACCACCTGGATGAGAGCAATCGATGCTCCTCAGCTGACAGGGCTGGCAAGGACACTCCTGCTTCTGTGCTGTGTTTCCCCAGCTTGAATGGGACCAGGGCTGGAGAAGGCAGTTTTCCCTGGGTGGTGCATGGTCAGGAGTGGTGGAGGGACCCTGTGGGGGCTTGTGGAGCTGTCTGACTGTGGATGTTTCCTTGTAACTGGCTCAAGGAGTCACAGGCCACATCTCAACCTTTGTGCTGCTTCTTCCTGCCAAGGGTAGCACTGTGTCTGGACTTTCCCTGGACCTGCCTGGGGCAGGATGTCCTGTGACACCTTCCTGGGGCGGAGAGGATCCTCCATCTCAACATGCTCCCAGTCTGTTTTATCTCAACCCACCTTCTCCATCCAGACCATCTGTATGTTTCCTGGGGTGTTTGCAGAGAGCAGCAGGAGGAGGAACAATAAACTAAACCACAAGAAATTCCATCTCAATGAGAGGAAGAACTTCTTTCCATGAGGAGGGCAGAACACTGGAACAGGTTCCCTAGGGAGGGCATGGAGTCTCCCTCTCTGGAGACATTCCAAATCTACCTAAACACATCTCTGTGTCACCTGCTTCAGGTGACCCTGCCTTGGGGCTGGGACTGGATGGTCTCCAGGGATCCTTTATGTGATTCTGCTCCAAGCAGTCAGCACCTGTTGGTGATAGTTTCACTTGGCTCCATCTGAACCTCGCCTGTTCCTCTGGTGCCAGAAGATGTGACTCTGCCATTCCCATGTCTGATGGTGACAGCTACCCTCTTTCCACACAGACTGAAGCACCTGGTCCATGCTGGAGATGCACCTCCCCTGCAAGAACCACCCACTGTAGGAAGCTCCCAGATGATGCTCCTTCTTTTCCTGCAGCTGGAGCACCGGGATGGGTTGTCCATCCAGCTGCACCCTTTTTGGTGCTGGTGACCTCCACACGCCATCTCATCTCTGACAGACCCTCAGGTGGGTTTGCTCAGACCCACCCTGAGGTGGGGAGGGGATGGAATGAGGAGCAGGAACTGCTGTTTCACCAGGCTGGGGAGCATTAGACGATGATGGAGACGTGTTTGTGTTGGGCTGCACATGGGCTCGCTCCCTTCAGCACTTTCCCATTAATAAGTCTTTGTGATTGTTCCCGGGGATATAAACTTTAAATAGATGACTTGTCAGCTGGGAACAGAGCCTTCCATAGATCTCCTTGATGGAACAGTTTCAAAGAACAAAACTGGAGACAGGGAGGGCGAGTTTGCAGCCCTCCATCCAGAAAAGATGAATGGGTCGCTGGAAGAGAAGCTAAACAGCGATTTGGATGATGGGGTGTTACTGCCCAAAGGGACTCCGACATCCCAACACCTTTCTCTGCCTCACAAAGTGCCTTCAGATTCTTTTAAGACCACCTTGCTTAGAGAGGTCTTGGCTCTGTCAAAGAAGAACTCCCCTTCTCACTCTGCCTATTTCTGAAAGGGTGACTTTGACCTGCTCAAGCAGGAGAAAAAAGTCCCTTGGAAATTCCTTATAAATTCTTTTTATGGGTTGTTTCTTTTTCTTTTCTTTTTTTTTTTTTTTTTTCCTTTTTTTTTTTTTTCCTTTTTTTTCCCCCCTTGGTATTTCACAGTCTCTGGGAACCAGAAGACAGGAGAACACAGGAGCTGAGCTGAGCTCACCAGGCAGAGGAGTCAAGAGCTGCCCAGTGCTTGCAGACACACAATTCAGGCTTCCTGATAATGGATCTGAATCCTGCCTAAAAAGAGGTTTTGAGTGGCTGTGGGTTGGTTAAAGGTGAAAATAGTCACATTTTTACTTTCAGAGGTTTCAGCACAGTGCCTGCACCTTTCTCATGTGCATCTCTGGCTGCTGTGCTGAGAACTGGAGCTCCCTGGGCAACAACTCAGAGGGTGTTGAGGGAGATCAGAAGAGTGAAATAGCTTATGGACAAGGAAACCTTAAACAACCTGGCTCTCCTCAGCACAGGGAAGGGATCATCAGTGGGGGTGGTCACAGAGGTCTATGAAAACCTGAGTGGCAGGGAATGATTTCTCTTCTTCCCAAGGCAAGGACAGAAGACACCAGATGAAAGAAGATTCAAAACAAAGATGGGGCTTGCTGGCCTGACGCATCCCAGGCAGGATCCAGTGGTGACCAGACCAGCTGATGTGAAATCCGTTCCCTCTCACCTTGAATGGCTGAAGGGAGGTAGAAGACACATACCATGATGCTCAACACCCATCTCTGTGCCATGCCAGGAGCTGATACGGGTGTGGAGGTGAAGCACATCCTGGGGGTCCCCCTGGGAGATGGAGGAGGGGGTTGGGGGTACTGGCTGCTCTCCGTGGCACCATCTGGCTTCCCACACCACCTTGAGAACCCCGTGGAACTGAGGTGCAGCCCTGTGCTGGAAAACTCTACCTCAGCTTCCAAGTGGGGGACTCTGTAGCAAGTCATCT
Organism: Formicarius rufipectus; assembly: GCA_013399695.1. Lineage (NCBI taxonomy): Eukaryota > Metazoa > Chordata > Aves > Passeriformes > Formicariidae > Formicarius > Formicarius rufipectus. Next base: position 1,283,869 of record VXAU01005785.1, on the reverse strand, counting down.
CCCAGGGGTGTCATCAGCTCTCGAGCCCTATGAGTTTCCATCTCCTGTCTCCACTTTAACAGCATTTTCTCAGTCTGTGTGAGACTGAATCAACTCCTGGTACCACCTTCCAAAGTCAGGACCCGTCTGGAAAAGGTTCTATTTCAACTCTCCATGTACTCTTGAGGTGTCCAGGTCTCGAGGGATGGTGTGGCAATCTGCAGAGCTTTTCCTTTCTAGGTGAAATAACTGGAAAAGAGCATTATTTCTTTTCATTAAAAATTCGTTTTTAAGTGGTACTGTTTCTGGGGATGTAATTAGCTGAGCTCCCTTCCGCTATGAGCCCTCTCCAAAGCTTCTTGGAATCACTCTCTTCTCTTTTCCTCCTCATTTCACCCTTTCTTAGCCCTTTTTCCCCCTTGCTTAAGTTTCCCTGGACACCGAGCAGGGCAGATCCTTGCCAGCCCTGATGCAGTTCGTGTGGCAGATTTGGCCTAGTTACCCCTCAACAAGGCAGCTCTGAAAGAGCATTTCTTTGTCTCTAGACCTCTCTTCTTTCACTTACTGCATCATCCATCCCCATTTCAGCTCATCCTGATCTCTGAGTGGCTTTTCCCTAAAAATATTGGAGCTGGAGGGGCATCTCTCCTGGTCCTGGCTGGAAAGAAGCATGAGGAAGGTGGGGATGGGATCAAACCTTCCCTTGAGCATTATTTGCCTGCGCAGCTCTGATTCCGTTCTGACTGTCACCTGCTGGGTATCTCCTGCAAATCCTGTCCTCACTCCCACCTTCCCCTTAAGCAGTTCTTACGAGGTCCCTGCACTGGAAAACCCTTCTCTTGGAAAGCCCTTTCTCCTCAATCCTGGCGTTCCCTGGGTCCCAGCAGCTTGGTGGCCAGACCCTGGGAAGGTTTTATTTGCTCTGCCCCATCACTGACATGGGTTCTTGCTTTCCAGGCAGGAGGTGGTTTCTATCCCACCGCTCTGGCCCTGTGGATTGGTGCGTTTCTGCAACACCAAGGTGTGAGGGGCTGGGCAAAAGGAGAACTGGGGAGTCTCAAAACCCTCTTGCAAATTTTTGCTGATAGAAATGAGATGTGACATCCCTTTGAATCAAGGACTGGAAAAGGCTGATCTGCTCCTGCCTCCCAGCAGCTGGAGGACAACGAGCATCTTCTCATACTCTTTTCCCTCTATAAAATGCAGGACTGGAAATGCTCTCTAGCTGGCAGGTGGATCTTCCACAGGCTTTGCTCTGCCAAACGATCAGCTGCTGAGGAGTTAAGGTAATTTAAGAGTCCCCAGTTAGACCCTAATAACAGGGCAAAGCACCTCTGAGATCTTTAGTCGGGCTCATTTCCCCACGTGGGTTCATGTTTCCCTTACACCCTAAAAGAGTGCTGAGGGACCCTCCCTCTGCCCCCCACGCGCCAAAATTCTGATTGAGGTTGATTACGATTTATCCTTTTTAATTAAGATGGAGAGGCTGGAACCCCAGGGTGCACCAGCCTCAGGAAGAAGGACAATTACGCAGCAATTACACAGCCCTGTAATCACATTAAACATGCCATGTAGACTGAGATCTACCCAAGCCATTGTAAATGGGTCAGCAGCGAGCCCAAGAGATGTCAGATGACTTGGGCACCTTCAGCTCTTTGTCCAGGAGCTCAAATTCAGGCTGGGGAGGAGGTGCTGGCTGAAAACATGGTGTGACCTCGTCTCTCAGTGAACTCCTGTCCCTGAGACCTCACAGCATCCATCAGCACATCCCAGCCCTGCAGGCATGTGAATCCCTCCCCTCTCCTCCTCTCCTGAGCCGGTGATGCAGCAGCAGCACTGCTTGAGATTGCAGATGCCTCTCCCAAACCAACATCTCTCCGTTCAGAGCCTCCTTGCTGGCACATGGGGCTTCCCAAACCCGGGCAGCCCTCCTGGACTGTCCTTACTCCACTTGGAGAGGAGTGAAAACTGGGCAAGCCTTCGCCATCCCTTTTTTTAACAACCCCCACATGTTATTCCCAGAGCAGGAGATTTCCTTGGCAGATGAAGAGCCAACTGCACATGCCCAGGATGGTTAAAACAAGCCAGTGAGCTGTTTCAGAGACAGGATCTGGAAGGTCCAGAGTCTCTGACTTGTGCCTTGATAAGCACCAGACGAGTTGGCATCGCACAGGACCTTGGGAATGTTCTGGTTTGGGTCTCCTGGTTTGGGAATGTCGACCTGGCTTCCCCAGAGCCAGCCTGAGTTCTCTGCACTTTTTCTCCAGCCCCGCAGCCCTGAGGTGGCAGAGCAGCCACACAGGTGCCAGTGTTGGGGCACAGTCTGCTCCCACTACAGCCAAACTTCAGGAGGCAGCAGAAGCACAAATTCACTCACCTTTAATTTGGTACTGGGTTTTAAAAACAAGTGAATTTCCATGCTCCTGCTCCCTTCAAAAAACTGGGAAGCAGCATCAGTGGTGTTCCTGTGTCCCGCTGCCTGCACAGCCCTTCCTCCAGGACCTGCCTTTGGACCCCTGGTGCCACATCAGGTGTTTCTTCTGCTGAACGCTGAAATTTCAGATTCCAATACTGTTTCCTCTCCTGATTTTCATCCCCTTAATTCCTCCCCTCTGATCATTTCTAATTAGCAATTCTAACCACGCTGCTCTTGCCTTTTATCCTCCACTAAAAGAGGGCTTGGACTGGAATTAACTGGAGCAATATCGGCTCAGGGATGTGTTTTCCCAGTGAAGGAGCTGGGGTATGTGGCCAATGGGAGCTGGGATGGAGCCAAGCAGGTTGCTGCTGTGGTTTATGAGCTTTGGGATGGCTTGAACCCAGGGGAGCTTCCCTTGTCTGGCTGCTCCCACTCTTCTCTGGGATGGAGGGAACCAAGAAGACTCCCATCAACAGGACAAAGTGGCTGAGAGGGTTGTGAGGTCCACCCAGGTGGCATGTGAGGGGGAAACCACTCTCTGAAAGTTTGCTTTTTCCTTCCCAGTGTTTTAGGAGAATAGCTGAGCCCTTGAGGAAGCAGCATCCCACTGCCAAGGGATGCTCTGCACTTATCCTTGCCTGGCATTTCTCACTCACTGACTCCTTTTTATTCTCTTCTCGCCGTTTACAAAATAGTCAGCTTTGCCCAGCAGGGGAGAATTGATTCTTACAGTGAAACACCTTTTCTTTTTTTCCCTTTTTATTTAAAAAAAAAAAAAAAAAAAAAGAATTCCTCCCCCTTTTTAAGCCTCCAAAAACAGCTTTTCATTCTCTTGAAAGCAGCCTGGAGAGCTCCAAGAAGGACCCAGACACCTTGTCACACTCGCAGAGAGCTGTGAAAACAGTCTGCTTGGGCTGGTGGTGAGAACTTTTCCTGTCTGGACTTAAAGACAGTGTCTGGGCAACACCTGGAGGGGCCAGGACTGGCCTGCTGGTGGCAGGGGATGGTGTTTTTGGGCTGGGTGACTCCTTAGATCTTGTCCAGCTGGTATATGGGGCTAAATCCTCAAGGGATGGGGAGATGGGGGAGAGGATGCTCCTGTCTCCCTGGAAATGGGGTTGTGTTATCCAAGAGGGGCCACGTTTGGGGGGGATCTTGCAAAAGTGCTCAGTATCCTCCCTCAGTAAGTGTGAGGGGATACAGCTGCTGCCCATGACCCCCTCCCTCTCCTGACATCAGGGAGCCCCAGGGAATGGGTAAATCTGCACTGAAAACTCTTCTGCTGAGCTGTTTGGGTTCAAAGCAACTTATAAACTGGGGCTACTTTAGCAGCAAGCCCTGAAACGTCTTGTCCGAGTAGCATGGTTTGGCCACTGCCACTGTTGCAAGGGGCTGTTGGGCCACAGGAGCAGATGATGACCCCAAAGTCAGCCCTGAGGACACAGAAGTGCCCAAGATGCCACATTGTTATCCCCAAGGCCTGGAATCCTCTGTGCCGTCCCATGTGTGGAAACATCTTGCAGGGTACTCCCCAAATGAGATGCTTGTTGCCAACATCACTTGGAGCTACAACTCTCTGGCAGCCTGTCCCCCCCACTCTGCGTCCCTTCTGGGTGTGAAATGAGGGGGAAATCAATAAGAAATCCAATTTTGGTCTAAATCCTGGGTAGTTTTTCAGTTGTCCCCGTCCCTGTGGGGAGAATTCAGGGCTGCTGGAGACACAGCACGCGCCTTTCTCCTGCATCTGCAGCACCATCAGTAAGTGCTGGTGGCCTTGGGGAGGGGAGCAAAGGGGCCTGGGCAGGTTACAGTGACTTGAGTTTTGGTGTCCAACTGAAACCAGACACTGGAAAATCCAGTTATCCTGTCTGGAGGAAAAAAAACCCTGCATGGAGCAAGATGCAAGCTTGATCATCCAGCCAAGAAGGGATGGGGTCAAGGCCACCAAAGGCCACCAAAGGCCATATGAAGGTCCTGCATCACCTGAAGCTGCTTGAAATTTTGTGCTGGGACTGCAGAAAGAAGCTCCAATGGAATCCTGAATCCTCTCCCCTCCCCACCAACTGCAGAAGGACCAGGGCTAGGGATGAGGGATGAGATGCTGGAATGAGTGCCTTCCCTCTGTGGCAGTGGCAGGGTGAGGGGGGGGCATCACCACTGCCCCACCCCAACACCTGCCAGTTTATTCCTGAAAACCCAAGAACCCCACCAGCTGCTCCAGTTTATGGCATAGTCAGCAGTTCTGTGGCTGGATTTTAGTAGCAGGGGGGGCTTCCAGGATGGTTTGTGGTAGAAGCTGCCAGAAGCTTCCCCTGTCGTGTGAAGCCAGTGACAGTCAGGGCCAGGAGGGACCTGCTGCTGGTGGCCAAAGTTGAGCCAATTAAGAATCACAGTCACAGCTCTGGGATAACATATTTAAGAATTTAGCAGTTTGGGGCAGTTGGAAAATTCCAACCATGAGATAACAATGCAGAGACCAAGGTGGGTGCAGGAGGAGGAGGGACCCCACACTGGAGCAGGGGAGGAAGGACTCAAAGCTGTGCCCCCCCTGCAGCCCATGGGGTGACCATCGGGGTGCACAGACCCCCCTGCAGCCCATGGGGTGACCCCCAGGACAAGAGCAATGGCAGAAATGACAACCAACTGCAAACCCCCAGTCCCTGCTCCCTGGAACTGCTGGAAAGAGGGAGGAGTGGGAGGAGAAAGGTGTTCTTAAAACTGATTTATTTCTTACTTTTTAGTTTTAGTTCTTATCTTGTCAGTAATAAGTTTAAGTATTCAGCCACTCTGAGTTTGTTTTGCTGTTATCTCTCAGCTGGTTTTCTTTTTTTGCCTTTTCTGCTTTTTCCTTTCCCTCTGGGAACGTGGGGAGGGGCTGGAGGTTTGGGTGGACAGCGGGTGAAAACTGCCACAGTGAGCAAGGCAGGAGGCAGGAGGCAGCCCGGAGAAAGCAGGAGCTGGGGGAGACCCTCTGGGCCCATTTCAGAGTGGATGAAAATGATGCAGTGCAGTGAAACTGTTATTCTATCCAGACTCACATTTTGGGTGTCTCCAAGTTGTACAACAAAAGGAATATTAAATGATCCTGCAAAATTGATGTTACAAATCAACGTAACCTGCATAAATCAACCCGGCTGAAGGGGAGGTTTGGCAGGTTTGGGTTTTTTTTTTCAAGTGACAAAGTCGCTGCTTTAGAAATAAAAGATGCTGCATCCACCTGGAGAAGACCCCAGGAAAATATCACACCTTGCTCCCTTTTTTTCCATGGTGGGGTGAAAAAGAAATCACTCTCCAGCTTCCCACATGAAATTACCTTCTCAGAGAGCAGGGTGGGGTTGGGAATGGGTTACACACATCACTCAGAGCTAAAACTTCTTGTAGGTGTAGGCAAGTACAACTTGGGAGCATTAGGGATGGTGGGACTCCTGGAGCAGGAGGTCAAAATCAGGGTGGGAGAGCTGTCTTGGGGCCCCCCAGAGCCCCCCAGGTAAGGAAATCAGCTTTGCCCTGTCTCAAGCGTGATTTGTCCATGATGGATGTCTCCTCCTCCAGGCTTGGACCTGAAGGGAGTACACATGGATGAAGCCAAAGTGTGGTGGGCAAGAAACCACTGGAGGAGATCCTTCTGTGAGCTAAAGGGGCAAGGCAGAGCCTGGAGAAAAGGCGGGGGGGGCAGCAGGTCTCTGAGAAACTTTTCCAGGGATGACCTTTCCTGTTGGCATCTGGCTGATGCTCCTGTGAGATCCTCCTGTTCTTTCACCTCCTGGTCAGGAGGAAACGGGAAGTCCAGTTCTTCCTGGAAACACAAACGGATTTTCCTTCTGTCTCAGTGTATTTTGTGATCTTTTATTAAATTGTTATTCTGACTTGCAATGCTATTTCAAGTTGGATTCATTTCTCCTGCTGCTTTAACTCTAAACCAGCACACCAGATCTCCTGAGCTTTCCATGGCTTGGGAGGCCCCTGAACTATTAATTGCTTTTCTTTTTGGAAGGAAAACATCCAAAACAAGTCGTGGAGCCCCCTAACCCACCTGTGCACGGGTCTGACTGGGGCTGTTTGTCCCAGGTCTGAAAAAGCCTCATCCATAACCCGGGGAATGGATTTGGGATCCTCTGAGGAGGAACATTAAGGAGTTTGGGTTGCTGATGTAGTTATTGTGTAACTTACCCAAGAGTTTAACTTTTTTATGTTAATTTAATTGAGGGTCTGGTTATCCAGCTTTGGAGATTTTGCCTCCAGGCTTCCCTTGTGCCCCAATCCCATTTGCCTCCCAGGTTTTTCTGGTGTGGAAACACCTGCTGAAATTCCTAAGGGCTTGTGGCCTTGCTTGTGCAGAAGTGGGTTCTGGGGGAAAACAGAGGCAGAAGTGACATCCTGATGGTGAGTGGCAGGAGCTGGAAAAGGAAAAAAACAGAAGGAAAAGAAGGGAAAGGGGAGGAAAAAAGGGAGATAACAGAGGGCAGGGAAAGAGAGAAAAAGCTGGGGGAAAAAAGCAAGGAATATTTAAGAAAAGGTAACTGGCAGAGAAAAAAAGAGAGGGGAAGGGAGGGAAAAGCTCTCCTCCTTCACACTGCAAAGAGCTGGACAGGGTGATCTTCCCCAGCACCAGACAAGTTCATGACAAGCACAAGGAGGGAAATTGCTCCTGAAATGGAGCAGGGAATGGGATGAGTTGTGATTGCTGCCTCAAGGTGGGAGATGCTCCTCTTGGAGAGGAGCTCCGTGTGTTGTCCACGTCTCAGCCCCCGGGTACCACATCCAACGGGATGCTGTACAGCACCTCCCAGAGCTCTCCTGCTTGTTGGGTCTTCAGGGAAGGGACAAATAGATACCAAACTAAGAATTATCCCTTGTTTTGTTGTTTTTTGAGTTTTTTTTAAACAGATAGGGAAACTTGCTGTGGGGTAAGGAACGGCTGAGATTTGTCACCTCCCCAGAAAGGCCACCCAAGGGCCACGCGTCACTATGAGGAATAAAGAGGGAGAAGCAAGAGATTCCAGACAGCCAGCAGGAGGAATTTATCCATCCCCAGCCAGGCTGGCAGGTGGAGCAGGAAATCTGCCAATATATTCCAGGTTCTGATAAGCTTGGGAGTGTCCAGTGGTTGGTCATATGGAGCTGCTGCTCCTGAACAGCTTTTATCACTCCAGACACTTCTGCTGACATGGAGCAATTTGTTTTCCAAGGGATTGCTCCCTGGGCAGATCAGGGGAAGGATGAGCTAATGCTGCCTGACACACTTCATTTAGGAGATGAGACAAGGCAGTGAGGAGGAGAGGAAAGCTGGGAAAGCCTCCAGGGAGGAAAGCCCTCCTGCACTGGGAAGGGCAGGACGAGGGTGTTGGGATGCTGATGGTACCCAAAGCCCAACATCCCAGTCTGGAATGCTAAAAGCAGTGATTCCCAGGTCCCAGCAAGGAAGAGCTGGCAGAGTTGAGGGTGTTTCATTATCATTTTGTTGCTGCAGCCCGTGATGACGAAGCACAGATGTCCCTCTGCATCTTCATGAGACATCAAAGCATGCCTGTCCCAATATATTTGAAGCCAAACATCCTCTCCGGGAGACATTTGAAACGTGTCCTATTTTAAGTGGACAGGGCAAAACCTGCCTTGCTGAGGGAATTCTTTGAGGATGAGAGGAGCTGGGGAAGGCTGAGCAATGCAGCCACGTCAGTGCTGGCTGAGCTTGCAATGGTGTTTCTGCAAAATGAGGGAAAACAGGTGATCCCTGCAAAAATCCAGAGCAAATCGACCTGGATTTGTTTATTTAATTTGTTTAACCCTGTAGCTAAAATCTGGGAAGATCTAAGCCTTTATTCCCTCCATGGAATTGTGAAGGAGGAAGGGTGGCTCTGCCTGTCTCAGTGTCTTCATCCCGCTCCTCATGTCAGCTTTGGGGGATTTGGGTTTCCAGGAGGCCACAGTATCGCTGTCCCCAATTGCCACCTGATAACATGGAAAAAGCCCTTTTCCTGCCCAACAGCAGCAGAAAGGGGAGAATTCTTCCTACTTCACTTGCCACAAAGCACCTGGAGGTACCTTCACCTCCTCAGGATGAGGTCACAGGCAATTTGTGCCAAACAGAGGGATTGCTCTGTGACGAATTTGTTGGGATTAATTACACCTCATCCCTGCTGAGATCCGTAACGAGATTGTTTCCTGAGCCTCTCTGCTTCACTCTCTCCTCTTCCACTTTCCTCGCTGATTCAAAGCACGTTGTGTCCGGTGGGAGTTGGGTTTGGGGTTGTTTTTCCTCCTCACCCCGGGATGTCTGTGAGGAAGAACAGGCAGCAGGAGCAGCTTCATCATGGGGAACGTCACCCCGAGCTGGGGGACATGGGGGAATGAGTCCCTTTGGGAGTGCACTTCCCTGGGTAATCCTTCAGCTCCCATCCTGGGCTCAAGACATTGTTTTTCCATGCATAGTGCTGCTTCTGGCTTCAAGAGCAAGGTGGAAGCCACTGGAGAAGGAGATGGGACCAAATGCGTGGTGATTGGTGGCTCCTTTAGGCTGAGGAAGCAAATTCCCTCTGCACTGGAGAGGAGGAGAAGGCTGCTGGTGCTCTCCATCTGATCCCTGAGATGGAGGCCAGTCCATCTCTGTAGTCCTGGCCCTGAGCTGAGGCTGTTTTGGGTTGTTTTGGGACTGCCCCTGTGCCTGTGCTTGCTGTGCCATCCTCAGGCAGCCTCCCAGATGGAAGGGGAGACATCAAGGAGGCAGCAAAGCTGGAGCTGGGTGTTCTGAGGAGGAGATCAGCTTAGGAGCAGAATTTTCTCCAACCCTGAGAGACATCGAAATGTTCTCATGCTCCAAGTGATTGAAGGTGTTTGTGCAGCAGTAGAGAAATTCCTGCCTTGATTTCTTTGGGGGTCCTGGAGGAGCCCACATGCCATGGGGGAGGAGAGGAAGGGAGGAACAGGACGGCATGGGTGGGCTTTGAGGCTGGAGAAGGTAATGATGGTCTTTTCCTCCAGGATAAAAAGGGATAAACAGGTTGCTACAGGAGAGCTCCAAGACCCCCCAAACTCTGCAGAACAGGTAATGAGGTGCTGGCCACGTTTTGGGGTGATTCACGCTGTCATGGGCATTCAGCATCCACAAAAACACAGCTCCAAGTGGGAATTTTCAAATTGTAGCAGCATTGTCCCAAGTCTGGGTTGTTCTCAACCCACCTCCTCACCAGGGATCTGCTGCTGAAACACAGGTTCTGAACTGAAACCTCCTTTTCCTGCTTTGGATTATATATTTTTCCCTTCCTGAACTCAATTTCTGAATCCTCTGGATCCTGCTGGACCCACAGCACCCTGGCTGTGCCCACAGCATCCCACCCAGCAACTTCCTGCCCATTCCCCTCTTTCTGCTGCCCTCACTGGAGCCCCTGAGTGTTCAGTGGAGTTTAAATGGATTTTATGGAAACAAGACCAGTTCTGAGCTCATGACAGACACTCCCAGAGCTCCCAGGCTGGAAGACTGACATGGTTAGTCACTGATTTGGGGTGAGGCTGTTCTGGGCTGGGCATGGGTGGCTTTGGCAGGATGAAGGAGAGCCCCATTCCAGCTGGGAACTAACCTTGCTAAAGGGGTTAAATGGCTTTGCTTCCCGAAGGTTTTTCCATGAGGTGCTGTTGTTTGAGCGGGTGATGGATTTTTTGGGCCCTCCACCTGCTCCCAGGGCAGGTAACAAAAGTTTCTTTCCAAATTACACTTGTCTTTCTCCTTCTTGGCCCAGCAATGGATGCTGCCAGGGACCAGTTTGTACCAGTTCACTCCACAGACTGGTACATGCCCTTCCCAGCCGTTCCTCTCTTGCCACAGGAGCTGGGAATGAGCCACCCCTCCTGCAGACAGACACTTGACTCCTTCTCTGCAATGGGACACCATCTGTGTGGTTGGGTCCCATCCATCCCTGTGCAGGGATGAGTCTCTGGAATGGGATGGGATAACGAGATGGGATGATGAGACAAAGTAAGATGAGATGATGAGAAGGGCATCCCTGCATCCTTTTCCCTCTGGCCCAGCTCAAGGTGTCCATGTGTGCCCTTTTCCTCGTGGTTGGGTCCATAGGGAGGGAAACTGAGGCAGGGACAGGGCAAGCCCCCTCCAGCTTTCCAGTTCCTTCTTCCAAGACCAGTGAAGCCAACCGGAAAGACTTGAAGCAGCTGGGAATGTTTCAATGGGAAACATCGAGTACTTGAAAGAACTGGGCTTTACTTCTGTTTTCCAGGGCTGAAGGGCTGGAAGAGATACTTCCGCTGTGGAACAAAGGTCTGACAGCCTCCACAGGGTGCAGGGAGAAGTATTGTATGTTGCTGGAGAAGAAAATATGCTGTTTCCACCTAGAAAACCCCCAAAACTGTTACAGTTTTGTTTTTAGCTCCCATTTCCCAATTCATTTTCCACACAGCCCGGATCCGGAGGTGCCTCTTCCACTTCCTCAGCAGCAACAAAGCAACTCACTGGATTTCCGTGACATTTCCACCTCTCCCTGACCCAAAACTTTGTGATTTCTTTTCCCCCCAGACAGTTCTTGTGGCTTTCCTGCCTTCTCCTAAGGCAGATGTCCATCAGGGAGTGGCAGGTGAGGACATTAACCCAGAGATGATTCCAAGCAGGAGGGGATGCATTAACGACCATTTAAATCCATGTACATCCCTGATCCAGCCAAGGAATAAGGGCCAATTCCTCTTGCTCTCCTGGGAGATTATTTTTTTCCCTGCTCCTTTAACACAGCCATGCACAGGGATGAGGGGATTTTTGGCTTTCTAAGCTGGATTCAGCCAGCTGGGGGTGGGGGATGAACATCATGGTGAGACACCTCCAGACCCATAGGGAAACCTCTCAGCCCTTCCTCTGGGAGAGGTTTCATCCTGTAGAGCTTCTGAAGAAAATATTAAGGAAAAAAACCAAAACAAAAAACCCATCAAAAAAAATCAAACGACCAACCAAAACAAAAAACAAAACAAAAACCAAAACCAAACCCAAAAGGAAACAAACAAACAAACAAACAAACAAAACAAAACAAAACAAACCAAAACAAAACAAAAACCAAAACAAAAACTCAAAAAACACAAAACAAACAAACAAAACCCAAAACACCAACCAAACAAAAAAAACCACAACCAAAAACCAAGAAAAAAACCAAACCAAACCAAACCAAAAACAAACAAAAAGCAATGAAACAAAACCCCCACAAAACAAAACAAACAAACAAAAATAACACTCAAACCCAAAACCAACAAACAACCCCCCCAAAAAAAACAAAACCAAAACCAACCCCAACACTAAGCCAACGAACCAAACAACAAAAAAAGAAGGGGGGGAAAAAAAAAAAGGAAAAAAACATGGAAAAAAGCAGTTCTTCCAAGCTGGGAACAGCAAAGAGGAGGCGAATTTTTGGATTTGTGGGTAAACCCCAGGCTAACCCACAGTGATCCTCAACTGGAGCAGAAAACCTTCTTTTAAGAGTAAATGCCGAGGTCTTAATGTTGAATTATATGGCATAAAGCAGAGTAATACTCAACCAATTACACTAATGCTGCTTATTTGCTCTTGTTACAGAGAGGAATTGCTCACCCAGAAGGTGTTAAATTAGAGAGGAGCAGAAGAAACAAAACTATTCATTTTAGTCGCTATATATTTAAACACCTCCCACTGGAGAGCAGGAGCAGCCAGCGCTCCCCGGGTGTCCCCGTTCCCCCGGGAGAGGCAGACAAAGCCATTTGTCACGGCTCGGGGTGCTGGGGCTCCTTTTCCAGCGGCTCCGGGAATGCCGCGGGACAGGTTGGAGTTGGTTTCTCCTCCCTGCCATCGGCTCAGCTTCCTGCTGGGGCCTCTCCCGGGCACGGCAGGGGTGGGATTGCAATGACCCTGACCATGTCCGGTCAATAAATGAGGGATTTGAGGGCCATCCTGGCAAGGTTTGGGGACAGTCGTCTGCTGGTGGAGCTGCCACCGCTGTCCCAGCCCGTCCAGGGCAGACTGGATAATTACTATTGGTTAATATTCCATTAATTCAACTAGGGGCAATATGAAATATTTAAGAGTGAGGAGGAGAAGGAGGAAGAAGAAGGAGACCAGGAAGAAGAAGAGGGTGGAGGGAGGAAGTTCACTGTTCCTGGGGGTGGCTGCAGCATCCCTGTGAGCATCCCTTGGGATGAGCTGGAGTTGGGTGTCTGAGACCACCCCCCAGTTTCCAGTTGCAGCTGAGACACACTTTTTCCCTGTCTCTACCTTGCTCAGGATCCAGCCCTGGCTTCTGTCCCCTGTTTCCAGCAGCTTTGGGATGAAGCCTGAGGGAGCAACTGGTCCAGCTCACAGGAAACATCATCTCCTCAGCCTCGGGGTCCCACAGAAAGGATCCCACGGGGGGGCTGCAGGACCCCAACGAGGGTCTGCTTGTTAAATCATCCCATTCAGCCAGTCTTAATTCAAGTGGGAGATTCCCGGGGTCCTCCAGCTGGTGGCTGGTTGTGGAATGTGCTGCTGCACCCACAGAGGGGCCGGAGGTGCTGGAGGAGCACCAGTGTGGGGGTTGGCACCCCCCAAAACCCTGCTGGCATTGTCCCCCCAGAGCAGCATGGCAACATTCTGCTGCTTTATTTAGGTTAGAGCTGTGTCCTATAAATAACCCACTCCAGAGAAGTCTGCTGCAAACAACATGGTTTAAAAAACATGTTATTATCCACTCTGCCTCCCTAATTAATTCCATCTCCCGCCATCCATGAGTGAAGCCCGCAGGGTACTCGGCATCTGTGCTGGGTGGGACCTCCAGGGGGTGCTGGGACCCCTGAGGGGGGAGCTGAGACCCCCAAGGCGATGCTGAGAGCCCTGACTGGTGCTGCAGGGGTGGGTGAGACAGTGGTGGGTGGGTATTCGTCTGTTGTGGTTCTCATCTGCTGATGCTGGGACAGCTGAGCCACCTCGGATCACCTCTTCTGAACAGGGAAAGCCTTAATTTACTAAGGATTTAATAAAATAAAATTAAAAAAAAAAAAAAAACAACAAAACAAAACCACCACCAACAAAACCCCACAAAAACCAAACAAACAAAACCCCAAAAAACCAAACCAAACCAAAAAACCAAGGGAATTTGCTCTTGAGAGGAGGGGTTTGTGTCATATTAGGGTGTTATTGAAGGTTACAGGCAGGGTCAGAGAGGGCATGTCTCAGCCTGGGACTGGTGGGTGAGAGGAGGAGGAGAAGATGCTCACTGTGATCTGGACCAGCTGCTTCCTCAAGATCTGCCCATGGATGCAACTTCGTGGCAACCACGGAAGCACGGGAAGGATGGAAAACAAGGAGTGCAGAGCTTCTGAGGGTAATACTCACCCCATCTGCCCTGCCCGGGGTGTGACCCCAGCAAGGGCTGGTTTACACTGGGGGGCTGTAAGGGTGACCAGGCTCAGGAGATGAGGGGACGATGCCCTCTGGGAAGGTGAAAAGCTCCATGGACTTTTCTCTCACCTCGAGGGACATGATGGATTTTCCCTGCTCTGCTAAGAGCCAGGCTGGATTGCAAAACATTAAAGCAATCCAAAGGGGCTGGAAAGCCGAGGCAGGAGTTTTGGGGAGATAAGGGAGGGAATATTCCTCATGCAGAGCCGGGGAGATTAGGACGGTGACAACTTTATTCAGCCTGCGGGAGAAAGCCCCGGCAGGAGGCGGGAGCGCTGGCACGTGTGCCGGGAGCAGGCAGGCACGCAGGGATCCGGGCTGCTCCTGCCGGTCACCTCACACCTCCCCGGAGCCTGGCCCTGCGCTGAAAGTTGGTGTGAGCAGCGAAGGCAGGGCTCACAAGCTGTATTTCTCTTAGGTTTTGCCTAAACCCTGCTGCTCCTGATGGGATACTCGGCGTGGGATGGGGGGAGAGGGAGCCAGGAATTTGGGTGAAGCCATCAGTTCTGCCATCCACGTCTGCCTGTGGGTGTCCCGTCAGGCCAGAGGCTGAGGGACAGCATCTCCTGGGGGTAAGTGGGCTTCTTGTACTTTGGGAAAAGAGACCCACTGTCACAGGTTTCTGTAGCTGGATTTTAGTAGAAGTGGGGGCTACCAGGGTGGCTTCTGTTAGAAGCTGCCAGAAGCTTCTCCTGTCCTGTGGAGCCAAGGACAGTCAGGGCCAGGAGGGACCTGCTGCT
>VXAU01005785.1:1247172-1268929 GCA_013399695.1 Formicarius rufipectus | reverse complement strand
GAACTGCTGGAAAGAGGGAGGAGTGGGAGGAGAAAGGTGTTCTTAAGACTGATTTATTTCTTACTTTTTGGTTCTTATCTTGTTAGTAATAAATGTCAGTATTCAGCCACTCTGAGTTTGCTTTGCCATTATCTCTCAGCTGGTTTTTTGCCTTTTCTCTTTTTTCCTTTCCCTCTGGGAAAGGGGGGCCCTGGAGGTTTGGGTGGACACCGGGTGAAAACTGCCACACCCACCGGATTTGCAGCCTAAACTATAAAAATCCTGGAGGTGATGTTAGAGCAGGGCATCTCTGATGAGGCCGCGAGGCAAACAGGGATGGGAGTTAATTATAAGCTCTGTGAAGAACACGGAGGGGAAAAGAAAATCACCTTTAGCTGCTAAATGGGATAGAGGAATGTCAGTGTAGGAAGCAAGGAGAGCTGCCAGTGCTCCAGAACACTCGGGAGCCACAAAGAGAATGTTGGGAGAAGGACCCTCATCCCTTAGAGACCCTTCCCAACCTTCTCTGGGTCAAGTGTGCGGTGAGGAAGGAGCTGGTCAAGCCCAGGTGAGGTGGCAGCAGGACTAGCACCTCCCTGCTCCATCCCATGGTCCATGCATGTGATCCCTCTTGAATTTTGCATCATGTGTGATGTTGCTGAGGTTGAGGGAAAGGAGGAGAGGAGCTATATCACCTCGAGCTTGATTTTTAGTTTTATTGCCCCAAATCATATGTTTGCCCACTTTTTTCTTCCCTTCCTGCCTCAAGACCAGCTCTAGGAAGGAAAGAGCACAAGCCTCATTTGGCTTTGGAGCTCTTTCCCATGGGATGTCATTGCAAAATTCAAGGAGGAAAAAGACTTTTAGGGACAAGATGATCCAAAAAATCCCTCTACTTCTGGCATCAGTTCATGCTCTCCCTTCTCCTGCACCCACCTGGGAAACCAGGAATATAAACTTGAGGATATTTTTGTGGCTTTGGCCAGGGGTGTGATGACAAATCCACCTTTCCTTGTCTTAGAAATGACCCCGTGGATGGAACCAAAAGGGACATGGTTGAACAGGGGATTTTGAAGGCATCAAAGTGGGATTTGCTGAGGAGCTGGTGTTCCCTTTCCTGCAGCCCAGGGCAGGAAGGAGGGTAGTGCAAGGCACCCACCCAGGTGCAGGGGGGATGGAGCAGGAGACATCCTGGCTTCCCTGGGGTCCATCCCGAAGGATGGCTGAGACCTGGCACGCTCAGCTCTCTAAGTTATCAGAGGAATGTGAAGAACAGACATTTTTATTATTCCCTTTTAATTATTTTTTATATTTTTTTCCCATTTTGGTTTTTGTTTGGAAAGAGGAGAGCCATTAGATATTGGGATAAGGAGGTGATTCCTCTGCAGCAGTTGCAGGAGTAGATTTTCTTGTAAGGTGAGTCTGTAACTTCTCTCAATTTTGCTGATTTTGAGGGAAAATTAATAGCAAGACACTGTCTCCATCAGGAAAAGGTGGATGTCCTTGTCCTTTTCCAGTGGGATCCTTGGGAGGCCTTGGTCCCATCCACAGCACAGGGATTGAAGTGCTGGAGGATGCTGAACTTGCTTCTGTGTTGATGGTCCTTGATGTGGTGGGAACTGGAGAAGAAAGGGGAATTTCTGCCATAAACTGCTCAAATTCCTTGAGGGGAAACTCTGCTGTTTCCCAAAACAGTTTTTGGGGTAAGACAGCAGAGATTCAGGCTCAATTAAACTCCCCTTTTCCTCCCCTGTTCTTTTCCTCAGCTGGCTGTCTTGAAACTCAAATCAGTCCTGGAAAATCCTTATTAAAAAGGAGACAGAAAAATCCTGGAAATAAGCTTCTGGTGAGTTTGATGGTAACGGAGCCAGTGGAACCGTGGAACACACAGACCATGTATTGCCATGAATTCCATCAGGTGACACTCCATCAGTCACATGATTATCCTAAAATACAATAGTCTAAATACAATAGTAATGAAAAAACTATTTTTTTTAGGGAATTAAGTTGTTAAATAATTTAGTCACTTGGAAATGCAGTGAACTCCTTCTATTGGTAATTATTTCTGCAAAAGGAAAGCAGGATGGACAGGCTGAGAGGGAATCTGGGACTTGATCCCAGCAGAGGAGGATGGAGGCACCAAGGCTGTGCCAGCAGCTGCCTCATTTCCCCAGCGCTGTGGCTTCACCTCATCCTCTTTTTGGGATTCCCAAACTCTGGTGCTGGGTAACCACGTCCATTCCCACATAAATACCTAAATGTATGAATATACAAACACACAGATATTCTCCCCTGTAAAAGCAAGCGAGGGGGGATGGTGGGAGGGAGGCAGGAAAGGGTTCAGGGGGTGCAGCCCCTCTGCCCCCT
The DNA here is from genome assembly GCA_013399695.1 of Formicarius rufipectus. Taxonomy (NCBI): domain Eukaryota; kingdom Metazoa; phylum Chordata; class Aves; order Passeriformes; family Formicariidae; genus Formicarius; species Formicarius rufipectus. The sequence continues at coordinate 1,266,583 of VXAU01005785.1, read as the reverse complement.
CCTTTCAGCCCACCAGAGGAGGGGATTTCTCCGTGGGTGGGGGGGAGAAGCCGCTGCAGGGGTGGCTGTCGGGGGTGCCCCTCCGCCCCTTCCACACCGTCAGCGTGTGCTGCTGGCCCCATCTAGCGGGGATGGCACCGCGACACGGCCTCGGGTGGCACAAACCCTCCGGTCACCCCTTCCTGCATCCTCTCTGCGGGGGCGGAACCTGCGTGGGCACCGCGGGGATTTGGGATGGGACCCTGCGTGTCCCTTTCCCCCTCCCCGTTAAGGGTCAGGGGTGGGGGTGGCAGCTTGTCCCCTCAGCCACCGCATGCCCGTGGCATCCCATGGCTTGGGGGGTGGGATGGGGTGCCACACGGGACCCCCACCCTTAAACCAAACCTTCAGGGAGCCCCTCCAACCCTGTCCCCGTGTATCCTCCCCGCTCCATCCCCCCAAATCCTGTCCCTCCCCACCTGGCGGGATGCAGAGGGAAGTGACCCAGTTATAGCCCCCCCATGTCCCCCTTCCCCCCTCCTCGTGGGGCCTTGGGATGTGGGAGGAGGAGGAGGTTACTCCAGGATTTCCTTCCTGGCCAGCACCGCGCTGCCTATTACATCAACTCTGGTATTTCCAGTCCCCGCGGGGAGAAGGGAGGAGCCAGGGAAAGCAAGGCAATATTGGGGGATGCAGGGAATTGGGGGATCCCGCTGGTGGAATGCAGGTCCTTCAGTATCACTTGGAGCTGGGATTTCCGTGGTCAGGCTGGGCTTTGGCCCCTGGCCTCAGTCTGACTCCATCCCTGGCTTTGGAGCTGGGAAGGAAAGTGGCAGGAGGGAGGGAAAAGGGGAGAAGGAAAAATCTACATATGGAAAACACACATCCCAACAGGCGGGACTTAAAGCAACAGGGAAATGCCGGGTGGAACAAGGGCAACTGCAGGGACAGGGGACTGGCAGAGACTGGGGTGTCCACCCCAGCTTTTGGGGTGCTGTCTCCGTTTACTCAGGGAAATCCCATTTCTGACCCAAAATATCCCCCTATGGATGCCAGGCTGGGAGTGGGGGGCTGTAAAAAGGCAGGAAGGGCTTCAGGGGGATCCAAAGGAGGACAAGGAGCTCAGATTCTTCATTCCACAAGATGAAGGACTGAGCTGGAGTGACAGTGTAGTGGTGGATTCAGCTGGCAGCAGGGCTGGAGACCCCCTGGATTCACTCCTCAGGTCCCCACTTTTTATTTAGTATTTCCAGCACCAAGTTACCAACTGGTCTCTGGTTTTATTCCAAATGTTTTATGCGGATTCCATCTTCATTTGGGATACACTACCATGGGGGAAATAATGCCAAATTGACCCAAACAGACAAACTCTGGGAGAAAAGTATTCCTTTTTGGCAGTTTCCCTTCAAAACCTACTGAAAGCTTTTGTGAGGGAGTGAAGGTGCCTCTCCAGGCCTTCACCTGGCATCAGGTCTCTGTGTGGGATGGGCAATAGTGGGAATTTGGATCCCCTTGGGAAAAAATTGTATCCTTACAGGGTTGAAGAAGGGTAAAAAAAAGTGACAATTCAAGGTTTTATCCCAAGTGGATATATTTTACTTTCAGCCAGCACCCTGCAGCCTTTCTTCCCAGCTCCTGTGCCAGAAGTGGGACCAAAACCCATAAAATCTTCCCCAACTGTAAAGGCATGAATCTTGCCAGGGTTTAAACACAAAGTACATTCCCCTGAAATTTTAGGTAAAACCCTGGAATTGCAGCTTTTATCCTGAATGGGTGCATTTCCTTCCAGCTCCTGGAGGGCTGTGTGCATGGTGGAAGTTGTAGCTCGCCCCAAAATCTCCTAAACTACCCCCAGTTTTGAAGGTGTGACTCTTCTCAGGGTTAAAAAAAAAAAGAAGTATAAACCCCAAAATTTCAGGTTTTTATCCTGAGTGGATACATTTCCTCCCAGCTCCTGAAGGGCAGGATCCATGCTAGAAGGAGTTCCTAGCATTAAATCCAATCCTCAGTTTTGAAGGTGTGAATCACTCCAGCACTGAAAAAAAGTGTTTAAAAAATGGAATTTTGGGGGTTTATTCTGAGTGGCTTCATTTCCTTTGGAGCCAGCACTCTGCAGCAGTCCTTTCTCCCTGCTCTTGGAGAGCAGAATCCGTGCCAGAGGTGGGCTCTAGGACCATGCTCCCTAAAACGGTCCCCAGTTTTGAAGGCATGAATCATTCCAGGGTTAAAAATAAAGCACAAGCCTCTGAAATTCCAGGCAAACCCCTGAAATTGCAGGGGTTTATCCCGAGTGGATGCATTTTCTCCCAGCTCCTGGAGGGTTGGATTTGTGCTGGAGATGGTTCATAGGCCCAGAATCTGTTAAACTACCCTCGATTTTGAAGGCGTGAGTCACTCAAGGGTTAAAAAAAGTGTAAACTCCAAAATTTCAGGGGTTTGTGCTAAGTGGATTAATTTCGTCCTGGCTCCTGGAGGGCAGAATTCAGGCTAGAAGTGGTTCCTAGGACTAAAATCCACCCACAGTTTTGAAGATTGAATCATTTCAGGATTAAAAAAAGTGTGAAGCACTTAAATTTCAAGGTTTTCCTCCAAGCAGGTTAATTTTGCTTGGAGACAGCAGCCCTTCTTCCTGGCTCCTGGAGGGCAGGATCTGTGCTGCAGGTGGTTCCTGGGACCAAACACCACTGAATTCAACCTAAGTTTTGTAGGTGTGAATCATTCAAGGGGGGAAAAAAAGGTAACCCCCAAAATTTCATCCTTTCATCCCAAGTGGATGCGTTTCCTCCCAGGTTCTAGCATGCAGGCCTTGTGCCAGAAGTGATTCCTGGGACCAAACCCCGCCGAATTCAACCCAAGTTTGGACGGTGTGACTCAATACGAGACTAAAGAACTCCAGCCCCTGAAATCTCAGCTTTTCTCCGGGGCGGATACATTTCCTCTCGACTCCTGGAAGGCAGGACCCGCTACAGAAGTGGTTCCTGGGACCAAACCCCGCCGAATTCAACCCAAATTTTGACGGTGTGACTCACCGCAGAACTGAAGGGAAAAAGAGAAGAAAAAACAAAAAAAAGGCAAAAGCAAACGGGCTCCCCGCCGAAACCCGAGTTTTCCCCCGCGCATCCCGCCCCCGCGGGCGGGCAGAGGCGGTGCCGGGCCCCCTCCTCGCCGCTCCCCGCCCTCGGCCCCGCTCCGTGCGCTCCCTGCGCTGCGCTGCGCTCCGCTGCGGCGGTGTCGGGATGGCCCGGCGGGCGGGCTGGGGGCTCTGGGCCGCGCTGGGCTGCGGGCTGTGCCTGCTGGCGGGGGGACAGGAGCCGTGGCGGCAGCTCATCCAGTGGGAGAACAACGGCCGCGTTTACAGCCTCCTCAACAGCGGCGCCGAGTACGTCCCGCCGGGGCAGGAGCGCCCGCCCGGCAGCCGCTTGTTGCTGGCGGGGGCGGCGGGCAGCGTCCGCCGGCAGGCTCCGGGCTCCGGGACGGTGCGGGGACAGGCGAGACACCCCTTCGGCTTCGGGCAGGTGCCCGACAACTGGAGGGAGGGCCCGGTGGGCGACAGCGCGGCCGCGCAGCGGCGACCACCCGCCCGCGCCCGCCAGCCTTCATCCTCGGCGGCATCAGCGTCGGCATCGTCCTTCGCGTATGCCGCGGCGGGGCAGCCTCCGTACCCACAGTACCCCTTCGCCCCGCAGTACGAGCCCTACGAGGCGCCCCGGGCCTACGACGAGGCGTTTACCTATTACCGGAGCACCGGGGCCGGCGGGGCGGCCGCGGCGGCGGGGGCGGCGGCGGGGGCCAGCGTGGGGTACCCCTTCCAGCCCCGTGCCCGCCACGAGGACTACGGCGAGGAGCAGAGCCCCTACAGAGCCCACTACCCACCGCCCGAACGGCCCTACGTGCCCGTCGTGCCGCAGCCGGTGGACGGGCTGGACCGGCGGTATTCCCATAGCTTGTACCATGACACCGGCATTGCACCGGAGCAGAGCCCGGACTCGTACGCCAACCAACAAGCCGTCAACCACGGCGTGGCTTCCACGGATAACCTACAAGCGTCTGTCGGGACGGGGTATGGGGGTCAGTACCCGCCCTACGAGCCACAGCCGCCGTTCCGGGCAGTGGAGCCGTATGGGGTCCCTCGTTCCGAGTCCTACCTGCCTGCCAGGAGCCCCGAAATCCCCCAAGCTGTCCCCGATAGCCAAGCCCGAGTCAGCGTGGGCAGCGTCTACAGGCCCAGCCACGGCGGACGGGGTGAGTTTGGGGAGCAGCCTGGGGTGGGTGGCAGGTCCCTGGGACGGGATGTGCCCTGGAGTGCTTCCTTATCCCGGAGGGCAGAGCATCCCCGAGGGCCGAGCACCCGACATCCGTGTCTGATGCCAGTCACTCTTCAAGGATGCTGCCCCAGTGCTGAGGGGACAAATGTGGCTGAGAGGCCACTGAGGAGCTGTTGGAGACCCTACGTATGATGCTTGAGGTGGTGAAGAACAGAGAGGAAAGGGAAGGGATGTGAAGGAGCAAGTCCCAGTGTGGGGTCTGGGCTTGGGGTGTGTCTGTGTCGTGTCCTAGGTCATCCTGTGTTAGTAGAGTGGCTCTGTGCCATGTCCCAGGTCGTGGGACATGCTCGTGGGGTGGGTCTGGGCTGTGTCCCAGGCCCTGCTGCCTGGGTGGGATGGGTGTGTGCCATGGGCTGGGGTCATACCATGCTCCTGGGGTGTCCAGATGCCACATCCCAGATCATCCTGTATCCGTGGGGTGGCTGTGTGCTGTGGGTTGGGGTCATACCATGCTCCTGGGGTAGGATGGCCATGTGCCCTGTGCCAGGTCGGCTTGGATCATGGATGAATGGATCTGTGCTGCCTCAGCCACAGCCACTCGCCCCCCTCGCTCCCCCTGTGCCGGCTGCACCGGGGCTGCAGCAGGGACACCATCACTGCATGTCCCACTGACCCCAATCCTGATGAAATCCTGTGGCTTTTGGCTGAGCCTTGCCAAGAGTTTTTTATGCTCCGTGGTGAAATTGGAAGCAAGGCTGGAGAGCATGAAGAGCAGCAGCCTGGGGGATCAGCTCCCTGCCTGTCCCTTGGGAAACCCATCTCAGATGGAGCCTCTGACCAGCCTGACCCCATAACCCATCCAGCCCCATCCCTGGTTTCTGAGAAAAACCCGTCCCAGAGGATTTTGGCTGGGGGAAGCATCCAATCCGAGCCCTGCCTGTTGTGTGTGAGTGAGTAAACACAGCAAGAGTGGCCGGGCTGGGTCAGCCCAAGGTCCGGCTGGGAAAGAGCTCAGGGACAGGGTTTGTGTGGAGAGGACCTTCCTCTGGATCCACGCTGGCCTTGCCAGGAGCAGCCTCTCCTGCTGGGGATGGGGGGCAATAGATGTGAGGGATGTGGGGGGTGAAGTATGTGAGGATGGGGGATGCAGGGACAAAGGATGCAGGGATGAGGAATGCTGGCAGCCCCGTGCCTCTGGGAGGGACGCCTGGGGACAGCTGCCCTGCAGATGACCCGAAACAGTGAAGGGAAGAGGGAAACTTGCCTGCCAAGTTTATTGTCTCCTTGTTGGCAACAGCTGTGTCCTTCAAGGATCCCTGGACGCTGGGCCAGGAGGTGACAGTGCTGTGGCTCCGCCAGGGGAATCAGGTTGCTTGTGGGTGGGTGGACAACCCTCGTTGGTCCGTCCAAATGCCACTCACCTCTCAGTGCCAGAGCCCCATGCCTTCTCCTTCACATTTTTCCTTAATAAACCTTAAGATCATCCAGCCAATTTAGAGAGGCGGCCTGGCCTCTCCTCCGGGTCACTTGCTGCTCTCGCCACCCAAGCTTTGTTTAGGGAAAGCTGTCACCTCCCTGCAGCTCACCAAAAGCCTCTCCAAGCCTGTCACCTGCAGGGCCACCCTTCAGGATGCTTTCTTAATTGGTCAAAACACTTCATAAAGCTGAATCAGATGTTAATTATGCATCTAAGCTCCTTAAGAGCCTCCTAATCCCACCCGGCTCCGCCAGGAATGTGCAGCATTCCTGACCCCTTGCTGGGGTACCTGGGGGGTTAATTAAGCAATTAGATCCCACCAGCTTTTATGAGGGGATTTATAGGGACTTATGTGAGCATGGTGGATTGTTCACCTCCCTCCGTCCAAACCAGGGGGAGGTGTCTTGGAAGAAGAGTTGGAGCAGTTTCCAGTCCTAAATCTATAGGTGACCAAGTCATGATGTAGGTGAGAGAGGAGCATCTCTGTGTGGGTTGGCCAAAAGGGGGGAACTCCAGGCCCAAGGAGATGGAGAGGAGACCCCAGAAGTCTTCATGTCTCCTGCTCATAACTACTGTGGAGGACCCAAGGGTCACCCTGATCTTTCTCTGGGGCTAGATCACCTCAGGAAAGTGACTCCCCTCTTGTGGCATTTGGACAAGGTGCCGGCTCTCAGCAGGGCTTCTCACTCTTGACTGACCCTTAGGAGGCATCTCCAGGGCCTTCCTCACCCTGACCCCTACTTGGACCCAATCTCCAGAAGGGTTTTTCACCTTGACTTCATGGAATCATCACTTTTGGAGTGAAAGTGGGTTTTGGGAATCCTGTGGGGTGATGGGGATTTTGATACCCGCTAAGCTTGAGCTGTGGTTACATCTGAGGGTGACATCACCCATGGATGGGGCACCTGGGCCAGGAGATGATGGTCTTCCTGGGAATATCTTCCTTTAGTGGGTTTGGAGGTCAGTTTGAGTTGATTCCAGGTGTTTAACAACCAACTGGGGATCCCAAGATTCAGTGAGGATGAAGGGGGGTGACAGAAGGTGCTGTAGGAGGGATTCTGCAGAGGTGGGATGGGATTCGGTGGGATGGGGTAGGATGAGATGGGAAGGGATGATGAAAGGGTATGTCAGGAGATGCTGGAGAAGTGATGCTGCCTGGCTTGGATAGGATGGGGGATGAAGGGATGAGGCTGGGGGAAGGATGCTGCAGGGATGGGGTGGGATGGGATGAGGTTAAGGAGTGCACCAAGAATCACTGGAGAAGGGATGCTGTGGGGATGGGATGGAATGAAGGGGTTCACCAGAAAGTGGTGGAGGAATTCTGTGGGGATGCTGCATGGATGGGATGGGGTGAGATGGGATGAAGGGGTGTATCATGAGGTGCTACAGGAGGGATGCTGTGGGGATGGGATGGGGAGATGAAGGGGGCATTGGGAGGTGCTGGAGCCAAGGTGCTTCAGGGATGATATGGGATGGGGTTAAGGAGTAATGGGGTGAGTCCTAGTCACTCAGGATGTCCCCATGTCCCCATTCCCACTGCTAACCCCCCCCTGCTTTGGTGCTCCTGCCTTTCTAGGTGTGGGACCCAGCACTGCTGGGCACAGGGAGGAGGAGCAGCTGCCCTCCTGGCAAACTGCTGGAGCTGGGATTTTCGGGCTAAGCCTGGCACACCTGCACAAACAGCGCCGTGGGGAGCAGGCCGGCCTTTTTTTATTATTCTGATTTTCACGGTGAAGAAGAAGGAAATCTTCTCTGGCAGCTCCCAGGGCAGGCTGAGGGGCCGAGGAGGAAAAACAAACATTTTCCTGCTGTGGTTGTCCCGTTCCAGAGGCAGAAACAGGGGGGGCTGCCAGGCCCCTCACTTGCAGGAGGTGGGAAAATGCTGGCTCAGCAAAAAAAGCCGGGATTTGGCCAGCTGGGATGGGGACAGTTGGGTGCCCTGCTGTGCCCTGTGAACATTGGCAGGGTGGGGAGGCCCGACCCTGCCATCCCATTCACTCCAGAGACCCCGGCACTTGCGGTTTGACCCTCTGCTGCTGAAAATCAGGCGCGAGACCCTACAATAACAACAGGGCCATCCAGGGCGAGCTCCATCGTGGGGGGAAAATAAAACTCCCCGTTGGTAAAGGAGTCGAATTTCTCTCTGGAGCGTCCAAGAATTTATTATAAACAAGAGGGGGGAGGAAAAGCTGTTTCATAAATGATGACAAATGTTCCTCTCGCCGGCTCAGGGTCGTTCTCCATCGCTTTTTATATTAGGAATTTTTTTAAGGGAGGGGGAAAAGTCTTTCCAGGCTCTCCTGATTTTCATGCCCCCGGCATGTGAGGCCCCCCTGGGCATTACATCAGCAGCGATGACCAGGCAAGCGGGGCAGGAAACGAGCTCCAATGGAGTGACGTGATCCCTCGAGGGAAGGCAGGCCCAGAAACAAGGAGGCATTGTTCTTCTTGTCCAAAGAAAAAGAGAAGAAAAAGGAAATAGGCTGGAAGCTGTCTGGGGGCAAAGAGCTGGTGGGGCTGGAGCCCTTGGGTGCCTTGGAGGGCGATGGGGATGAGGGTGGGGGCAGGAACCAGGATGGGGATGAAGGTGAGGATGGGAGAGGGGTGGGCAAGAGGATGGGGATGTAAAAGGAGATGGGGATGAGGAGTGATGATGGGGATGGAGATGAAGATGGGAACAGGGCTGGAGATGGGATTGGACATGAGGATGGGGATGCAGAAGAGGATGAGGGGTGAAGACAGGGATGTTGATGAAGATGGGGATGAGAATGGGGACAGGGATTGGGATGGAGGAGGGGGCTGTGCGTGATGATAGGAATGAGGAAGGGGATGAGGATGAGGGGTGAAGATGGACATGGGGATGAGGATTGGGATGAAGATGGTAACAGGAATGGAGATGAAGATGGGGACAGGGATGGGGAGGGGGCTTGGCATGAATATGAATATGGGGAAACAGAAGGGGATGAGGGGTGAAGATGGGGATGGGAATTAGGAGAGGGATGGGCATGAGGACAGGGATGGGATGAGTGAAGATAGGAGTGGCCTTGAAGATGGGGACAGGAATGGGGGTGGGGAGGAGGGTGGGAATGGCAATTAGGATGGGAATGTGGAAAAGGCTGAGGGGTGAGGATGGGGATGTGGATGGGGATGGGCTGGGGACAGGGATTGGGACAAGGATGGGAATGGAGATGGAGGCAGGCTGATGAGCTTGCAGGAAGGTTGTTGTGGAGCAGAACTTTACAGAGGGCTGGGAGAAGGGAAACTGAGGCACAGAGTGCCTGGGGAGCATCCCCCCCTCTCCCAGTGCTTCTTGAGGGGCAGATACCAGGGCACTTTCTGGATCAGTGGTGGCAGAGGAGCCTTTGGGAAGGGGAGATGTGAAAGGACAGTACTGTGGGGGGAAGTTCCAGCTCCAGTGGGGCTCCATAATGATGCTGGAAAGCAAGGCAGCCCCTGCCTGTCCCTGTCTGTCTGTCTGTCTGTCACAGCTCACTTCAGTGTGGCCCCAAGCACAGGGAACTGTTGGGAATTAAAGGAGATGAGGGACACCAGCATGGGCTTTCTGGGGTTAGCAGAACTGACCCCACTTTCACCCTTGGTTTGGGGTGAAAAACAGGAAACAGGACAGGAAATATGGATCCTCCTATTTTGGGGTCATGCCACCCCCTGTCCCTGACTGCCATGGGGTGGGGGGCTTGGGGGAACTGCAAAATCCCTCGCAGAGGGGCCGGGCAGGGCTGAGTGTAATCGCTTCCAGGAGGACGGGTTGAGCAATCCTGCTGTAGGAAAATGAAGGATTGGGATTTGCCAGCAGGAGCCGGGAGGGAAGGGGAGGGGAAGGAAGGATTTTCCATCTGCAGCTTAAAATTAAAAAAACGTGGTGGCGATGGAAGGAAACCTTCCTCGCCTTGGTTGCTTCAAGGAGGGGACTGTGGTGTCCCCAGGCCTCGTTCCCAAGCCCTGTCCCTGTCCTCAGGGCTGTCCCCATCCTCCTGGCAGGTCTCCCCGACTTGGTGCCAGACCCCAACTATGTGCAAGCATCCACCTACGTGCAGAGAGCTCACCTGTACTCGCTGCGCTGCGCTGCCGAGGAGAAGTGCCTGGCCAGGTAGGAGCAGCTTTCCTGGCAGTGGGATGTGTCCTGGGATGAGGAGGACGTGGGGACATGGCAGGGAGAGAGGGAGGGCCTGGGGTTAGGGGGACATGGGCACAGGGGGATATGGAAGGTCCTGGGATGAGGGGCACATGGGAGAGAGAGGGGGGACCTGGGGCAACGGGTTATGGAGACATGGGTGGGGAGAGGGGGGAGCTGGGGAGTGGAATGGGGGATGTGCTGATAGGGGAGGAGGACAGAGGAGGATGAAGGTGAAGGATGAAAGAGGAAAGGGAGGAGGGAAGGAGGAAAAGGATGAAGGAGAAAGATGGAGGGCAGGAGGAGGAAAGGGGAAAGAGGAAACAGGAAGGAGGGATGGGGAAGGGAGTGATAGAGAAGAGGAAATGGAAAAGAGAAGAGGGATGGGAAAGAAGGAGGATGAAGGAAAAGGATGGGGAGAAGAAAAAAAAGGGAAAGGCTTGGAAACAGGAGAAAAGAAAGGGAAGGGGAAGGAGGCTGGATGAAAAGAATGGATAGGAGAAGGAAAGGGGAAAGGGAAGCAAATAGGAAAGGAGAAAGGACAGGGGAGGGAGAAGAACAGGGAAAAGGGAAAGGAGGAAGGAAAGGGGAAAGGAGAGAAAAGAAGAAAGGGAAAGGAGGATGAAGAAGAAGAGGGGAAAGGAGAGGAGAAGGAAAGAGGGAAGGAGAGAGGAAAGAGCAAAGGGAAGAGTAAAGCAAAGCACGGCAGGAGGTGTGGGGTGGGTGCTGTTTCCCTCCTTCTTTTTTCATCATTTCATTTTCCATGGAGGAAACTCTCCCTACAGAGGTACTCGCTGGGGATTTTCCTCCTCGGGGTGCAAAGGCTGACACTCCACCCTGCACTTGGGGGGGCTTCTGTGCCCCCGGGGCTGGGGCTGAGGGGACATGGCGTTTGACCCTCCCTGATGTCCCCAGCACTGCCTACACCCCCGAAGCCACCGACTACGACGTGCGGGTGCTCCTACGGTTTCCCCAGCGGGTGAAGAACCAGGGCACGGCCGATTTCCTGCCCAGCCGGCCCCGGCACAGCTGGGAGTGGCACAGCTGCCACCAGTGAGTTCCCCCTACCCAACCTCCCCTCCACCAACCCATCTTTTGGTGGCTGCTTTATGGCTTTTCAGTGGCATTTCCCCCGTTTTGCAGCTTTGCTTTGGGATCCTGGTGGGAGCGGGTCACCTTTGTTTGCCTCCTGTCCCTAAAGCCACCACGCTGCAGCAATTAATGCCCCCATGGAGGGAGCTGGAAAGCTGCTGTGGACTCAGGGTTGATGGGGAGCCCCCCAAATCACATCTGGGGAGGGGATGGCATCATTTTGGAGGTCACCCTGACTGTGGCCTCCCTTCATCCCTAGGCACTACCACAGCATGGATGAGTTCAGCCACTACGACCTGCTGGATGCCACCACAGGCAGGAAGGTGGCTGAGGGCCACAAGGCCAGTTTCTGCCTGGAGGACACCACCTGTGATTTTGGCAACTTGAAGCGCTACGCCTGCACCTCCCACACCCAGGTGACCTTGGTGGGGCTGGTGGAAGGGCCTGCTCAGGGTTCACTGCCTCCCCAACACACCTGAACCCACTTTTGTCCCCACAGGGCTTGAGCCCGGGCTGTTACGACACCTACAACGCTGACATCGACTGCCAGTGGATCGATATAACAGACGTGCAGCCAGGCAACTACGTCTTGAAGGTGGCCAGGGTCCCTGAGGGAGATCTTTGGGGCAAATATACCTGATCTGGGTTGGCTTGGAATCTCCCAACCATCATGTTCAGGACTTTCTTTGGTGGCATCCCTCTAACATGGGTTTAGGTGCTGCTTGTCCCCTCTCTTACTAAGATTTTTGGGGGTGTTTTTCCTTCCCTTTCCCCCATTTTTAGGTTCAAGTGAATCCCAAATACATCGTCCTGGAGTCAGACTTCACCAACAACGTGGTGAGGTGCAACATCCACTACACCGGACGCTACGTCTCCACCACAAACTGCAAGATTTCCCAGTAAGGAGATGGCCATGTGGCCTTCCATGTCCTTCTCTTCCATCTCTCTTGCTTCATTCTTCCCTTGGCCATCAGAAAAGAGCAGTTGGGGGTTGGAACTGAGCAGTTTAATTCCCTTTTTCCTCCCTCCCATCCATGTTTCCTCTGTGAACAGAATAAGAAAGCTGGTTTTGGCCAATGGTGTGACTGGGGGTTGGTGTCTCACTCCCTTTTGGGATGTTGATAATTGAATTTTGTGGGATTTAATTGTCTTTCCTTTCAGATCTTGATGGGAGCAGGACCAGAGGGATGTCACCTGCCTCAGCCTCTGTCCTCCTCTTCAGAAAATGCCTGAGCTCCTCTGTCTCACCAGAGACCCCAGAGCCCACGAGCAGCCCCTCGAGACCACCCGGCCCAAAAACCCCCAATGCCTTCCCATCAAAAGGAGGGAAAGCCAGAAGGAATCTTTGAAATTTACTTTATACAGAACTTTTCTTTAGTCTTGTGAGGTTTTTTTTGGTTTTGTTTTGTTTTTTTTTTACCAATTCTTGAGAGGATCCAGTGCTGGGTTTTAGCTGGAGTAAAAGCAGGGACCCATAAGTGCTGTGCAATGATGTAAATGCATATTAGCTCTGTAGTCCTTATAACCCCTTGGCCTTTATTTTTTGGGGGGAGGGACAGTCTCCTGCCATTCCATGTTTCCCAGGGAGAAGAAGAGCCTGGATTTGGAGGTGCTGCCCCCGCAAGGATGCTTGACCCCTCTTTTAGAGGTGGCTGCCACACTGCGATGCTCTGGATACTTTTGGGACCGAAGGTGCTGGAAACCCCATCACCTTTAACAGGGAACTTGCTCTGTCTGTCCAGTTTTTATAAACATGGAGAGTCCTTGAGATGACTGGAAGTCTTGGTTTATTATTTTTATGACTATTAACGTTATTGTTATTTTCACAAGCTTTAAAACCAGAAATCATTAAAACACATTGCTTTTGAGGGGTTGGTGTTTAACTGAGGCCACAGTGGCACCACAAAAACTGGCCGAGGGATGTCCTTGGGCCATCCAGGATGGGGATCTCTCCTGAGAGGTGACTGTTGTCCTTCAGTCCTGGGTGCTGGGGACGAAAGGGCACAACCCATGGGAGATGGGCAAGGTGGACTCCCCAGGACATCCCTAGTGCTCCTCGCTGCCTGCCTGCACTGGAGGGGGAGTGTGGGACACGGCCACCCTCTTGGTGCCATCCTGTGGCTCTGGCAGCTGCAACCGGGTCTTCACACCCTAATGACAGGTCCTTTTCCCTGCCTTCCACATCCTGCCCCCCTCCCAAGCCTTGCATCCCACTCATTCATTCCTGTCTCCCCATCTCCTCCCGTGCGTGTTCCCCCCGGCCGCTCCGTTCCAAGACCACGCCCCGCCCTCCAGTTCGCTGCCCCGCGCATTCCCGGTCCCTGTTTTGGCACGGGGCCCCATCCCGGGAGCCCTTCCCGGGACCCTTCCCGGGATGCGGAGTCCAGGAGGGAGCGGGGCTGGCGGGGGCTGCAGTGTCCGCACGCGGCCGGCAGGCGGCGCTCCTGCGGCGCGATGGGCGCGCCGGGGCCGGGGGAGGAGGAGAAACTGCGGAGCTTGAACTGTTGCGATTAAATACAATAAAAGCTCTTTTACGCTCCTATTGTTATTCTATTATTTATTCTACTGTTATTTTATCCTACTGTTGTATTTTTTTTGTATTATTGCATTTGAGCTTCGTTCTGATTTTTTTTTTTAATTCTCCTATTATTACATATAAAATGTTTATTAAATAAAGGTTGTAGGACAGGGGCATGGCCTGAAATGCCGACTCCAGGGGACACGAAGGCCCTGGGGCAGGAATAAAGCCCCTGGGGCTGGAGCCAAACCCAGAGCGATGGTGGAGTGAAGGAAACGCTGGGGTTGGAGCTGAAATAAATCCCATGGAAAGGGCATGGAGAGGTCTGTAAGGACTGTTCCTGGAACCCTATGGGGCAGGTTCAGCCCTGCTCACCACTGAGACCATCCAGGCTGGGCCCTGCACCCTGCCCTCCTCCCCCTTGCCCCCAGGAGCAGTGAAGAGGCCAGTAAGGCCACTGGAGTTCCTCTAGGGCAAGGGGACTGTCCCCCATATCAATCATGATTGGGGTCCACTCCAAAACCGAGCCTCAGCAAGGGCTGAAAAACCCAGGTGGAGATGTTGGGATCCTCCCCTAGAGCCAGGGACCCCAGCACGTCCCTGTCCTGGGGATGGGTGCTCCCTCCCAGCCAGGGTAGAGGGAGCAGCAGAGGGAGCACCACGGGCACGCTTTGTCCTTCCCAGGCTTTATTCGGCTCTGGCCCCACGCTCACACGGAGGCACGGGAGCACCTCCAGCTGCCCACGCCGACGGCCAGCACGATGCCCGCCACCCCCACGCCAGCCACCACACAGAGCAGCCCCGTCCCCACGCCGGGCACGGCCGTCACCCCACCTGCAAAACCAAGAGGGGTGTCACTGCTTGCCACGGGGGGACACATCACAGGGGCACAGCCAGCAGGGACTCACCCTGACCTCGCTCCTGTCGCTGTCCCTCCATGTCCAGGTCCCTCAAGAGCAACACAGGGCCAATGACCACGTCGGCTTCAGCCTCTTTCCCTAGGGAGGAAGGAGTGATGAGGCTCATCCTGCCACCCCGGGGTGTCCCCTCTGTCCCTGTGGGGACCTTACCCTTGGCGTTGTGGCGCCGGAAACGGCGGCCGGGCCATTGCTCGAGGGAGTTGAGACTCCGGGAGAGGGCAGGGGAGCCGCAGTTGCCCATCTCGCAGCAGCTGCAGATATCCCGGGTGCCTTCCACAGGTGCCCAGCTGCAGCAGGGAGGGAAGATCATCACCAGATCCCCTCGTGGCACCCACAGAACGTTTGTGCCCCCCCGAGTCTGGGTCTGTGACCCCATCCCTTGTGCCACACAGGGCTGTGGGCTGCTGGTCCTTCCTGGACGTGCCGCAGCACGGCACAGCAGCTACTCACGTGTTTCTGGCTTTGTTGAAGGAGCAAGCCTTGTTCAGGGGGTCCGGGCTTTGGTCTGCTGGGGTCACCTTTAGGTGGCAGGTGATGTAGATCTGTAGGGAGCGGAGAGAGAGAGGTGTGGACCCACCCGTGTGGACAGGAGCTGGTTTTGGGGCTGGCAGGGGACAGGCAACCTTACCAGGTTCCTGGTGTCCCCTGCGAACCTGAAGACATCGATCCTGAAGCGCAGCACATCCTCTCGGGGTCGGGGGGTGATGAAGGCAGAGCTGGTGTCATCTGATCTCCCATCAACCAGGCACCTGGGGGAGGGATCGCGGGGGGGTTGTCAGCACTCTGGTGGATCCCCCACCCACCCCACGTGCCCCGGGGCTCACCCGTTGAAGTCAATAATGGTGTAGTGGGGTGAGGAGTCAGCGCCGGGGCTGAGGGCGGCCACGCAGCTGTCCACAAACAGCCGCAGTGGCACGTGGCTCTCGGTGCCCACCTCCGCCTGGATGTTGAGGACATCACCCAGCTGGAAGCCAGTGAAAGGTCTCTCAGCACTCCAGTCCTCTGCAAGGGGTGACAACAAAGAGGGGTTGGCTCTGCTTGTCCCCGAGCTCTCATAGGAGCAAAGCCCGAAAGGAGGAGCGATGGGGTTTGCCATGGTGTCCCCGCTGGGCTGCTGGGGAGCATTCTTGCACTGGAGAAAGGTGGCAAATCCCCATCCACAGGTCGGTGTGGCTTCCCACCTACCATTCATGAGGCGCAGGGAGAACACCAGCTTCTCTTCTGCTGACAGCATGGAGTTGAAGGGAGCCCAGGTGGGCCGGATGGCATTGCTGCTGACGTTCTCCCTCCTGGAGAAGGACCACTGAGCATAAACATATGGCCCCATACTGACTGCCAGGGACCGGGGTGAGGACACTGAGGGCAGGAAGGCCTCACCTGGGGTAGTGGCACTCAATAGGGATGATGGCAGGGTTGGTGCGGATGATGACGGGGTTGCTGGCAGGGCTGGGGTCGTAGTTGAGCAGCGTGCGGTAAATGAGAGAATCCTGTGTGATCTGGGCAGAAAAAGAATTGAGACGCCATTGAGACGCCACCCCTGTCCCCAGCATCACCACCAGGCCATGTATTCAGCCTTTCCCAACTGGAAATGTTGGGAAAATCCAAAGGGAGGAAAAGTGGGTAGAGAAGGAGCCCTGCTGTGTTTTCAGTGAGTTAAACTAATAGGCTACAACATGAGTGAAATGGATCTCACTGTGAAATGGCTTTGTGCCATCTGGTGGAACGGTCAAAGCAGCTGTGAGAAAAATGCTCCAATTTGGGGAAAATACCTGCTCATCCTTCCCCTGGTGTGTTCCTCTATGGTGCTTTGCATCCAGCACCTCACACTCCCCCAGCCTCACAGGGACTGCCTGATGCACAGCCCCTGGAGCTGCTCCAGAAGGTGGGGGAGTCAGGTGGGATCCCAGGACCAGAGGAAGCCATGCAAGGGGAAAAGTCTCCCCTGGAAAGGTCTCATCTGCACGGTGCTGCCGTGCAAGGGGGAAGGTCTCACCTGCACAGTATGACCACGCAAGGGGAAAGGTCTCACCTGCACGGTGCTGCCGCACTCGTGGAGCCCGGCGGCGAAGGTGACGGTGTTGTGGGCGCGGTTCAGCGAGGAATGCTTGCACGCTGCCGGCCCCAGCGTCAGGTCGGCCGCATTCACCAGGCGGCCGGTGCCGAAGAGGTCCCTGTGCACCGTCACCACCAGCTGAGCCTCCTGGCACTGCACCATCACCGGGTGCTGCCTGTAGGTGCCCGGAGCTTGGGGTTCCCCCACCCAGGACCAGGTGTTGGGGTCTGCCCGCGCCTCCTGGCTCGCTGGGTCACCCCAGGAGAAATCCCAGGGTGGGTAGGCAGCCACCTCGCCCACGGTCCAGCAGAGAAGAGTGAGAATCAAGCTGCTTTTGGGTCCCATCCCTCCTTCTTCCAGCAAACCCGGGCACAGAGGACTGGGGCTGCTCCTCCAGCCTTTATATCCCTCCAGGAGCAGGAGCCATCTGCCCCTGGGCTCCCCTTTGAGGGCCAATGGCACCCAAAGGCCAGCCCTCGTGGGTGCAGGGACAGGGGAGGCACGACCCCGTCATTTCCGGGGTGCCGGGGGCTCCCCGCTCCCAGGCTGCCCAAGGCAAGAGCAAACATCCTCAGCAGCCTCTTCGGGGAAGTTGTTTATAAAACTCAGCAGAAGCTGGAGACGGGGAGACTGGTACAAAGTGACTTGTTTAGGTTAGAAAGTGATAAGGGGCTTTTCAAGGCTGCTGGGGAGGTGGCAGCGGTGGGGAGAGCAGGGTCCACGATCCTAAATCCCAGGGACTATCCCAGTCTGGCACCGTTGGTGCTCCTGGGATTTTGGTTTTCAGCTCGGATGCTGATGTGGTGGGGGGCCAGCAGCCCACATGCTCACCAAAGATGGGCTTTGTGCATCCCCCTGCTCTCGGCAGGGCCAGGATGAGATGTTGGGTCAGCAGCAATGGAAAGCCCTCACCCCTGTCACAAGGGTGGCTGTTCTCAGCGGGGGCCCAACAGCCCCTGTTTCAGCATCAGCAGTGAGGTCAGAGCCCCAGCCACTCCTTTTTAACTCTGCTGTCCTTCCCTGGCTCACTCTGTTACGTTTGTTCTGCTGTCTTCAGGGAACAGGGCTTGGTGAGAAAAAGGAAAGATGCTTAAAAAGATATCCTATAGATTTTTTGAGCCTCATTATTTATTAACTCCATTATTAGGGGGCTATTTGATTATTATTACAAGCCTAATTATGCTTATTATTATGGAGTTTCTATCCCTTCTTTTGAGTGTCTTTACTCTTTTTCACTACCAGAGCTCTGCCAGCATCCCCTTGGCTCCATATAAGTGGTGACCCTTTTCACAGCCCAAATCCCTCTCCATCTTTCAGGATGTCCTTGACGAACCTTAGGGACAGCAGAAATCCCCTCATCTGCATGTTTGAGCTGGAACAGCAGAGCCATTTCAGGGAAAAGGAAGAGAAACAAAAAGTTCTGGGGGCAGAGATTGACCAGCCCGATTGTAGCAGAAATCCCACTGGTTTTGGACTTGGACCTGACTCAACATCCCCAAAATGCACCTGTGGGAAGATTTATGGACCAGTATAAAACCTTCCACTTCTCCTTCAGGTGCCAATGCCCCATCTCTGCTGCCAGCTGGTCCAGGACTTCTCCCACCGTGTTTAAAATACCTTGAAACTGGCACTTGCATGGAAATGCCAGGGATTCCAGAGGCTGAGCTCCTGTGAGATAAGGGCAGCAGCAGATGCTGATTCAGTAAATATGTGGCTGCCCCCCTCCTGGGGGAAGAATCTCTGCTCAGATGAGTCCTTGGCTGCAAGGACCACAGGACATGCCTGGTTTCACCATGGAGGGGCTACAGCTCATGGGTCTCTGGGTACCAGGGCTTGATCCCAGCAGGAGAATGAATCCCTTGGATGGGTCACCTTGTGTTTACAGAGCTCGAATGAGATACGCTCACAGACTCTGGGAAGAGAGGCTGTTTCTGAAAAAAAGGGGATTTCTACCCTCCCAGTTTGATTCCAAGCACAGTACACTGGCTGATGGGAATGGAGTCATGGACCAGCACAGCTGGGAAAAGAGCATGAGCTCATTATTTGGGAAAGGCAGAGAGCAGAAAGTCCCTGGGCACTGGACAAGCACAGACCCCAGTGTTGCCCCACCATCATATAAAGCACATCTCATTTTCCCTTATAGCAAAGTTTTAAGTCTAGCCCCTCAGTCAGTGCTGGGGATGCTGCCCAGGAAGGTCAGAGAGCTTTATACTATCCCCCCTTTCCTTATTGACCAGATTCAGCCCATACTCATCTTCCTTCCTGGCACCAGGGGAGGTGTTTTGTCCATGCCCAATGGCACAGACAAGGATTTTATTTTAAAGGGTCCCTCTGTGTGTCTCAGCAAATCAGAGACAGTCCCTGCACCTGTGCCAAAAAGTGGTTAGAGGCCTGAAAACCTGGAGAAGGTGCTGATCAAGAAGAAAGTGGCAATGAGAAGGTTCAACTTGTCCCAACAGACACAACTTGTGGCCTGACAAGAGAAAATATTTCTTCTCCTTCAAAGGGCTTGCATCCCCTAAAATCTTAAGTTCAGCTTGGGACCCTGCACCAAAGACTGCAAGGTAACATTTATCCTAGAACATCTGGCTGAGGGTCTCCCAGGTGCTGGATAACTCCCCAGGACACACAGGTGGAAAAGATCCCTTTCCTCTGTTTTCTGTGACCAAGACAAGCCCCCTGGGGTAGGTTAGGGGGCTGCAGGAGTCATCCTGCTCTCTGCAAATCCAGTCCAAGAGGTGGCCGTGCCATAGGCAAACCTCAGCTCCCCACAGGTATCACTATGAATCCAGGCACCTGAATTTGCTCCAACAACAAACAGCATTTCAAGGTGTTCAGCTGGTCCAGTTCCCTCCCCTGCTTAAAGTGGGAACCTCTCCCAGCCTGTGGAGAGCACCAGGGTTTAGGGATACGTGTCTTGCCATTATGGCCACTCTGCTGAGCAGAAGAGCCCACATGCCACAGCACTAATAAAA
>VXAU01005785.1:1229366-1247153 GCA_013399695.1 Formicarius rufipectus | reverse complement strand
AAAAAAAAAAAAATCAAGTGTGACCCAGAAATGTCAGAGAGTCCCTTTTTGGAGGGGGGTGAGGGAGAAGCAGAGGAAGAAATTCCAACCCTGGCCCAAGGACTGTTTATACATTTCTGCCAAGGCTTGTTACGTACAACTATGTGTAAACAGTCCTTGGGCCAGGGTTGGAATTCCTGCCTCTCTGTCCCAGGAAGAGCCAAACCCACCGACCCTCATATTGTCCCAGCTTCCTCATGCAGCAAAGCTGCGTTTTCCTCCCAAAAATTACTTGAGGCAAGAGGAGAGTGGTCCAAGTTTTACTAAATGCTTCAC
The DNA here is from genome assembly GCA_013399695.1 of Formicarius rufipectus. Taxonomy (NCBI): domain Eukaryota; kingdom Metazoa; phylum Chordata; class Aves; order Passeriformes; family Formicariidae; genus Formicarius; species Formicarius rufipectus. The sequence goes on along the minus strand of VXAU01005785.1, from coordinate 1,246,838 downwards.
TCATTGAGAAAAGTTTCCAGCATCAAGCAGACCCATGTGACTCCATGAATAGGTAGAAGTGTTTGGAGACTAAACCCAACTTTACGGTTGTGCAGACAAGCAAACAGCATCTAGGTCACGATTTTTCAAATCAGTTCCCAAAGAGGTGTTTGAGAGAAGTTCATGGAGGGGTGGTAAGGCCATACAAAGCTCTGCTGAGAGCAGGACAGGAGGAGAAGGAGATAAAATGGGGATTAGGGAGGCAAAACAGCACAGTTAAAGTCAGCATGAAGATTCAGTCCATCTTCTCAAGGAAGACTTCTTCCCTCTCCTCACCGGGCCCCTCACAGCTATCCAATAAAAAGGTATCAGTTGGAGGGAGCAGAAGTCCCTGGTTTCAGCTTTCAGACTGGGTTGCTGTGTTTCTGGCAGACAGTCAGGGCTCCCAGAACAGCAAGGATCAGGATGACCAGCCCAGCAACTGCAGCCAGTCCCAAAACCATCCATGGGTGACCTACAGCTAGGAAGGAAAAAGGAGGAGGTGGTTACAGCCAGAGCCAGGACCTGTCCCCCAAACCATCCCACTTCCCTGGCTTCGCCTACCTTGTGAAAGAACCCTCCTCTCTGTGTGATTCTGCCAGCTGTGGATGAAGAGAGGTCCAACCACAACATCTGCTTCTTTCACTGAGGGATCTGAAAGGGAGGACCTGTGAGCACTCCAACTCATTTGAGCCTCTCCAAAGTCTTGGACTGGCATTAGGGAGCCAACAGGTAGTGAAGCAGCTCCAGCTTGGCACAGACCAAGAGACATACCGGGCTGGGAGGGCAGGTCCCTCCGGACACGTCCTCCTGGCCTTCGGAAGGGAGCAGGCAGCCTCCTGGAGTGCCTGGCCAAGCTGCAGCTCCTCATCTCACAGCAGGAACAGATGTCCCACGTACCTTCCACAGGAGCCCAGCTGGAAGAGAGGCCCACTCGTTGGTAGGAACCCCTATTTGGGGTCTGTTAGCAGAAACTCAAACCCTCCAACCCAGGTTGGATCCCACCTCCCTGAGAAGTGACACACCATGTGAGAAGCCCAAGAACCTGTTCCAGTTACTCACAGGTTGCTGGCTTTGCTGAAGGAACAGGCCTTGTTCAGAGGGTCTGGAGCTTGGTCAGCTGGGGAGACCTTCAGGTGGCAGGTGATGTAGATCTGAGCAAGGCAGGCAGAGCAGAGGGGTTTGACTGTCAGATGCCTTCATGTCTTTCCCACAAACCATGACTTTGGTCCCCAGTGGGGCCACCAACTCCACAGGGCAGGTCAAGGCCCTCCAATGGCTCAAGGCACTTAGGGTTATAACTATCAAAGCCCATCAGAAGGGCTTGTCTTCACTAGACTCAAAACTGATCCTTGGCTCAGAGGGCCATGATCCAGCAGCTATGGTATAGAATGACCTCATCCATACGTTGGTACCAGGCAGTTGGCTTGGGAACATAGTTCTAGACAAAGCCCACTTTAATGCCCTGATGGAGCAAGGCTCTCCTCCACAGAAGGGAGTCAAGTGCTTTAGGAAGGATTTACCAGATTGCTGGAGTCTCCTGCAAACTTGAAAGCATCGACTGTAAACTGCAGCACATCTTGCCTGGGTCTTGGGGATATAAAAGTTGAGGTGGCATCATCCAGCTGCCCATCCACCAGGCACCTGGACACAAACACAGGGGCCAGCAGGGTCCCACTGTCAGACATCTCCATAATCTTGCAGAAAGGTCTGTTCAAGCAAGGACATAGCCAGCTCTTACCCGTTGAAGTCAATGAAGGCATACTGGGGAGAAGAGGTCCTGTCCATAGTCAGGGTGGCCACACAACTGTCCACAAAGAGCCTCAGAGGCATGTGGTTCTCTGCATCAACACCAGCTTGGAAGTGGAGGACATCTCCCAGTTGAAACACAGTGGAGGCTCTCTCGGCACTCCAGTCATCTGGAAGGACAGAGGTCACCAGGCACTCTTCCATGGGGAGCTGGTTTGGGCTTCACTGCTTCTACCCAGAATCCTGCCCAAAACTGAACCATCTAGAGGAATCACAGCTGCCAGAGGAGATCCTCACCCCAAAACTTACCATTCATGAGGTGCAGATAGAAGAGCAGCTTCTCCTCTGAGGACAGGGTAGAACGGAAGGGTGTCCACGTGGGCTTGACACCATTGCTGCTCACATTGTTCCTCCTGGGGAGGAGAAGTGCCCAAAGTTGAGTTCTCTGTGGCAGCAGAAGGGACTGTTTGTACCCACCCGCCTCAGCTCACCTGGGGTAGTGACACTCAATGGGAACCACAGCAGGGCTGGTGCGGATGACAACAGGATTGCCAGGAGGAACTGGGTTGTAATTTAAGGTCATGGTGTAGATTAGAGAATCAGAGGTCACCTGAGGAAAAACAAGAATTATGAGTCATTAAGGGACCAGTTCCTTTGACCCCACACATGCAAAATGGGACATTTGAGACCAGAGACTCAACCCTGAGGTGGTTTTTCTCAGCCTCAAGAATTTCTGCTGGATACAGGTGAGTGGCACTCATCCTCACATAGTAGTCCTCTGGGATGAGAAGCTACCTCAGCCTGTCCCAGGACAGCCTCTGGTCAGCAGCAGAGCTGGATGCAGAGGTGCTTTAGCTGATTCTCATTTTTATTCTGTAGCTTCCATGCTCTGGAACAACAGACAGGAAGGTCTGGCTCCCAGGATATTAAAGGGTGACTTCATCTGCTGGATGGAGTATGAGCAAGTGCCCCTCATTCTCATGGCCCCACAAGCCTCTCCCAGGGGAGAGGCCACTCCATATTTAAGTTTCTGGTGACACAGCTTCGTGCTACACTCCATAAGCAGCACTCAGATGCTTCTTAAAGCACCCATAAGGAGAAGTGGCTCCCAACACCAGGTCTTCTGCACTCCACCCTGGAGGTGGCAGCAGCAGCACAGTCCTGGAGTATTTAGCTATCAGAAAAAATCTAACTTGTCTGCCTCTTCCCTGCCCACACGGGCCCAGAGGAGCAAGCACAGCTCCTGCTGCTCCTGACAGAGGTCCTCAGCCTCCAGGGAAACTTTGGAGCATTTCCCTGAGCCCAGCTGCACAAGGCACCAGGGTGCCCCCCACAACTTACCCTGAGGGTGCTGCCACACTCGTGCAGCCCAACCACAAAGGTCACGGTGTCCTCAGCAGGGCTGTGGGACAGGGGCAGGCAGGAGGCAGAGCCCAGGCTCAAATCCACAGCCCTCACCAGGCGCCCCGTGCCAAAGAGGTCCCTGTGCACCGTGACCACCATCTGTGCCTCCTGGCACTGCACAGCCACGGGGTGCAGTGGGGCCATGGCCTGCAGCTGGGACACATCCACCCATGCCCAGGGCTGGGAGAAGGTCCCAGGCTGCCTCAAGGAAGGATTCCCTCTGTACCTCCACCGCTCTGCCTCCCCTCTAAAGAGACCCAAGGGGTTGGAAGCAACCCCACCTCCAAAAACCCAGCACAAAAGAGCCACCCCCAGGCTGCCTCCAGGCCCCATCCTGCCCACCAGCACCCAGCACGAAGAGTGGCTGCTGCTCAGGGAGCTTTTATAGCTCACCTCTCCCACCCCACCACTCCCACCTCAGGTGATGCTCAGCACACCTCCCATCAGGGCAACTGGAAACAGATGAGAACATCCAATTCCCTGCAGAACCCCTGTGGTGGGATCTAACAAGATGCTGGATTGGGTCCCTTGCTCACAGGAGAGACCCTCAGTTTGCTATGCAGCCAGCTTCAGTTTTTCCCTGCTTTTTGGGAATAACCAACTAGGATCCACAGAGATGTGTGCCACCTCCAGGTGTATCTCCCACCTCCAGATCAAGGAGTCCTTCTGCAGCAGGGCTGCTGGGGGATGGAGCAGGGGGTGGTAATTTCCTTATCAGGAAAAAAATAGAGCTATTTGCTATAAAATAATAATAACTATTTCTAATAATTATTAGAATGATTTGGCAAAATGGTCCCCAAGGTGTGTGGGCAGTCCAGCCTTCTGGAGATGATTCAGGGGCAGGTTGTCCCCTCCCTGGAGGGACAAATACTTCAGTGACAGGTTGGTCCGGATGAATCATCCTACAAGCTTCCTTGTGCCTGGTTTGAGTCTACAGATCAGGAGGAAAAGCAGTTTGGGCACTGAAGTGACACCGGGGAGGTTTCAAGCAAGGATGTTTGATGTTTGCGTGTTCAGGGCTTTGCCACCACACTCAGGTGAGAGGCAGGTGAGATGCCCAGGAATTTCAGGTGATACCTGTGGCTGAACTGGCTGATTCCAAACCAGACAGCAGCCAGCAGGAGAGTTAGGCACCATCTAAAGGAGGATAACTTGAGTTGTTCCCGCAGGGACGAGGCTGACAGGCATTCTCGACACCTCCCTGAGCAAACAGGACCTCTTGGTGCTTTCCTTGTCTTCAAGCCAACACCTTCCTTGTGGGTGTGTCGGGTTTGTGTGGGGATCTCCACATCTCACGTTCATGAGTCATCCTTTGCTCATCCTCAAGCTACAGGACTAAGGGATCCATGGAGATGCTCCAAACTGCCCCACCTCAATGCCTACACCCCCTAAAGCCTACCTATGGATTTATTGCTCCAGACATGATTTACCTGAGTGGTGCAGCCTGTCATTGTCCCCTGACCTGTCTTCTAGCAGGCTGTCCTTTGTGGGAGTCACAAGGGACACTGAACAGCTGGTGTGAGCATGGTTCCACTCATCACCAGTCTTCAACCTTCATCACCTTCACCAGTGACCTCAGGACAATTACAATTTGCACTTTCTCCTCTCTGCAGGAGTGGAGATGGACAGCTGAGTGTGCAAAGAGATGCACAGTGAGCACTCAGGGCTTGGGAGGACTTGCAGGCAGGGATAAACCCTTCTAATCCCAGGCTGGGGATGCAGAGGGGGCAGCCTGAGGGTTCCCAGCCCTGGTTTTGTCCCAAGCAAAAGCACCTGCTGGACAAGTCCTTCATGCACTATGAGACTGGAAACCAGAACAGAGCCAGTGGAAAGGCCACTTCTGCTTGAGTTGGACTCTGCCCTTCTTGTGGGAGATGCATTGGGAGGCCCCCGAATCTGTGGCCACCGTCTGTGGGATTTGGGCCAGGCAGAGCAGGAAATGACTTGCCTCTGAGAGCTGTTCTAGTGCATGCAGTGGCGTGTCTCCTGCTGAGATGTTTGCACATCAGCCAGAAAAGTGCCTTCAAGGGATAAAGTGTGCCCTAGTCCTGCAGCCCCCGTCCAGCCAGCTTGGCTGGTCTCATTCCAAAGACATCCTGGAAAGTCCCAGCCATGAGCCAGAGCTAAAGCAGCCTTGAAAAAAAGCCTCTGCAGAAGGTGCAGGTGACTCTGGGGTCACCTCCTTAGAGGACCACCTCCTGGAGATGCTACTGAGGCTGGTAGACAGAAGTCAGCTCCAGGCTGGGCTGGAGAGGTACCCATTCTGCGCAGGCACCATCCATCCCCCCAACCTTACAACTAAATCCTTCCTCCAGCTCTCCCCTATGGATTTGCTGCCCTGCCACCCATGCCAGACCCGTCAGCCAGGAGGTGCCATGCATTGGGAAGAAGGGAAAAGGACAATTTAGTAGAATCATGCTGTTCCTGAGCGAGTTATTGCTGTGCAGCAGTGAGAGCACATGAATGGGGGAGCTGCTGCCTTCCCAAACCCAGCAGAAGACCAACACACCATCCATCCCAGGAGGATTTATTGTCATGACAAGGTGAGATGGAGCCCTAAAGGCCTCCACAGGGGCCTCTAAGGGCTGTCAAAGCAGGCACGGTCCATCACAAACATCGTGCTTTGATAACCCTCATTTTCTCCTCTTCCGAAGTCTCGCGCTGGGCTGACCACCACGCTTGCTCCTGGTGGGACGTGCTGACCTGGAGCACTCCCACTCCGAGTCCATGCTGGGGACCTCAGAGTGTGCTGGGCTGGCAGGGGGTGGGGCAGGAGGGGCTGTTGGAGGGGAAGGGGCTGTGGCAGCCACTGGGACCAGCAGCTCATCCTGCTGAGGGGCGCTGGAAGGGAGTAAGTCCAGCAGGTTAGAGGGCAGAGATGGCCAGTCCTTATCTGCAGTGGAGGGGTTCTTTGGGCAGGCCACAGGCTGCAGCAGAGGTCCCACAGCAGAGGAGATGGTGGCCAGGGACTGGGACATGGCAGGGATCTCCTGGGCCATGGCCACCAGGTGCCTGTGTGCCCTCTGCTGAGCTTTCAGGAGGCGAGTGCCTATCCTCAGGAGCTTGTCCATCTGCTGCACGTTGGACCTGGTCCAGCCACCAAAACCTTCCTGCAGGGAGGTCAGAGTGTCCTGGATGCTTCTGGAAAGAGGCACAGTGTCCCTGTGGGCTGAGCCTGAGTCTTCCTCTGCTTCTTCCTCCCTCTGCATCAGAAGGTCTGGAGCTGTGGGTAGGGTTGGGGACATATCCCTTCCCTGGTTTGGACACACACATCCTCTGACACCAGAGGGATCCGACACAGAGGCACAGGGCTGGTTGTATGCCAGCAACTCCAGGGGAAGATCTCCATGTGGTTGGCAATCCTCTCCAGGATGCCTGAGGTCAAGGATCTCAGTGCTCTCATCAGACAGGGAGTTGTGCCGGGAAGTAGAGGTACCTGTTGCAGGAAGCAGGGTTGAAGGAAGCAAGAGGAGACAGTCAGGGCTCTGAGGGTCCTCACAGCATGCCTTGGTGAAGTGGAGAAGGGAAACAGAGGGATGATGCCTACTGTGTAATGGAGATGCAAGGAGTGGAGTGGGGTGCAGATTCTCCCCAGGAAACTCCAGGCTCCATCCAGAACATCACTGATGGACTCTTATATGGACCATCCATAGCACATGAGCTTGCCTTGAGAAGCTCAGTGGTGGACACCCACAAAAAGCCAAGGAGGTCCAAATCTGGAGACAGCATCAGGGGAATCATCCCAAGGGATCCACCATGTTCCCTCCCAGTACTACTGTGTTTGGGGACCACCCACCATACTCTGCAAGGGAAAGAGACACCATTGCTTTGGAAGTGATGGGTGCAACAACAGCACCCCATCCCTGGGGGAGGTTGGAGAGTGCTCAGTGTGTGAGCAAAGGCAAGGGCACAGCTCCATCAAGTCACAGAATGGTTTGGGTTGCAAGGGACTTTAAAGATCATCTTGTTCCAACCTGCCTGCCATGAGCAAGGATGCCTGCCACTAGACCAGGTTGGTCATAATTCAATCCAGCCTGGCCTTGAACACCTCCGAGTGGGGGAATGGGATCAGTCATGACATTGACGGAAATGAGAAACCCATGAAGAATATGGCCTACAGAGGGGGTCATAACCTCCATCTCTGCTTTCAGCTCCCAGCTCGCCAACCCACCCAGCCAAGCGTCCCCTCACCTGGTCGCCCCGTGACGCGTTCCACCAGCGCCTGCAGCCTGGCCCTGCACTCAGCAAAGGGCTCCACTCGGTCCATGGCCACGGGCAGCTGCAGCCGCTGGAGCTCCTGCAGCGAGCCCTTGATGAAGGGCTGCATGTCCATCACCTCCTGCTCCGTGGCGTAGAGGCTCATCTTCTCCACCAGCCGCTCGCCCGCCTCCATGCGCCGCAGCACCCCCTCCACGCGCCGCAGCTCCCGCGCCAGCTCCTGCCGGCCCTGCTCCTGCCGCGCCTCCACCAGCCCCACCAGCTCCTCTTCCTCCTGCCGGATCAGCCGCACCAGCTGCTCCACGCGCTGCCGGATCAGCTCCCGCATCTCCCGCTGCTCCTCCTCCAGCCGGGCCGCCTCGCCCTGCAGGGACGCGTAGGTGGCCTCGAAGCCGTCGCGGCGCCGCCGCAGCTCCCTGTCCATGGAGCTCAGCTCCTCCTGCCTGCGCCGGGTCTCGCCGCGGATGTCGCGGAACGGCGCGTGGTGGTTGTCCAGCAGCGCGCACGAGCAGCACAGCGCCTTCTCACACCGCTGGCAGTAGATGCTGGCGGGGAACAGGAGCGGCCTTCAGAGCTGGCACGGCACCGCGGCGACCACAGCGGTTCTGCTGCACCGGGCAGGATCGCCCCTGCCCCAAGGGACCAGCTGGCAGGGCAAACTTAGCCATGGCGGGGCTTTGCCTCACTGCACCAGCTGCACGTCTGGCCATGAGCCTGGGGCTTCAACCCACCTTTGCTCTCCTCCCTCCTCCCCGGGTCCTGCCAGACCAATATCACACAGCATCATAGAACAGAGTCTCCGGAGTTGGGAGGGACCCACAAGGATCATCGCATCCAACCCCTGGCCCTGCACACGACACCCCAAGAGTCCCACCGTGTCCCTGAGAGCATTGTCCAAACACTCCTTGAGCTCTGGCAGCCTTGGGGCTGTGACCACAACCCTGTGCCAGTGCTCAACCACCCTCTGGGTGAAGGACCTTTTCCTAACATCCAACCTAACCCACCCCTGGCACAGCTTTGTGTGAATCCCTCAGGCCCTATCACACCTTGGTGTTTCACCAGGGTTGCAGCTGTTCCTCTCCAAAGGCAGGTGATGAAACCCCTTTGGCAGAGTTGCTCTGGAGCAGCAGCCCCAAAGCCCCTGGAGCAGGATGGGATTGATGTCAGCCTTACTCCAGCTAGGAGCACCCCAAACACTCCCCTCCCTTGGTCCATCCTGTCTTCACTGTCCCATCATCAAATCAAACCCAGTTTCATCCAAACCCTTGCTCCATGCCCACTGGTCTCTACTTCCCACTCATCTTCTCCATGATGTGGTGGCAGTCAGAGGGACAGGGACACTCTGCTCAGTCCCATCATAGACTCACCCAAAGGGACAACAAGAACCTGCCCAAATGTGGACAGACCTCCTCAGACCTACCTCACGGGCTGGCCCTTGTGGTCCGGGTTGGAGCAGGACAAGCTACCTGCCCTCCTGATGCTCTCCAGGAAGTCCTTTGCAGGCCCTGCCCTGATGTCCATCACCCTCTTGGTTCTGTGGCTCTCCCACCTCAGGTAACGCTCGTGGGCCTCAAAGCACTTGGTGCAGAGGAACTCAAAGCACTCAGAGCACCAGAACTCCCCAGATTTCCCGCAGTTGTCACAGAATATGTCAGCACTATCAATAATCTGCTTGTAGACCTTCAGCCGGGCTTGCAGGTTGGTGAAGAGCAGGTTGTCCATGTCTGGGATGCCACTGGCCTGTGGGATGGCCATAGAGCACACGGGGCACTGCCCGACAGGCTTGTTCTTGCTCAGGCAACCAAGGCACAAGGTGTGGAGGCAGGTGAGGAGCTTGAGGTTGGGCGATTCCTGCCGGCAGCCCTCACAAAGGAGGAACTGGAAGTCATCTTCTAGAAGCTTGGGGAGGGAGAGGACGAGCAATGAGCACTGAGGAGTGTTTTTAAGAGCTTCTGACACCTAATCTTGGGGGGGAAGTGACCCAAACCCCCTTCTTGGAGCAACCAGTAAACAATCAATCAGTACCCACTTCCCACAAGCAATGTCCAGGACAGAGGTGTCCCATGCACCGGATGAGGCTGGATGAACAGGACCCTGCTGAGTCCCTCCTCTCCCTCTAGCAACCAGGAAACAGGAAAGCGGGAACAGTGCCCCTCGGCACTGGGCTGGGGAGGGCTGCAGAGGGGCAGAACAAAGGATGGGGCACGGAGGAACCATCTAAGGACTCCTGGATGACACACTGGTGGGGCAGGGACCATCCTCGAGTCACGCATCCCCCCTCCCTTCAGCCCATCCCTCTGGCCTTCTTCGCCCCTCTCTGCGGGGCTAGTGGGGCTGGATTGGGGAGCAGTCCCACCCTCCCACCACCCACCAAACCGGAGAGCGGAGAAACTCCCCAGACTCTTCTCCCCACGGCCACACCTTGGGGCAAGGGGCTTCCTGGTGTTCCGGACCCCTCCCATAGCCCCCCACCGCCGGAGCCCCCTCCCGCGTCCCGCCCGCACCGCTCCCTGGACCGACCGGGATGCGGGAGCCGGACCGGGACATGATGGAGCGGACGGGCGGAGCCCCCGCGGCTGCGGCGCTGCCCGCTCTGCCCGTACTTTCGTTTTCTTCGGCTCCGGGAATAACTCCTCCTCCGTTGCGCAGCCTGTTCAGCCCTGCCCGGCCATCCGGGAGGAAAGAAACCCCAAGGCTGCCGCAAAAAGGGATTTTCCCCGAGGAGAAGCACCCCGAGAAATGTATGGCACGTCCCACTGTCCTGCTGTGCTTCCGACAGGCACTGCCAAAGGGGGTTTCAGCGCCCACCCTCAGCGTGAGGGGGCTCAGGGGCTGGACCCCCACCGTGGAGAGGATTTCCACATGCCTCTTTGTATTGTGGCTGTCTTTTACTCCTTCTTGCAGGGCATTGGTGCCCCCAGCCATTTGCACCATGGGGACCACCATGGAAGGGGAACCACCACAAAAGGGGGACCACCATGAAGAGGGGACCACTACAAATGAGGGGCCACCAGAGGCACTTGGAGTTCACCTTTCCTGGCACATCTAAAGGGAGAGGGCATGGTAGGACACTACTGTCAACTCCTCTGGGGGGCTTTTGATGCCCTGAGGATCTCCAAAGTTTGGTCCAGGCTGGTGCCACCCAGCCCCAGACTTTGAAGAAGACATTTGGCAGGTGGTTTGGTCCAGTTGCAGCTGTGAAACGTTTCGATTCCAAACATTTAATTTTTGGAAAAGTATTAATTCTCTTTCCCCCCATCCCATCCTCTGGCGAGGAGTCCCTTGCTTGGATGGGACAGGACAGCAAGACCACTCAGGTTTGTCCCACTGGTTCAGCAAAACGTCCAGGAGCTGGTAAAGCTGCCTGGAGTGCCAAGACATTTTAATCCCTGGGGTGCTGGGCATCCCCAGAGAGGCCACACAGCACCCTGCCAGCTCTTCCTTGCCATTCCAGGACTTCATGTGTTAATCATGATGGAGTTTCCTTGACTGGCAGAAGCTCTTCTACCCTGGTTGCTACCTTGGGGGAAACTGAGGCACAAAGGGTGCAGTCACATCTCCCTGCAGAATCCATGAGCACTGTCCAAGGCTGCACACCAGGTTTATTGTCCATCAAGAGCTGATAGGAAGGAAACTTACAAAATAAATAAATATCTCTATATGCCCTCATCCAGTCCCCACCCTCCGTGGACACACCTCACAGCACACATGCAAAAGAATCCTGAAGCACAAATTAGCGCAATCACTAATTACGAGCCACTGTGTGGGGAAGGCAGGTCATTCCCCAAATCTCCACCTCTGCTTCTTCTCCATAAATGCCAGTGTCCCATCAGGGGTACCATGCTGGATCCTAGTTTTCATTCTGCTTGTGGCATCCCAGCCTGGTCCAGCCAGACCTCGTGACCCATTTTGGCCACCCACACCATCCCATGACTCCTGTCCTTGGCCACAGTGTCTCCAAGCTCTCCTTCACCCAACTGCTCAGCTCACACCCCTTCCAGTGAGTTCCCTGGCCATGCACCTGTTGTGGGGACACCAGGACATCAGCCTGTTCCCTGGTGGCACATTGGCCAAAGAAATCAAGGCCAAGTTGGACAGGGCTTGGGAGCAACCTAGTCTAGTGGAAGGTGTGCCTGCTCATCACAGGGAGTGGACTGAGATGAGCTTTAAGGTCCTCCCTGCTCAAAGCAGTTTGTGATTCTGTGCAACTGGAAGCACAGTGGCACATGCTGAGGTGCCAACTGGTTCCCATAATATTGTAAGCAGAGGATGAAGAAAAGAGGGAAAGCCAAGGATGAGGATGGGCAATAGAGCTCAGCCTCAGTTTCCCTGCTCAGCTCTTCACTTAACTCCTGCAGGCTCCACAGGGAGGACAGCAGGAGCTCCAGCATGGCAAGGCTCCCACCACGCAGCATGGTGCCCCTCTCCGTCCCCACACCTTCACACACTGACAGAGACACAAGCACACGGACACACGCCCACACACACGCTCTATCTACGCTGCTTCATTGCCTTGACGAGATCCTCCAGCTTCAGGGCCAGGTGCAGGTCCCCTTTCACCTGCAGCCTCCCGCTCATGTAGGCACTCAGAGGGCGCAGGTCACCCAAAAAGAGGTCCTGAAGGTCTTTCTCCGACAATTCCAGAGTGACATCGGGGATGCCCTCGGGCACACCGCGGCCAATCTGCCCGCTGCCTGTGGGACACAGTGCGGGGGAGAGGGAGAAACAGGGGGTTCAGGATCCAGCCTTCATCCAGCTGGGGTTTCCCCCTACATTTCATGAGGATTGAGATGGGCCAGATGACAGATAAAGGGTCTGGCAGGAGGACTTCGGAGGAGACAGGAGTCTTTACACTTTATGGAGACCAATTTTGCTTCCGTTGCTCCACCAATGTCCTGTTACAGTGATCCACCTCCAAGCCCTGTCCTGCTTTTGCCATAACCACCAGGAAAACCATCAGCAACCATGGTGGGATGGATTAGGGTGGCGGAAGAACATCCTCCAACATGACAGGGGCCATCCACCCCCTACCCCATTGGGATGGTGTCCTTCAAGAGTCAACAACTCCTGAGGTCTCCAGGCCAGCCATGAGACCTGGCTGTCCATTTTTCATCAATACTCTATTTCTGAAGGAAAATGGTTTTAACCCAGAACAAACAATACTTTGGACTTCCAGGGAGCATGGACTCAAGGTCATGGTCACCAAACTGCAGCGCTCACCTCGTGGGCCCTGGGATGGCTTCTGTGGAGGTACCAAAGGGGTTTGGTTTGGAACCTCTGAGACCACTGAGCTTGGTGGGGTTCACAGCATGCAAAGGGGGCATAGGAGTAAAACACCCTCACATCTCCAACACAACAACCCCAAGGAGTGGTGACCTGAGGAGAGGTCTATGAAGTAGGTGCTCCAGGTGCCGCTGGACAGGGCGATGTTGACCTGGTAGGATGCTCCCACCTGGCTGACCAGGGCCTCAGAGAGGACAGACTCCACTGCTGAGAGCAGTTCATCTATGCTGGGCTTCATCTGGGGAAGGAGGGGAGTGGTGGGAGGCTCCACCTCGTTCACTGTCTCCACGCTGTCTGCTGCAGGCAATAGGACAGACAAGGGGACACCTTTGTGTGGTGAGCTGAACCCACCAGAAAAGGTCTCCAGAGAAAAGAAAGTTTCCAACTAAGCAAGAAGAGATCAACTGGTTTTGCCAGGCCCTGCTCATCTGTCTGCCAGAGGTTACTCTTCCCTGGCCATGAGGGGATGGAAAATTATCCCTGAAAAATTAATGGGGCACAAATTGGTTCAGGGTTTCTGGAAAAAAATCCATGTGACTCTCAGAAAGCTCAAGCTCAGGTTTGTCTGGTGGAAAGGCTGAGACAGGAGCTCATCTTGAGCCTGGGCTCCTGCACATCTTCTCCTGCTCTCCCCAGTCCCTTATCCAATGTCTAGTTGGAGTGGTGGTGCTGTGCCACGTGCTGTATGGAGCTGTGCCCAAAGCAGACCTCTCTCCTCCCCAGCAACAGCCTATTTGTGCTGTGCTCATAGGAGCGTGACATCTCCCAGACTTTGACTCCTCTGCCAAACAGCCAATGGGCACAAAGGTCACTGGGCAGGAGGGACCTGCCCCAGCACTGGAGAGGTGACCCTGGGTTGGTTACCTGCCTCCGGAGCACCGGTCCTACCACCAGCCAGAGCCAGGGTGCTGCTGAAGAAATGGGCAGCCAGCTGCTGGATGGTGCCATCCAGCCCCTCCAGCCCCGGCACAGATGGCACAGTGACTGGAGGGGCTGCCAAGTTCCCTTGGGGTGGCTGCAGCACAGCCTCCATACTCAGCTCCACCCGGTCCACCTCCAGGCCCCAGGACTTGGTCGTGTCGTTAATCTCCAGCTGGGAAGAAAGGGAGAGGTGTTGGCAGTACACACAGAGCTGGATATGGCCATGGAGACCACCTCCCCACCACGGCACCCTCAACCACTGCCATCCTACAGCTTGTACAGCTACCCACCAGTAGCGTGTTAGACCAGGCTCGGTGGTCCTCCTCCTCTAAGCTGTCAACTCTCACATTCAAATTCTGCTCCCCCAGTGACTCTCCCAGCTTGGAGGAGGTTAGGACAGGGGGGACAGCTCTGTCTTGTTCCCCTTCCCATGGCCTTTTTCCTTGTTTCCCCTTGGGCAACACATCCTGGCCTGGCAGCATTTCTGACCTCCAGGCCACTCCAGGCACCCCAGAGATAACCCCCAGACTCTTTTTACATCATCTCTGGTAGACGTTGAACCCACAAGATCTTGGCCTGCCCCATGCTGGTTATAGGCAAGACTCATTGCCTGTCTGTCACCACTTTGTCCTGCTTCTCTCCCCAAAACTCATTTCCACTTTGCATCCTCCTCCGGGCATTCTCCTGGTGGAGATATGGAAGTCAAATTTAATCCTGCCAACAACACATGAGCCATTGTGTGCACCCAAAGCCCTTAGAGATGAGCTACAGAGCTCCAGAGATTTGAAAGTATCTGCTCCCTGCTAATCACTACATTTTCCCAGCTCCCTTTCTTGGCCAGGTCTGTGACCAGATGGGCTTTCAGCAGCTTACTGTTACTTTCATACCAAGATCCAAAGGATTTGGGTGTCTTAGGGGGATGCTGAGGCAGTCCTCACCAGCAGCTGCTCCTCGATCCTCAGCTTCTCCACTTGGATCTCACGGAGGCTCTTCTTCATCAAGGTCTTGGTCATGGTGTTCTGTGCCATCATGCGGGTGGCCACGATGAGGTCCTTCACCATCATGACGGACAACACAGGGTCCCACACCCGGAACTGGACATCGGCACCCATGGAGATGATGGCCCCATCCTTGGAGGTCAGCTGGGGCAGAGGGGAGTCGGAATCTCTCCTCTCTCTGCCCCATGGTCCCACCCTCCTGTGTAGATCCCAGGAGCAAAGGTATTCCCAGGTGGTAACAACTCCTAGATGTCTTTATTAAGAACATTATTCAAAATAAAACCAATCCAATTAATTTTGGGCTAGTCTGGATGGGGAGGACAGTTTCCAGTAGAGGCTGTTATTGAAAGACATCTGGGAAGGGATTGATGCTTTTGGGATGTCTCCAGCCAGGAACATTCACTGAATGAGGTGTATAAAGGCAAGAAGAGCTCTTTGACCTCAGGCAGGTGAGGACATTGATTTCTCAGCACCAGCTACAATGCCCCTGGCCTTGCCCTTCAGCTCAGAAGGAGCTGAAAACTGGGTCACCCAGGGTCAGACCATCCCAAAATCCACCTGCTCTAGATATTTTGTGACTATTTCTCCATCCCACCCTGATCTCACCTTGCAGGGGGGCACGTTGAAGGCCCTTGTCCTCAGATCCACCCGCTGCCAGTGGTCGATGAAGGGCAGCAGCAGGACCATGCCGGGTCCCTGCGGGGCCTGGATGCGGCCCAGGCGGAAGATGATTATTCGCTCGTAGGTGGGCACAACCTGGAACGGGGAAGTTCAGACCAGGGCAGAAGCAAAACCTGGGATCCTGCAGTGTCAGTACTGGGGGCAGCTCAGAACAGTTCCCTCATGGAGGATGGGTCGTCATCCCATTCCTCACCTGCTTTCCTCACTTACCTTCAAGGCAAACCATCCTGAGATGGGGAAGGTGACAACCATCAGCAGGAAAACCAAGGAGGTGATAATCCCATGGCAGATCCAGGACAGCCAGCCCTGAGAGGAGTCTGCAAGGGGGTAAAAGGGGGATGTGCCTGCTCCAAACACCCCTGCCCTGCCTGTGAACCCCCATTCAAGCCTTTTCCCCCATGCAGCCGGGGCAGCCAGCAGGAGGGGGGCACCCAGCCAGTGTGATGCTCTACAGCACCACAGGCAATAGGGAGCAATAGGAAGGCAGCGATTCCCCTCTAAGTTTGGGAGTCACCTGTGGTACTCCCAGCCAGCCCCAGAGGGTTGGAACTCACCTGCAGTATTCCCAGACGGTCCCAGAGGGTCTTGCTTGTCTCCAAAGCAGAAAAAGCCCTTCTGGGCCCCATAGAACCCAATACTGGACTGCTGGAAGCGGTCAAAGTCTCCCAAGGGAAGGGCTTGGTATCCCGACCGGCTGAACATGGTGCCGGTGCCTTGCACAGGGCCTCGCTCCTGGTGCTCCTAAGTGCTCCTCTAACCCTGCGTTCCCTCTGCCATCACAGCCACCTCAGTCCGTGTCACCAGCATCCCTGCTGTCACAGATGCCTGGGGAGAGCTGACAAGCCCTGCTGTAATCACAGAGGACATTTGCCGGAAGAAATTCAATCCCTCGGGGGCTTCCCTGGCCGGGGTCTCACCCTAGTTGCGATGCTGGAGGCGTCACATCCTTCTCGGAGACGCTCTGGGCAGGAGCCGAGCCCGGAGGCAAACGCCGCGACGCCGCGGTCCTCCCTTCGCAGCGCCTCCGAGCCGGGGATGACCCTGGGGCGGGGGGAGCGGGGGCCTCGCTGAGGATGCTGAGGGGAGGAAGGAGGGAGCCCTGGGCGCTTCCTGGTTCGCTGTCATGTGGCTGCTGACGGCAGAGGGACGGAACGGCTCACGGCTCACGGCTCGGTGAGTTTTTCCGGAGAGGCCCCTGCCCGGGAAACGCTCCGCTGGCCATGGGGGAAAGACAGGGATCCCCATCACACATCCACCACGGGGTGCTCCGGAGGGTACCCCGACCCCACAGGGAAGCGGGAAGGTATATTTTTCCCAGGAATTCCTGCTGCGGCGTGGCCTTGTCACCATGCCTAAACACCCCTCTCTCTCTCGCCGGCTGAAACGGTAGTGGAGATCCCGCAGCGGCGCTGCCGAGGATGGGGCATGACAACAGGGCGGGTTTAAAGCCCCCCTTGGCTGAAGCAGCGGCCCGACACTGCCTCAGGCAGAGCAGCAGCTCCTGCAGCCGAGACAACACCCAGACGTGCCCCGCAGCACAACTGGGGGTACCTGTCTAACAGCTGCAGCAGAGCTTTGCCATCCGAACCCCTCTCGGTGCCAGCATCCCTCTGGTTCCAGAATCCCTCCGGTATCAGTATCCCACCTCTGGTACCATTTTCCTCACCCCAGTTCCTGCATGCCTCTGGTACCAGCGTTGCCCTCCGGTGCCTACATTCCCCCACCAGTACCAGCCGTTCCGGTGTCCGGTGCCTTCTTTCCCCTCCCAGTTCCAACATCCCCAGCCCCGTTCCAGCATCCCCACGCCGGCACACGCCGGTCCCAGCGTTCCCCCGGTGCCGGCTTGTCCTCCCTGCAGTTACCAATGTTCCTCCCAAGTACCAACATGCCCCCGGTCCCTGCATTTCCCCCTCCGCCGGATTTTTCCACCGGCACCCCCAGGCAGAGGGCAAGTAGAGGGTGGGAGCGGGGAACCCCCGTCGCATTCTCTTCCCACCTACCAGCTTTCAGGTCCCTCCCGGCTCTGCCTTCCCCGCCTCTTCCCCGCCAGCTCCTCCTTCTCCCTTTCTTCAAAGCCTGGCTGGGGAAACGAAAGTGAACTGTGGCGGCGTACCTCCTCTCACTGCGCTCATGCCCGACAGCCCCGCCGCCCCCCGGCCGCCCGGCCCCGGCCCCCCAGCAGGTAACGACGGGGTCCTCA